>OY856410.1:472800705-473400705 GCA_963693085.1 Alisma plantago-aquatica
ATATAAATTGACACAACTCACCTAGCTCCTCATGGCAGTGAGGTTCACCTATATCATCATCATTCCTATGAAAACATAAGGGAGATTCACACATATCTCCATATTCTTCAATCTCTTCCGGAGTGATAGACACCCTCTTATTGCATTGCATATTTCCTATTCCAATGTATGATGAAAAATAATAAACAAAAGAATGAGAAGTCTATAAAACACATATGGTTCAAATTCCAAAAAAATATTTACATATATGTGTGTTTCATGGAGTGTAGGTGGTTGGGTGTAATTACAATTAACATACCCAAAACATCACTCCTTGATGATGCCCCAAGATGTGAAGAATCTGAATCACATTGAATAGACATTATCCTTTGTTTTAGATGTGTATTTGTCTTCATGGTGTTTGAGATAGACTTTCCATGCACAAAGCTCCCTTTACATAAATAAAGTATATTAAGAAATGGGAATCACTTCTGCAAAACACAAAATATAATGGGTAGGATAGTGTATTGATAATCAAACTACCTAAAACTTCATTCCTTGAGGATGTGCCATGACCCCCAACATCAAAATCAGAATTGAAAGGCTTTGTTTTTTTATTCAAATGAACCTTTTTCTTGGTAGTATCTGATGCAGATTTTTCTTGAATGGATTTACCTAATCATATTCAAAAATTCATAACAGAAACAAATTAGTTCTAGAAAATACAAATTAGAACCTGTGTGTGTATTTATAAAAAAAATACCTAACAATGCAGTCCTTGATGTTGGGTCACGGGAATCGGAATCAAATTGAATATGTTTTTTCTTGTCATTTAGATGAATGTTGGCACTATTTGAGGCAGACTTCCCAAGCACAGAGTTGTCTAAAGACATTAATTGACACATATTAGAAGGAAATCAATTCTATAAAACAAAATAAGATGAAGTTGGGTGTATTTTTCATAAAAAATACCCAAAACTTCATTTCTTGTAGATGCACCATGACCCGAGGCATCAGAAATAGACTTCGACTTTTGATTTAAATGCATCTTTGACTTTGCAGTATTGGGGGCAGATTTTGTCTTCCCATTTACACAATTGTCTCTTTCTTGGCACTATTTAAGAAAGATTTCCCAAGAATGGACTTACCTAAACACATTAAACAATGCACAATAATAGCAAGAAATCATATCTATAAAACATACATTAGAATGGGAGGGTGGATGAATTTATAATAAATATACCTAAACCTTCGGTCCTTCGAGATGAATGCTGAAACAGTGCATCAAATTCACCAGGAGTAGACTTCATTTTGTGATTAAGGTTCACATTTATCTTGGGATTAGTTGATGATGGCTTCTCATGCATGGACTTACTTAAACACATTAAATGATGCACATTAATTAGGAAATCATATCTACAAAACATACACTAGAATGGGAGGGTGGGTGAATTTATAGTAAATATACCTAAACCTTCAGTCCTTTGAGATGAACCATGAACCAATGCATTAGATTCACCTAGAATAGACTTCATTTTCTGATTAAGGCTCACATTTGTCTTGGGATTAGTTGAGGTTGGCTTCTCATACATGGACTTACCTAAACACATTAAATGATGCACAATAATAGCAGGAAATCATATATATATAACATACATTAGAATGGTAGGGTGGCTGAATTTATAATGAATATACCTAAACCTTCAGTCCTTTTAGATGAACCATGTACCGATGGATCAGATTCACTTGTAATTGACTTCATTTTCTGATTAGGGTTCACATTTGTCTTAAGATTAGTTGAGGTTGGCTTCTCATACATGGAATCACCTGAACATATTCGATAATACACAATGATAGAACGAAATGTGTTATAGAAACCATGAAATAGATTACAGTAAATGATGCACAATAATAGCAGGAAATCATATATATATATAACATACATTAGAATGGTAGGGTGGATGAATTTATAATGAATATACCTAAACCTTCAGTCCTTTTAGATGAACCATGTACCGATGGATCAGATTCACTTGTAATAGACTTCATTTTCTGATTAGGGTTCACATTTGTCTTAAGATTAGTTGAGGCTGGCTTCTCATACATGGAATCACCTGAACATATTCGATAATACACAATGATAGAACGAAATGAGTTATAGAAACCATGAAATAGATTACAGTAAATCATCAAAATACCAAAATCTTGAATTCTTTTTAATCCATCAGCGATTGGCATTTCTTCATCCAGAATATTAGAGCATGTTGTCCTTTTTGTTCCTAATAATTATACCAATAATTAGATGTAATGATTAGACAAGATTAATACATATATTTTTAATAAGAATATGCATATCTTACTTGACTTCAACTTGATCAAGCGCTGCTCAAATGGATCCTGATTGAAGGTTGCAGATGTCATTTTTGCTTTTAGAATTCCATTTGTAGTTTTGAGCAATGATGAGAGTGTCTCTGTTGCATATGGTAAATATGATTTCAGCAGATCTCAAAACTTACAACATTTCTTTATTTAATTTGGTACATCTGGAATATGATTTATACCTATATTTGATTCAACAGACATATCAAGTGATATTTTCCTTTTGCTTCCAGTAGCCTTCTCAAGATCCAAAGCTAATAACAATAATGACAAAGGTTAAACAGTGTATGGAAAAATAAAAAGGGAAAACTGTAATCATATAAAATATAAAACATTAACAAACTTTGTTTCCTTATTGAAACTTCATCTCCATGATTTTCCTCTTCTATAATTTTATTAACAGACTTATACATCGGCTTAGGAGGCATGTCCCTACAAAGAATGTATGAAGCAATCAATTTGCATATAAATATGAGATAAAAATTAACAATCTATATAAAAAAATTAAAAAAGCAAAATCCTTCAAATAATAATACCTCTGATCTCTTCCTCTTGTTAGGTTGTAGAATTTCTTTGAATACATTTTCAAAAAATTTTACTGTGCTAGGTATATCAAACCTAGTCCATGTGACATCATGGGCATCATCCAACCCACAATGAAACAATGGCTCATAACTTCTACCTACGTATTCATCTCTTTGTTCAATAGTGTGCTCATGGTCACTATAAACATTTCTAGGTTTCCAATGACACACAACACTCCAATTCCCATTTATGGGATCAATCGAGTAAAACACTTGTTCTGCTTATTCTGGGTAAATAAACGGCTCATCGTTAAAGCTCCGCTTACTTGTCTCAACATATGCAATGTTAAACTCATCAACTAAAAATCCATCCTCATCATTACTATGTTGGTCTGCATCTCTAGGTTGGTCTGCATCTCTGTTGTAATTTTTGACTATGTTGGCAAGTATGGACTATAAAGTGATGCTCAAATAGAAGCTCTAGACTACACTCATCAAACAAGCCTCCCCAAGGAGAACACATGCTGTACCGGTTGATCTTTAGCTTATCCTCTTTGTTTGGAGGTGAAAGCTTCAGCAGATTTCAAGTGTGATTGTGGAGGACATTCTTTGCATATCAAAATTATGTGTGGATAAATGGATGTCAGGCTCTCATGGCATGAGTCGTGTCGATGTGCAAGAGTGAAACTCTAAAAATTCTTACTTTTTCTTGCTTTGCACTTCTAATTTTGACTTTATGAACTCAATTTGTAGTTGGATCATTGTAAAATGTGGTTAGAATAATTTAAAGATATTGACAAAAAATAATCTGCTGTAAGTTTGATCATTTCATTCCCTCGACAACAAATTCATATCAATCATTATCGGCATTCAGAAACTGAATAATATATGTCATGGATGTCGTGTATTTGAATTTGACAATACAATTATTGTGTGCAATCACATTGTTCATACATCAATGTGGGTTTCACTAATAATAGACATCCATATATTCTTCATATGTTGTTCTTCAGACTTTAATTCATTAGAAACATCATCTATATTCATTCATTACTTATGAAACATGTTAATATCTTGGAATATTATATTATATGTCAGCGATAGAACATTTAGTTCTATTTTTTTACACAATTCTTATCTTGATTTATTGGTCAAATTGAATTATAAATGATCTACTGACGATCTTAATATTGTTACCAAAATATTAATGAGTTTACTTTCATAATCCTTTTAAAGAAAAGTTATTTACACTATTACTAGAAAAATATGAATTTTAGATCATTCACAACATAAATTAGGAAATTTACAATCGATCATATATTTATTTAAGCATAAATTAGTACCATCTGTGTTTATTCTGAATGAATAGTCTTTGTGGTTTGATTAAAAAAGAAAATGTTTTGATCTAACATAATGCATGTATAATTAGTAAATCCAAACAATATGTTTCTATGTAAGTATATAGTGGTCACATAAAAATGTTAACTGAATTCATTTGCTCAAGAATTCGAAAGTGTATGTATTAGTATACAAGGTATATGGTATTTGTTGGCAACTTTTAGTACTTCTATTTTTTATTTATTATATTGTAAAAAATGGTATATGATAGCATTAACTTTAAAATCATTAATGTTTGGTTTTAGAAGCATTCTTTTAAAGGTTCTATAAGAACAAACTGTTGTTAAAATATAAGCATGCTAATTGTATTAAAATGAAGATGCATACTATGAACATATTGGACATTATTTTTTTCATATACTTTTTGAACCACAAAAGCAAAAAAAATCAAGTATTATTGACCTATCACAAGAGATTTAGACACATACAACTTCAGGTTTAGTCGAGTTAGATGAAATTGGAACTCTCTAATCTCTCCAATAATTCTACAATAAAATCCATTTATTTTCATAATATTGAGTGATATTTCAATTGTAAATAAGTAATCAATAATATTAGACTTTGAGTTTTTATAAAGTGGGAACAAAGATCAAAAACAAAAAATATGGTTGAATTGTAATTATCTATTCTCAATATGAGGTTCATTGATTACGATATTTTAATTAAAGAATGTAGTCAAAAAATATGGTTTGTGTTATAAGTGTTACTATTCATTAATGTTATTTTTATATACATTATTTATTTTATAATATTTTTTCTAAGAATGTAATTACATTATTAGCCTCAGTAATATATATTTCATTTTGTCGTTGGAATTATATGGAAAATAGTTCTTTATTCATTCATGACAAATGTATTTTTTATGAAATATTCTTATCAAATTATCATATATGTTTGTGGTTACTTTGGACAACTAGGCCGTTTAGACCCTTCTTAAGTCCTTTTGAGTGCACAATTACTGATTTGGTATTTAATGAGATAAAGTTAGTTATTTTTCATTCAAATAGGCTTGTTTAGTACTATTTAGATCTTTAGAAGTCAAATTAGGTTTGAATTAGGTTTTATTGGGATTTATTAGATCCTTTTTACCCCCATTACACAAAAACCTTGTTCGTGACAAACATGCATTCATCAAAAAGTGGGTTTTGCTCCACACTTTAGCAGCCAACCCAATAAAATGTAGGAAGTAGATCAGATTGATGGATGATCAGATTGAATGGGAAATAATGTTTGTAAGGATATCAACTTTTCTTACCATACATCATTATATATATATATATATATATATATATATATATATATATATATATATATATATATATATATATATATATATATACAGAGAGAGAGAGAGACAGATTACACTAAAATTAAATTGATTACACTAAACTTTAAAGATCAACTAATTGATAAAATGTATACAAAATTCATGTGAGGCAGATGCTCCCAGCGTCCACCATAAGCTCTGTTAAGAGCTGTAATGGTACTAATAATGCCATGTTTACCATTTCCAATTTAGGTCTCTTTTGTACATTCATTATGATTGTATAGATGGTTTTAGAAGTCTTTAAAAATTGTTAAATGGCTTATTTTTTGAGATAGATTTTTTAGAAATACAATATTTGGGTCAAATTGTATTTTTATATAAATATAAGAAAAACTAAGGGTGAAATGTTTTCTAACATAGAATTTTATTTAGTAGGGCTAACAATTAGTACCAAAAACTAATGATGTTAACTCTCATTTTCATCAGCAAACTCCTACATCTTGGAATAGGCTAGTAGATTTCTGATGCCCCCAAGAATGCCCTCCAGAAATAAAGTAATCAGAGGCTTCATGAAGGTGACCTAGATATTAAAGGGGATCCCCCACTTTGGACAACTAGGCCGTTTAGACCCTTCTTAAGTCCTTTTGAGTGCACAATGACTGATTTGGTATTTAATGAGATAAACCTAGTTATTTTTCATTCAAATAGGCTTGTTTAGTACTATTTAGATCTTTATGGGTCAAATTAGGTTTGAATTAGGTTCTATTGGGATTTATTAGATCATTTTTACCCCCATTACACACAAACCTTGTTCGTGACAAACATTCATTCATAAAAAGTGGGTTTTGTTCCACACTTTAGCAGCCAACCCAATAAAATGTAGGAATTATTGGTTAGGTGACCAAACGAGAATTTACCTGAAAGTTGTTGCAATATGCCTTTTGTTGCCGTTGAAGCAGTTGCCTTCAGATCTCTGCTTTCCCTACTTTAGTTCTCTATATCTCACCTTCCGCAGCTATTTCCCTCTTGGGCTCGGTTGGAGATGGTTACTGATGGCGTTGCCCTCTACAAAATGGTGGCTGCTCGGTACTATCCTGGATGAAATTGATAATAGTTTTAAGTAACAGAAACTTTTTTTAAGGTGAGACTAGCCATTATATTAAGAAAGCCATACTGCATCTACAGACATAGCATTAACAAGCCTCTCACTACGCATCGAAGGACATAACTAAGTAAAGGGAACTTGCTATTAACCAAAATAAATAAAGGAACCAGACTACCTAACACAACACGCAACACAAAAATAAACACAAATAGGTAACATGCAACTATGTGGCACCGACAGAAAAAACAACCAAACGCCATCACCGGCGAGCAAGCAGAGAGACAAAGAAGACTAGAGGTAGGAGAAGGGCGCACAGCTCAGGGAACCCCACAACCACGACCAGACACACCACAGTTTGCCACCTACTCTAGAAACAGCTCGAGAGGCAAAACGCCAAACAGGGGAGAAGGAAGCGCCGACCTCACAGACTAGGACCCCCGATGGTCCCCTACTCCTGCAAAACAACGACCGAGATACGCCGGAAGTCTCTCCTAGCCACAAGCTGTGACCTACAGGGAAGAAAAAGGAGATAGAGGGGGAGCCCCGATCTGACTGGAGGCTATAAAGGGGGAACCATAGGTTCCAACCTCCACCCGCGTCGTTGGCACTTACCTCACACCAGAACCGATGGGAGGTGAGAAAACAGTAGGGCGGGAAGCTGCAGCATAGAGGCGATCCACCACCCGAGTAGCCAAGACCGGTGGTGAAATAGGGCGAAAACAGCCCCGGGGAAACGCGACCTGCTACGACGGATCTTACCAGGGTGTAAAGTGAAGAAGAGGGAAAGAATACCTGCTAGAGCAAATCCAGGGCGTCGACTCTGATTCCGAGCTAGGGCATGCACAAGAAGAAAGATGGACTGGCGATGGACTCTTTGATCGCTGAGGGTAATTTCAGGGCCTTGACGGCGCCAATTTTGATCATGGAGGAGATGGGGCGCATGACTAGGAGAGGAATATGGGGTTGACGACGCCCTTTTCGTGTTTTGGGAGACATGCGCGGTGTGGGAAGCAGGGAAGGAGAAATGTTGGCGGACATTTGGGAAACACGGCGTCGGAAGCGCGCGGCGTGTGGAAATTATTTGCTGTGACCAGGCTTCATGCTCATTATCGGGGACTAGATAAGAAATGGGGGTTATATAATTAGACAAATATGAAAATATATAATAGTTTGTAATTTTGAGAAATCAAGATTGACTAAATATGTAAGGAAGGAGACGATATAAATTCATGCAAATAGTAGATCCTCCCTCTCCTTCTTTAAAGTCATTCATATTTCCTACTTCTCCTTGCCTCTTCTACTACCATTCTTTCTTATTCCCTTAATTCTTGATTTTCATATACGAGACCAAGTCAAAGATATTGAATAACGTTTTTTACTACAACTCATCCTCTATATCTCAACTTGTAATCATGTTAACTCGTATTCTCTCTCTTTCTTCAAACAATTGAAATGTATTAAAATTACAAACCCACAATTATCTCTCAAAGAATTACTCGATGAGATATATATCTTTCCTTCTTTCATTCATTTTTTAAAACAAATATTCATCTTTCTCCATTAATCTGTATATTCATATTCTAAATCCAGCAATATACTAAATTAAGTAAAATTTACTATTTGATTTGTGAATCGCAAGATTTGTATGATGTGTGTTGAAGGCAGTTTATGTATAATATTATGTGTGGTCGATAATGATCCCTTAAAAGAGAAAAATGATAGAATAACAAATAATGTGGTGGATTTGGAGTGATAAATTTCAACAAAAAGAATTTCCTAGATTAAATGGGATGTGATTCAAAAACAATATTAGTTTAGGAAGTGAAATATCCAATAATGGTTGTTCAACATATTGTGTGTGAGTTGTAGTCGCGCTTGTTGTATTCAAAAATCGTGATGGATTAAATGGGATGTAATTCAAGAACAATATTGTTTAGGAATAGGAATAGCCAATAATGGTTGTTCTATATATTGTGTGGGAGTTGTGGTTCCAATCCTATGCGTCTTTCTTGTTCAAATAAAAAGGAAACATATAAGGAACAATATAAATCCATTTAATACTAACGGCTCTCTCTCTCCTTCTTGAAAGTCATTTACTTTCCTACTTTTGTCTTGCTTCTTCTACTCCCAACCTTTCTTATTCCCATATACATTTAAGTTACAAACCTACAATCATCTTTCAAAAAAAAAATCTCACTATGATGTATATCTTTCTTTCTTTCTTTTTTAAGAACAAATATACATCTTTCTTCATTTATCTTTATATTTATATTTTAAATCTAATAATAAGTTAAATTAATCATCTGCATGTGATAATAAGTTATATTTATACTTTAAATCTAATAATAAGTTAAATGTACAATCTAAAAGACCATTCTAGGAAATACACACTATGAGTCAAATATATAGTGATGTATACAATCTAAAAAGGCCAGTCTAGGAAATACACACTACTAGTCAAATCTAGCTTTCTAAGTCGAGTAACTCATCCTTGTATTAAATTGTAATTTTGTCATGTATTGACTTATGATAAAGCACCACTATTCTAATGTGTTCAATGCTAAGGTCACAATAAAAATTATTTGCACATAAAATTCGTTTGTAAAATTAAGGTCATTAGATTTAGTCAGACCCAAACATTACTAAATTTGAACTGAAAAAATAACTCAATCAAAAAAGTGACTTATATGGGCCCTCAAAGGTCCTGGGTGTACATGTAGGTTATAAAAGCCTTTGCCACCCATATTTGGTACAATATTTAAATAAGGATAGTGAAATTTCAATGCTAAGGTCACAATAAAAATTATTTACACATAAAAAATCCACTGTAAATTTAAGGTCATTCGATTTAGTTCATACTATTCAAAAATTATTTTTTTCTTTGTTACTTTGTCTTCCATAGTTTCAGTGGTACATGTCTTCTAGTTTTATATCATTGTACAAAACGGAAAAGAAAAAATTGTCTCTTTCTTTGTCCATTAAATGCATCAAAACTACAATCACATTAACTCTTAAAGTTAAGAAAATTGAAGAGAAAGAAGGATGAGAGTGAGATTTTATGATATGACTTTGAACAGTTAATCATTAACCACAATGCTTGGGTTCAAGATTTTATGATATGGGATGGCCCTCACATGCATTTGGGAGAAGCCACATCCAATATCATGACAGTGTCCTCTCACAACAAGGCCCTAAAACTACATTTGGGAGGAACCATGACCTATATCATGACAATGTCCTCGCACAACATGTCCTTGAAAATGAATGTGTGAGGAGATAGGGCCCATATAATGACAATGTCCTCTCACAGCAAGTCCCTAAAAAACACTTGGGATGAGCCACAACCAATATTATGACAGTGTCCTCTTATAGCATGTCCCTAAAAATGATTTTGTGAGGAGAGAGGTCCATATCATTCAGGTGTCCTCTCAGAACAAGTACCTAAAAATGCATTTGAGAGGATCTACATCCCATATCATGAGAATATCCTCTCATAGCATGTGACTGGAAGTGTATTTGGGAGAAACTAAACATGAACTGAAAATTACCTGTGACTTTCTGCAATATCTCTCTGTTGTTGCTGCCAAAGCAGTTGTCCTCTAGATCTCAGATTCTGGTGCTATAGTCTTCTTTACCTCACCTTCCCCCACTATTGACCTCAGAGGCTCGGTTGGAGATGGTGGCTGAGTCTGTTGCTCATAACTATACTAGAAGAAATTGATAAGAGTAATAAGTAACAAAAATCTATGAGATTGAGGAAACCAAAGATGAGGAAAAGAACAACCTTTCAGGACATTACTGCTAGAGCAATTCTAGGGCATCGACTCTCTCATTCTAAGATAGGGCATGCAGAGGACTGAGGGAAGGACTCCTTGACTCGCAACAAATATAGAGGAGCGACTTTGGAGCCTTGAAGGCGGCACTTTCGATCGTGGATGAGATGGTGCACATCATTGGGAGAGGAAGATGGGGTTGACGACATCCTTTTCGCACTCTGGGAGACATGCGCGGTGCAGGAGGCGTAGAGGGGAGAGGAAACGTTGGCGGACGTTTGGGAATTGTGTGGGAACCGTGAGTGGACACTGGAATTTGTGCGCTGACCAGGCTAGGTGTACTATCAGGGGAAAGATCAGAAAATTGGGAGGGTATAAATAGTTAGGTAAATATGAAAGTGTAAATAAATTGTTATTTTCAAAAATCAAGATATACTTAATCGGTATCTAGTGTGTTGTATTAATTTTCATATGTATAAGTTTAATATCCTTAATGAACATCCCACAATTTTCTCTCCAAAATTTCTCTCAATAATGTATTTCTTTCTTTCTTTTTTAAGATTATATATCAAACAAAATAAGAGCCTTTATAGATGGTAAAGCATGTAATATAATATTCCCACAATTCCTTATTTTTATACATGTGACCGGGTCAAAAAAATGGGGAAATATTTTTTTGATAATATTTATATCATAATATTAAATGATAAAAATTATATAATGGGTGTTCCAAAATATTGGGGAAACATTTTCTTGATTAAATTCTTCTTTTATGTGTCAATTTTAAACATTTGGGTTTAATTTTATTATATATATATATATATATATATATGTGTGTGTGTGTGTGTGTGTGTGTGTGTGTGTGTGTGTGTGTGTGTGTGCGTGCGCGCAAAGCCCATATCATGATGGTGTCATCTCACAACATGTCACTGAATATGTTTTTGGGAGGAACCAAAGCCCATATCATTATGGCATCCTCTCACATCAAGGCTTTGAAAATTCATTTGAGAGGATCCACCTCTAATATCATGACAACGTCCTCTCCCAACATGTCATTGTAATTGCATTTGGGAGGATATATGACCAATATCATGAAAGTGTGCTCTCACAGTAAGTCCCTGAAAATAAATTTCTAAGGAGCCAAGGCCCATATCATGATGGTGTCATCTCACAACATGTCACTGAATATATTTTTGGGAGGAACTAGGGCCCATATCATTATCGCATCCTCTCACATCAAGTATTGGAAAATACATTTGAGAGGAGCCACCTCCAATATCACGATAATGTCCTCTTCCAACATGTCATTGTAATTGCAATTGGGAGGATATGTGACCAATATCATGAAAGTGTGCTCTCACAGTAAGTCCCTGAAATAAATTTCTAAGGAGCCAAGGCCCATATCATGATGGGGTCATCTCACAACATGTCACTGAATATGTTTTTGAGAGGAACTAGGGCCCATATCATTATCACATCCTCTCACATCAAGTATTTCAAAATACATTTGAGAGGAGCCACCTCCAATATCATGATAATGTCCTCTCCCAACATGTCATTGTAATTGCATTTGGGAGGATATGTGACCAATATCATGATATTGTGCTCTCACAATAAGTCCCTAAAAATAAATTTCTGAGGAGCCAAGGCCCATATCATGATGGTGTCATCTCACAACATGTCACTGAATATGTTTTTGGGAGGAACCAAGGCCCATATCATTATGACATCCTCTCACATCAAGTCTTTGAAAATGAAATTGAGAGGAGCCACCTCCAATATCATGACAATTTCCTCTCCCAACAAGTCATTAGAAATGTATTTAGGAGGATCCACATTCCATATCATGACAATGTTTTGTCATAACAAGTCCATAGAAATATATTTTGGAGGATCCATGACTCATATCATGATAATGTCCTCTCACAACATGTTCCTCAAAACAAATTTGTGAGGATCCATGGCCCACACCATGATGATGTCCTTTCACAACAAGTCCTTCAAAATGCATTTAGGGGGAGCAATATCCCATATCATGACAATGTCTTCTCACAACAAGTCCTTAAAAATACATTTGGGAGGATCCACAACTAATGCCATGACATTGTGTTCTCACAACAAGTCCCTAAAAATAAATTTATGAGGAATCAAGGCCTATATCATGATGATGTGCTCTCACAACAAGTCCTTGAATATACTTTGGGGAGAAGAGACGATCCATATCATGACAATATCCTCTCATAGCAAGTCCCTCAACATATATTGGGAGGTTACAAGGCCCATAACATGACAAATATCATCCATAGAAAGTGCATAGAAGTACATTTGAGAGGATTCACGACCCATATCATGATAGTGTCCTCTCAAAATAAGTCTATGGAAATGTATTACGGAGGAGCCATGACCCATATCTTGATAATGTCCTCACATAGAAAGTCCCTAAAAATGTATTTGGATGGAGTTAGGGCCTATATCATGACAATGCCCTCTCATAAAAAGTATATAAAAGTTTGTTTAGGAACCAAGGCCCATAACATGACAATGTCCACTCACATCAAGTCTCGAAAAATGCATTTGGTAGGTGTCAAGTATCATATTATGACAGTGTCCTCTCATAACAAGTCCTTAAAAATGCTTTGATCAGAGACATGCATGTATTCATTTTCCTCATAGTTGTTCATAAATGAGTTGTGTATGAGTTTGGGGACAATTGAAGAACACTCAGTTGGGTGCTTGCGGAAGCCACCGTTCATTTTTATCATTTGGCATTGGGGGTGGTGGTCTACACAATCTTTTGCTAAGGAGCAATGTGCCTAGTAAGACAAAGACATCTTAGCCTTATAATGATCACAAAAGAGACTTGTATGAGTCTGGTGACAATTGTCATGTCAATATCCCCTCATGAATGACTTCGATTGAATTATAATGACTCTCAACAACAATTTGACCGACACATGTCCTTTTTAAATAGAAGACATAAAACTCTTCATATAATTGCTCAAAAGATTACATAAAAGCTCTCACAGAAGCGTGAGCAACAAACTGGGTTGCCAATCCTTTTTGGATGGCAAAACCCAAGGACCCAAAAATAAAATCATTACATGTAGATGAAGGTGTCATAAGATTCCTATTTATTATATGTTGAAGGCATCGAAGAATAGAAATTGCATCGTCGGCAAGCACCCCAAAGGTGTCAAGGTGAAAGGTAGAAAATGATGTTGATTGGCCTCACATGTTGCTCCATGTTTATGAACTTTTTGTATTGCTGCCTCAGATGCTGCCTGCCCTACTTTAAAGTTTTTTGAAAGGATACCTGTCAAGGGAGAAACTCCTGTTAGGTCAAGACAAACATGTTTTTCATTCATCCAGTGAAATAAAAGAATGTGTACAGGTCGCAACAAATGAAAACCATCAGATTGAGTGCCAAGGAAGGCCAAAGGAGCTTCTTTCAAAACCTTTAACTCAACTCGAGAGACAATGTTGAAGAGATCATCCCGAACAACATCATGACGAAACTTATAACCAGGCTGCGAGAGGCAGTGCACTGCATGATGACCAAAGGCATCAAGATTTGTGATGTTGCAAATCGGACAATGTTCATCACCTAGATGCAAGGGAATCATAAGTCGATACGGAAGGATATCTCGATACTCAATGGGTGACATAGACAGATCAAGGCCATCAATATGAACAACCCTCAAGAAATATTGTGTGTGATCGGCTTGTAAAGAAGTGAGAATAGCCTCCTACTGTAAGGATAGGTCTCTTGCCATGATTTGCTGGATGACCGTCTTGTAGTAAGCGTCTGCCAAAATAGACTGGGTCTTTGGGGTGGCAGAAGGCATACTTGTCAACGTATAACAACTAAAAGATGGCAAGATATTGCATATGCTAGCATGTGCTTAGACAAAGGGGAGCCCTGTAGGCACACATGTGACCTCACACAACATATGGTCTTGGAGATCTATAGTGTGTATATGAGAGGACTTGATCCCCAATCCCACTATATGCATAGGAAGTGTAGCCAAACACCATTGTACATCACCAAAACACGGGTCGTCACCAACCACATTACGCTCTAGGCAATGACGAAGACCGTGATAAAAAATATCCAACACATATGTGATAGAAGGAGGTGTTGTACGAAGACCAAACAATAGTTTGGGCATCCCAACACAAGACCTAAGAAGAAGAAGCTCACATTGTGGGTCTTGGAGTGAGGACATGTGATCCATCATATCAAGGGTCTTCATCACACATTTCTGGAGAAGTTCCTTTACAAAGGATGCATCTGTAGAAACTGGGCCACCTAGAATCTTCACTCCATGCCCTGGACGAGAGATGTCAGTAGAAAACAAGCCCACATTTGAGCCTCATCTAGGGTCATCAGATGGCCAAAAAATCTCTGTCTTCTTAGTATTGAGATGAAGACCATACATCGGGCATCGCTCCTGAATGAGGGATAGAGCCTTTGAAACAACCTCTGTGTCCCCAATGAGGGTACCATCATCAAGGTAGAAAGAAAGAAGGTAAAGTTGACATGCATCCTTTACCTGTAAAATAAGAGGGTGGAGTCCCAGGGAAAAAAGAAGGGTGCCCAATGGGTCACCTTGTACCCAGGAAGAATAAAAAAGAGGCTCGTCGTGATCCATATAGAGAGGAGATGGAGAGTTGTAGCAAAACTCAACCCATCATGCAATAGAAGGGAAATGAAGATGAACCTCTCAAAATATGGTAGATCTATCAACCATGTTAAAGGAATTGTTGAAGTCAACAAGAGCCATTGTGACCTTAGTGCGGTGTTGTTGTTCATAACAAGTCAAATGAAAACATGTAGAAGGGCCTCAACACCACCAGAAATACCAACACCACACTGATGATCCTTAAGATAAGGGATGACATTAGAACTTACACCCTTTGTCGCAACTTTGGATACAAGGCACCGCCAAATAGTACCCATAGCAATAGGCCGAATGCCATTGTCTGGGGTGAGAAGACGAGTCAATGGAGCACTGGAAAAGTAGGGAGCTAGGGAATATGGACAACAGCTAGTGAGCCAAAGATTTACCATAGTTGAAACTGCATTCAAAAAATCATCTTTCACTGCAGCGACATCCCCACACATATAATCAATAAGATGTTGTTCTCATAGGCCACCATGTGAGCAAGCGGTCCCTTTCTTGAATGATAAAATTGCTTCTTCAAACATGGAGCAAGAAGCATCAAATGGAGAGCTAGAAATTTCATACCGAGGTTGTACCAATGTCAGTGGAGTTTGAGTGTGTTTAGTTTCAAGATCTGAATAAGTAGTAGCTTTTGTGGGGGCAACAACACTAGAGGATAGAACACACGGTGGAAAATTGGCTATCTTTGATCTTAGTCTTGGCACATGAAATACAAGCTTCAGAAGATTGTTCTCGCCTAATAGGACAACAATGAGCCAAAATCTGAGCAAGGAGTTGTTGAATGCCTTTAGGTCCTGAATTCCAAGTCTCCAAAGCCTTAAGGATCATAAGTTGTTATAGAGAGATGCATTTTTGAGAATACTGTTCTTGAGTAGACTTAGGGGAGAAGCGATACAGAACACATGCTGGAAGCAACAAAAGATGAATCCATGCATTAATAGAGCGTGGGCAAGAAGCCACCTGGAGTAAGCAACCACGAAGAGTGTCGAAAAAGGAAAAACGACAAAGAAGAGGGATGCTCTTTACGATAGGGACACCCGTGCAGAAGACAAAATCTAGAAGATCTGTGTCGAGTTGTAGTTGGTCAATAGGCAGAGGCAGTGGCTCAATACACTGACGAGTTGACAGGGTGCAAGGAACAGAATCTGGAAAACCATAATTGATTGGAGCAGGCAAACCAACTATCACATCAAGTGATGCCTCACCGGGCTGTCGAGGTAGAGCGATAGTAACATCAGAGCCATCAGAAGCTTGATGAGGATATGCTTTAGACCATGGCAGGATGTCAAGGCATACACCACACATCCAACACTTGGAAGAACAAAGAGCAAACACCTAGCACTCCAAACATCAGCATACTCCAATGCCTTACAGATTCCATCAACATGACTCAGTGAAGATAAATGAACAACCCGAAGATGATTAGAAAAACTATTAGCTGCTAACGGTTTGCCGCGACATGTATGGAGGCTCCTAAAAGTACATGAAACTTGTGCAGTAGGTCTAACCATGCAGGATGTAGGCCCCACGCGACAAGGGACTACATGAACAACCTCACGACTTTTCACCTGTGACGTAGCAAGACAATCATAATGTGTCATTGCCGGTGTGGGAGAACTGAATTTTGCCATTAAAGAGAGCAAAATCGAGACATGGAGGGAACCCTCCCGTGTATGGCGGCCAACAGGGTAGTCCTTCCTGTTGGGTTGACCAGCGCCAAGCCTGCTTAACACACGACTATAGGGAACCGTTTATGGGTTGTCGCCTCCGGGGATTGATGCCAGTCTCTATCGCATCGATCCTCAACGTGCTGAGACCTAGACGGCTAGGCACCATGGATGTTATGAGCGCGCTCGTTCCCTAATCCCTTGATGCTATGGGCGTGGCTGTCAAAAAAAGGGCAGTCACCGCCGGTCTGGACAAGTCCAAAAAAAGTCGATAAGTTGAATCATACTTGAAGTTTACACTGAACCTTTCTGGTCGCCTTCCATTCGTGTTCGAGAGACATTATGGAAGCCAGATCTGGATACTATGGTGTGGGGCAACGAGACGAGCAGAGAACCCCGCCACCAGTGACACCAGGGTAGGTGCAATAATTAATCAGAGGTAGGTGGGAGATAAATAGAATCGTCATCGGTGCCCAAGTCACGTGCAGTGGCTCAACGCCCTCGCATCGCGACGTCGTCCAACGCGCGATGACCAAATAAGTGTTGATATATTCCAACAAAAATACACTCAGGAGGAGCCATGACACATTTCTTCTCACAAAAAGTCCCTTTCAATACATTTCTTAGGAACTGGGGCCCATATAGTGACAATGTCCACTCACAACAATTCTCTAAAAATGCATATGTGAGGGTTGGGGCCCATATCACGAGAATTTCCTCTAATAGTAAGTCCCCCGTAATGCATTTGCGAGAGTTCAAGGCCCATATCAAGACAATGTCCTCTCATAGTAATTCTGTAAAAATTCTAAGGTTAGGTGACATGAATTTATGTCATCTATAACTTTGGTGACACACATACATGTCACCTAAATGTTATGTCTCCTTGTATACACTTGACTCATATACATGTGATAAACCTCCATTAGAACATAGGTGATTCAAATGTATGTCACCTATGTTACACAGACTATATGTGACATACATGCATATCACTTAAAGTATGTCACCCTTTCAAATATACAAAAATGTATGCCATCTATTTTACGTAGGCCTGCACAGATTATAAGTCATGTACAAACATGTCACCTAAATGGCATCACTTTTTACATGACTGTATGTTTTTTGGTAGTGATAGTTGAGAAACCATGTTCCCATTTTGGTAGTGATAGTTGAGAAACCATGTTCCCACGGAGTTCTCATCTTCAACCCTCAATATCATCGGCTCACCTGGATCGAGCACCGACAAAAAGTTTCAGATCACATTCACAGCTAGTGCAGTTATGTACGGACGGGGCTCCCACCATCCCTTGCCCTTGGTCATCGTACTCCTATTCTCCCTAATACCTTCAAACCGCTCGCTGACTTTTGACCTCACCACGTCGGGAATCCAGACTGGCGACTGCGCTCGCGGCCGGAACTTCATTTGTCTCCGAGGTAACGCCTCCTCCACAGCCGGCATGATCGATCTTACTCAGAACCAGCCGTACGACTTAGGCTGGGTTTACTACTCGGAGCCGCTCCATCTGTGGGACAGCTCCACCGAGGACGTCCTGACCAGCTTCACCACCCGTTTCTCGCTCGACATCCGCCTCCCCGACAACAATACCGGATTAGGGTCCGGACTCACCTTCTTCCTAAGACCTTACCCGTACCAGACCCCACCCAACTCCGCCGCCAAGAACCTCGGCTTGGTGAGCGACGGGAAGGAGAACACAACGTCCGGTCTCGTCGCCGTCGAGTTCGACACCTATAGGAGTCTTTCTTTCTCTGACCCAGTGAATCCACACGTCGGGATAGACGTCAACTCCCTGACGTCCATCAAGACGGTGGAACTCCGCGCGGAGAACAACGTCAGTATCTCCGGCGACGTTACTGTAAGTTACGATTCTAGCTCGCAGAACTTGAGCGTTGCTTTCCTCGATGATGCTCCGGCTAACCCGAGCCAGGCGGCGGTGTCGTTGTCGTACGTCGTTGAGTTGGGGAAGGTCCTTCCTCAGTGGGTCGTTATGGGTTTCTCAGCAGCTGGAAAGGCTGGGTATGTCGAGCTGAACAGGATAAAGTCGTGGGAGTTCAACTCAACTGTCATTGAAGTTTTGGGAGCTGATCAGATCTACGTCTTCGCCTGTTGCTTCATCAATAAACGAAAAGCAGCAGAGTAAAGTTTGGTTGATTGTTGGAGTCGCTACTGGCGTTGTGATCGTTGCGGTAGTGGTAAGCTTACTTTTGTTTGTTCTGTGGGGAAGGAGAAACAGACGGGCTACGACGACAGATAACGGAGAGCAACAACAACCCATTCAAAACCCTGCGTATAGTGATCAATCCAGACGGCGTTTGTCAATTGACGATCAGATCGAGCACGACAACGGCCCTCGGAGATTCCCTTACAGCGACCTCGCCGCTGCCACAGCCAGTTTCAGCGAATCCAGAAAGCTCGGCGTCGGAGGGTTCGGATCGGTCTACAGGGGCTTCCTGTCCGATCTCAACGTCGACGTGGCAATCAAGAGGTTCTCCCAGGAATCCAAACAGGGACCCAAGCAGTACATCTCCGAGATCAAGATCATCAGCCAGCTGAGGCACAAGAACCTGGTGAGACTCATCGGGTGGTGCCATGACCGGGCAGATCTCCTTCTAGTGTACGAGATCATGCCGAACGGCAGCTTAGACTACCACCTCTTTGGAGAGAAGTCGGCTGCGATGCTTCTTCCATGGCCAGCGAGGTACAAGATCGCGTCGGGTTTGGCATCGGCGGTTCTGTACCTCCACACGGAGTGGGAGCAGTGCGTGGTTCACAGAGCCATCAAGACCAGCAACATCATGTTGGATTCCAACTTCATCAACGCCAAGTTAGGGGATTTCGGGCTCGCGAGGGTTGTTGACCACGAGCAGAGTAGGGCGCATACCACGAACTGGCGGGGACTCTAGGGTACTTGGCCCCGCATCACTAGTCGGAGGTTTGGGATGGAGTCGGATGTCTACAGCTTTGGGATTGTCCTTCTTGAGATAGCTATGAACTCAACATCGACGTTGCTCCGATGCCTGGGCTTCCTAAATAACGAGCAGCCTCTCCCATCATGAAGAACTGGTTGCTTCATATGCCACCCACCAGTGGTTCAGGTTCATCTACTGCCCAACCCTCTAGTTGGGGCAATAGCTACGGAAGCACAATGTCATCCACAACAACTTTCTAGTTTCTTTTTGCTGTTCAAATGTGTGATGAGCTCATTATTTACAGTTTTGTATGTAGTTTCTCAATGCCATCACGACTTAAAAAAAAAAATTGTGAATATGTTTTTTTTGTGGTGATACATTTGATCTTTCAACACCAAAGTATAGAAATCTTTTTTCTTCTACCCTTTTAGAAGCACTTGAGGATAAAGTTAATGACGCTTGCCCCCAACTCTATGATCTTGGGGACACATGAAAGGGTTCAAATTCCTCGTTACGCAGTATTGCTCCAGACAAAGTATAGACATCTTTTTTCTTCTACCCTTTTAGAAGTACTTGAGGATAAAGTTAATGATGCTTGCCCCCAACTCTGTGATCTTGGGGACACATGAAAGGGTTCAAATTCCTCGTTACGTAGTATTGCTCCAGACACTGTTTCAAACAACCCTAACCACACACCTACCAGAAAAATCCACCCCTAAAAGAATTAACGGGGTACTTTCACGACAAGGATTAATTAAAGCCTCCCAAATTTTTTAAAGGAGTTAATTAATTACTTACTTCCTAATTTTATTTTCTCTAGGAATTTTTGAGAACCTGATATGTCGAAAATGGTTTTACCAAAGAGTCTGTTTGAACTGTTTTCTGCCGTGATGGTTGGTTGAGATCAAGTCACTTTAAAACATTAAGGGTTGTCGCCTTGTTAGTCCTCTCTCAACATAAAAAACTAGTCTTTTGCCATCGAAAAAAGCGGCTAATAAAACACAACAGACTCACATTTAGGCCATGAGAGACAAATTGAAACCACATCCCCCTATCTCATTTAGACAGGAGCTCTCGCACCACGACCACACCCAACTACCACTTGCACAATGTTAAGTCTCACACCTAGACGTTCCAACCACCATCTTCAACTTGTCGCTCTAGTCGCTCACAGTTTTCACTCCGAAGGCTAGATCGACAAATGACACAAATAAATAGGACACAAGATCATGATAAAAAATGATGCATTCCAAGATGCACAGATATATTGCTAATCCTTCCAATAGTTATATAGTTATATTAACGTGATACTCATGTCTAAGAATTAACGTAAAGAATCATCTAACATGTGATATTCATTTTTAGGGTGTTGGACACATGATTGTTTATTAATTGAGATAAGCATAACTTATTATAAGTATTGTATATAGTTTGATTTCAACTCTGTTTGCGGACTTTTGAATTCAACTATTATGGCCTTTTTGAATGTTTGATACTCTGTAACTTTTAAGATTAACGAGGATTGTGATAGTGTCTTATTGTTATAAATATTTGGGAGAATGATTATTTTTTATATAAAAGTGTTGTTTTTTCAAGGTATCGGAGGATTTGTATTGAAGAAAACCTGATGATAAAGAAGAATGATGGGAAGTGAAAGATAAAAATTAAGGTGATGTAGTTGGATCTTTGTTGTTGAATATTTGTGTTGGTTATCATTTTTCCCATATTTCTTCACAATCGATGAGTGATGTTGGAAAAAATCTTTTTGGAGATGTCATCCCAAACCATGTGGACCATATTTAGTAGTACAACTAAGTTGTAAAAGCAATGATACCATGTCCCACTAGGAGGCCTGCAGGGGCTAGAATTTTTGTTTGTATCTTTTCTATTCATAGATCTATGCATGATCTATTGCAATGAGAGGTTGTTGAAGATCACAATTATACATGATAATTGATATGTTTTCCCATATTTACCCTAATAAATAGATACTAGAATTTGATATGAATTATGTTTATTTTACATGTCTAAAATATGTGTCACCCACATGTAGAGTATATTCATAAAGTGAAATGTAAACTTTATGGTGACTACCAACACAAGCATGTGTAACACATATTGTTTTATTGATTATTACCTTACTAAATTTGTTTCATCTCCATCACTACAGAAACCATAACCTCCCAACTTATTCGTATGTGAACTCTATCATTGAGCTTAATAGAACTAACGAATCTGAATAAAAAGAAAAATTGAGTTCACTCCAGGGTTAATGAAATTGGATTCTTGTCTTATCAAAGACAAATTATATGCACTTACTGATACAAGTACCCTTGCTCAGATAACTCTCCATGATGCATGAGAGACATTTTATAGACTAAGCATGATGTTTCTAGGAATGACTATCACTACCGACAACAAACATCCCTACACAAAGTAAAAAATGAAAAAGAATATTTATATACATCAAAGATTGGTTTAGGACTGCAGATTAATCCCTCACTGAAAAATATATCAACAAAACTTACAATAATGAAGTTGGATGGCATTCTCTCAATGCATGAGTATGTTATTGAAATGACCAATCATGTAGCAAAACTAAAGACTTAGGTCGTATGAAGGATTCCTATTTTCTTTTTTATGTTGTCCTAAATAGTTTACCTCCTCAATATGGGCCATTCTAGATTCATTACAATACTAATATAACTAAGTGATCACTGAATGAATCAGATCTAAAACTGGATCAAGAGGCGGTTGGGATGAATCAACAGTTTTAAGGAATCCCATTTCATTCAAGGAGCTAGTTATAAAGTTGGGAAAAAAGAACAAAAAAATAAAAGGGGGCATCTAATGAGGATGGTCAACTATGTAAGAAGAAAAAGAAGGAAAACGTGTGCAAGTTTGGTAAGAAACATGAACATTTTCAAAAGGATGTCTATATTACAGTTGTTATGTACAAGAATTTCGCATTTCCAAGTCTTTCTCCCAAACTAGGCCTTAGTATCCAACTTGGTCAGTTTTAGATTGTAGGAATTTAATTTTTTCACCCGCAGACACTGACCTCATTGTCAAATTGATAGTTATACCAACAATAAACAACATGATAGCAAGCAAGCATTTGCTCTCAACACCTAAACCAACAATCTACAAATTCAACCATACAACTCAAAGCTTCTGAAACCATAGTTTGATGTCATTTGCAGTAGTATATGCAGTGAATCAATAAATCGATCAACCCATTACATTGAATTCAATCTCCAGTAGTAAGCAAAATGTCAACATACCAGCAGTAACAACATGCCAGCAAGCAAGCAACTACTGGATTTGACGTTCAACAACACAAATTCAATGATTCAAGCTACATATCTAAATTAAGAACAAGCACATCATAAGTATGAACCACAAGTACTAGCATAAAGTATAAATCACAAGCACTGAATCCCCAATATGAATGAATAGAATTGAATCAAGAACCACACAAGAAATCTAATGTGCCTATGTGTTACCCCTAATCCCTCCTCTTTCAATAAATATTGACTTGTAATCGTTGTTTCAAATTTAACCTAGATAAACTGAAGGCATCGGGAGGAAAGAAACCCAACTGAACTGAAGGGAACAGGAGCTAAGATACCCGAATGAACTGAAATAATAATTGAAAGGAGTGAGATAATAACCAATCATTGCCACACTAGTCAAATTCATCCATCATAAAGCATGCTTGTCAAGTACATGAAAGTTACTAAAGACACGAGTAGATCAAAATTTAAAATGAAAAAAAAACTAGGTTCAGTAGAAATATGATTTGGATCCAAGGTTCAGTACAATTTGTTACAAAACACAAATAGGAAATTTGATCTTCAACCCACATGAATGTCTTCATCCATGTTTACATCAAACCACATTGTCATTACTCTTCTTTAGATTCATCAATTTTGTCAAGATCATGAGAATTAGATGTATCTTTGACAACTTATAATGTAATTTCCTCAAATTGAGTCACAAGGAAAATCAAGTATATTAACTAAAATTAAAATCAACTAAACCAACTTACGCTAGATTTGCATGTATACTATTGTGTCCTTTTTTGTTATACATACTGAATGTACGTTGTCTTTTTGCTTTTAACTTTGTGTGTGGCTTAAACCTTTGTGGTTTCATGTTTCCTTTACAATGTGATGGTTGTGGATCTCTTGCTTCCATGTCATCCTGAATTTGGAGCTCAGATTGACTACCTTGTGTTGGAATATGAGTTTGGGATGATGGCATGCCTTCTTACACGAACTCATATCCATAATTTTTTGCAACAACATGATGTCGTCATAAGTTTTTTCAAACAACTTTTGCACATTAAGGTAAGTGTCATTGTGTTTAGAATCTATACCAACTAATTTCATTGTCAGTCTACAAAGTGAGTTATACCTACCCAAAGGGGTACTACCATCAACATCTTCCTGATACTCTTTTATATAATGTTTTTAGTTGTGGTTTTTACTTCCATTATCCAATGACTCAATACATACAAAAGAGGTATCTTATGAACTTTGAGATGAAGCATTACTTTTAGTATATGATAGCATAAGATCCCATAAAAGTGAAATAGCTTGCATTCGCAAAAGTATTCTTCTTCCATTAGAGTAAAATGTATTGTGTAACTATGCTTAGATATAAATGCAAGAACTCACCACCAACATGTGAAATTTGGTATACATAATCTTTTCTAACCTCCTCTATGACATAGCATTAGGTCAGCTTCATTTTCTCTTTGGATACTTTAAAATTTGATCAGGTTTAGATCTCCCTTGCATGTCTCTCAATGGAAGCATAAGACCATAATGTTGGTTGGCCATCCTTAGACCGATTGGTATAATATGGTTTTTTCACATGTATTTACATATTTGAAATGCAAATATTTGAATAATAAGGAAATCTTAAAAACTTGGTGTGCTTTGTTTTAAAAGTATAGATTTAAAGTGCAGTTTCATATTTGCAATAGTTGTCATGGTTTTTTCAATAAACCAGTAATAGAAATGGGGAAAGAAAGAGATAAAATTCACAAATAAATGAATATTAAAGGTAACATGTAATTAATAATTTACATATGGAATTGTGTGGGATTTTCTAAAAAATTGGTGTTGAAGGAAACTAATGGATTAGTTTCAGTTCCACATGGTTGTTAATGAGAAAAGTAATCAAAATAAGAATATGGCCAAGATAGAAAGAGAAAGGAATTGATTTGATGCCTTAAATAAAGGATAAAAATGGAGACTTGGAGACAAAAAAAGTTTCCTTAATTATTATGGTCTCCAGTCTCGCCCACATCTAGACAAAAGTAATTCAGATTTTCCTTTAAATTTTGGGATTAAAAGAATAAAAGGAGAGAGGTACATGGTATTTATTATATTTCCTAAATTGAAGAGGATTATAAGGTATCTATTAAATTTCACACATATATTTTAAATAGGAAATATACTCGATCTTTTATTTTGATGTGTGAGTTTCTAGCCTTATGGTCGAGTTCTGATGATCATGTGATCATCATCTACCTTGGGCCAAATAGGAAGTTAAATGCAAATTGATTTCTCATTTTTCTCTCTCACCAATATACACACTTTCTTGCCAATCTTTCCATTAGGATCAAAGAGCGATTTTGAACCGACCTATATTGGGTTTTGGTATCTTTGGGAAGTAATATAGGATATCCCCAAATTATTGATCCTCACCGACCTATCCACCATAATCGTGGGCTATTAAGGGCATAAAATCCTCAAGTGAGATCAAAAATAACTCTAATGTTATATGCATCAGACCCCAAAACCCTAATTTGACCCCAAAACCCAAACCAGTCTTAATGTGAGTTTATGGATGAAATAGTAATACTTGGGTATTGTGCATTAATTTCAGGGTAATTGTTTGCTTGATCTCAACTGCACCTATTTTCTTGGACTTTAAGTTGCATCTGAGAAAGGTATGTGGTCACGCCTATGACTACTCACCTTAACTGAATTCCATGATTTCTCAAAAGTTTCCCGATTAGATTGTAATTAAAGGTTTGCATGTTTATTTACTTCCTTCAATCGATAAAGTCACTATGGATATGATCTTATATAAATGTAACTTGCTCAAACCTTGTATCATCTCTAGTGAGTTAAAGAGCATGGGCTGAATAAAGTAACTATGGGAATAATTGGTGATTAGGCCTACAAAGGAAGGCATGTGTATGAAACCAAGGTTATGAAATGTCCAATATAAGGACCAGACCCTTAAAAGAGGGTTCTCCGTAAAGAGGGTCACCTAAAGAGAGGGTACACCATTCATAAAACAGGGTAAGGGTGGTGAGGCTAAAATAGGAAAATGCTTGTTCAATTTTGTAATCATAATTATTATGGTTGATTATATTGTTACACATATATGTGAATATATTGTTTTCCCAACATACCGATATAATTTGCTATATGACCGTGTTTTTGCTTCATGGAGTTTTGGGATAAATTGTTATTAGTATGCAAAATGGACCTTTTGAGAAGAAGGCACCAAAAAGAAAAATGCTTAAAGTTTCCATGGAGGATTTAGTTAGATAGTTTTTATTCCCAGTTGCAAACAATAGATTCACAGATCATGTAACTCCTTTGTGGAGTTCTTATCTTTCATATTGTATCAAACTCTTTTCCATTAAAATGTTTACTTTTGGTTAATTGATAAACATCAATCTTGTAAATATGATAATGGCCCTTGCCCTCTCGGTCCACCTTATTTGGGGATAACAGGGGAGGGGTCATTACACCTATAGTATTGTTCATCCTCTTTGTCATTCCGGTTATCAACCACCTTTTCAATGATTGGAAAAATTTAAATAAGGGTAAAGGATGTTTTACACGATCTTTAAATATTTCATTCATGCTCACACTCTTATGTGTTGTAGACATGTTGGAAAAAAATGTGCCTCTGAAGTATTTAGGTATCTATTGCTCTTTGATATTCCACAACAAAGTTAATTCTTATGACTCAAATTTTATGAGGTTACCATCTTTACTCAAACTCATCATGGTTATGGGGTGAATGATGCAAGATTGGAACTCTTCAGCGAACCCCACAACATTCACATAGATCACACCTATATGTTCACGTGCTTTTCTCATTATATGTCATTGGAAACAATGATGAACTTTGTTAGAAAATACAATATGAAATGCCTTCTTCATTGTTGAATCTTGATCAATTAAAATTGACTTTGGGTGATTTCCATACATTGCTTCTAGAAATATTTAGAAAACCCAAAAAAGGAACTCAACAGTCTCATCTCTTGATAAAACACAACTATGTTGACCTAGAGGTTATACATTGTCCATATTTAGATAAGGACTTAACCATTCCTTTCATATGTATCTTATATGTGTATTCAAAATTGATCTCAGGCTTTAAGTACTTGAAAAGGACCAATTTACACAAGTCCTAGCTTGTCAAAGTTCAAGTGAAATGCAATGCAAGTGTGCTAATAAGGAAATCACTTCAAACGAACTTAGAAGATTTTTGTAATCACTTGTATTGATGATATGACTTGTAACTAAGATGAGAAAAATATGTGGGACACTTAATACCAAGTTTTAATCACTTATTTGCCAAATTAGAAAATCAATCACATGTTGTTGATCAGTCAAGTTACAATCTCGACCAATCCCATCGATGGATTTTCTAAAAGTAGCAATCGATTGAGTTGTGCGTTCACAGAACTCGACCAAACAACCTTCTGACCAAATGCAATTTTGGTTGATCGGTCAAGTTTTCCAGAATAAACTCGACTGATAGTTTGAAATGGGTTTGTCTTTTAGTCGATCGGTCGAGTTACCTTTATTGAAACTCGACCGAGTGCATTGTACAAAAAATGTAGAAAAAGTGATTATAACCATTGGTGACTTATCTGGATAAAAATAGATATGTTGCCTTGAGCAAAAATGGCTATATTTCGGCCCTAAGTGTTCCCCAACTCAAGGGAGCACCCCCAACTATAAATAGGACTCCATAGAGTTCATTTCAAGTTGGCTCATTCACTACATTCAAGGTCCTTGCTATAGTTGAGAGTGATACTACTCCTTGAGCCCCTTTCTATCTCTAGTTTACACTTCATTTTGTGATTTGTGAGTGAGTTAGGATTATTGTAAGAGAGCTCCACCTTTGTACATGTAAAGTTCTCAAATCTTCCACTACTTCCCTATCCCCTTCTCTCATGAAGAAAAGATGTAGCAAGCTCCATCGAGTGAAGAAGGAGATATAATTGGTCCTCTTCAAGGTTGTTGAAGAGGTGGTGATCTTCTCTAATTGAAGGATAAGGTAAAGGTTGAAGATCTAAGAGGAGAAGCAAAGTCCTTCAAGGAGGAATACTTGAGCTTGAGTGGGTAAGACCTAGGTGAAGGCTGAAGACTCAAGCTAAGTGGGTAAGTTCCTTGGTAAGGTGGAGATCTCCTTGTGATTGGATGGCTAAGTCCTTTGGTCATCATTTGTTGTAAATCTCTTTGGTGATATAATAGAGAAAAACACTTGCAAAGTCCTAGAGTTTGGCCTCTCTAGGTAGTAGACTGACTCACTTCTAGTTTGAAGTATGGAACCACTCTACATCCCTTTTTCAAGTTCTTGCTATCAATCTCTCTCATCCTTGCTATGCTTGTTTGGATAGGACTTCAAATTTCCATTTCTCTATTACTCCAAATTGATATAATTTGAAGCTCTAATCTATTTTGTGAGAATTTATGTAGCTCGATTCAACCCCCTAGAGCCCTTAGATCCAACAAGTGGTATCAGAGTTAAGGATCTTCTCTAACAATCTACCATGAGATGAGAAGATGGGCGACAACCTACTTGGTTCACTCAACCTAGAAAAAGGCTTTTCCATGCATCCTCCAGTCTTTAAAGGCACCAACTTTCTTTATTGGAAGAGAGGGATACAATTCGACATTCAAGGGATGAACTTTGATATGTGGAAGGTGATGGTCACACCTTACAAAGAGCCAACTGGAGCTGTTGTAACATGCAGTGAAGCTATTCTCAAGGAGGCTCAACTCAATGCAAAGGCCATTAGCATCCTCTACGTAGCCCTCACTCCCACATAGTTCAACCAGATCTCATCATGGGACACCGCCTATGAGATTTGGGACAATTTGTGCATCACATATGAAGACAGAAAGCAAGTCAAGGAGGCAAAGATCTACATGTTGAATAGCCTCTTAGAGAACTTCAAGATGGGAAAGAAATAAGGCATTGCAGAGATGTATTCAAGGCTCAATGTCATCATCAACGAGTTGGCTGCATTGGGCAATACTTTGAATAGAGACGTCATCAACTCAAAGATCTTGAGAACTCTTCGAAAGAGATGGGAGTCAAAGGTCACCTCCATTGCAGAAGTGAGGAGACTTGGTGACATCCCAACTAAAAAACTCATTGGCAATCTTCAAGCCCATGAGCCTAGACTTGACAAACAAGAAGAAGAAGCTAAGCAAGAAGAGGAGGCCATGAAGATAAAAAAATAGTGCTTTAAAAGAACGAGTGGAGGTTTTTATCCTTCAACAACAACTTGTTTGTCAGAATTCTCCCTCCTCCTCTAGTGAAGATGAAGGCCCTAGTGAGCATGAAGCCAACTACATCAAGGGAAAGAACTTCAAGGAAAAGTAACCCTCCTCCTCTACTCGAGATGCTACAAGTATGGTCAAAAGGGGCACTACAAGAGTGAATGCCCAAAGTCAAGAAAGTCTCACCACAAGAGCAGATCAAGAAAAGAAGAGGAATATAAGAAGGAGATCAAACACAAGAGGAAGGACAATAAGGAGAAGAGACAAAAGAATGAAGCTCATGCGGCTTGGGAAGCTTCATCTTCAAGCAGCTCTAGCTCTAAAGAAGATGGAGAGTGTCACCTTGCTGTCATGGCCTCTACAAGTGAAGTCATTCATGAGGTAAGTGAGGTAAGTTTTAATTCATTGCCTAAAGAAGATATTATTAACATGATTATTACTACCCGTTCTTCTTTTGCTAAATGTAAATCTAAGAGAAAATGGTTAGAAAAAATTATTGATGATCTTTATGCTATGCTTGAGATTTTAGAATTAAATGAGAAAACCAACCTTGAGAGTATTGATAATTTGTAATGGCAATACCTTGATATTGAACTCCACTACAATGGGGTTGAAGTTGAGAATTGAGAATCTAAGGAAGAGAACTAAAATTGCCTAAAAGAACTTGAATTGATCAAAACTGAAAATGTTGAATTTGAGTTGCTTATTAATGCTCATAGAGAAGAGATAGATGTCTATCTCAAAGAGATTCAAATACTAAAATCTTAAAATGCTAGGGTTCTTAGTCAAGTAAATGATCTATCCTCTAGACCCTTGTTGCCTAGTGTTAATTTTTCTTCTATCTCTCTAGAAAAGGATTCATATCTTACTAAAGCTTTATGTCTTGAGGCTGGTCTTGTGCATGTTAGGGATGACATATCTAGTTTATCTTCTACTATTGTTTCTTTTAATTATAATAACCATAGATTGAGAGCATCCTTGTAGAAATTCCTCAAAGGGAAGAACTCTCTAAATGAAATCCTTGACCATTCTACTAAATAAAGTGGTACTAGTGGTTTGAGATTTGTAGAGGGGACTCAAAGGGAAAGAGTAAGGCCAAAGGTAAAAAAAAGAGCAAGGAGATCTCTTTCTTTGTAGGATAATCTTCAGCACTAAGAATCCTATGATTTATTTTCATTGCAAATGTGATGATCATTATTCCACTTATTGTCCTTACAAGCCTAAGGGGACCAACCCAATAATGAAATGGGTCCCCAAGCTAACTCTGGATCTCAAAGTTTGAGTTGGGAACCAGAATTCTCCTTTCTTGTAGGGAAAAGATAGATGGATTGTTGATAGTGGCTACACAAATCACATGACCGGTGACATAAGCCATTTCAAAAATCTCAGAAAGAAGAAAGGAGGATCTATCACCTTTGGGGACAACAAGAAAGGTAAAGTCAAAGGTGAGGGTGATGTAGGTGAATCCTTATGCATCAAAAATGTTCTTTTTTGGATGACCTACATCACAATTTAATCAGTCTTAGTCAACTTTGTGATAATTGTTACCTTGTACTATTTACTTATTTTGAATGCTTGATTCTAGATTCCCTCACCTACCAAGTTATATACTAGAGAACTAGAAGTGGTAACTTTATGTTATTTTTCTTAACTCTATTAAGCATGTGGTTGGTAGATGCCTCATAGACAACTTGAATGATATTTCTCTTTGGCATCGCCGGCTTGGTCATGTAAATATGCATCAATTAAAGAAGTTGAGCAAAAAGGACTTATTCAAGGGACTTCCTAAATTAAATTTTGAAAAGGATGAGGAATGCCAACCTTGTATACAAGGAAATCAAACTAAGTCCTCCTTAAAATCCAAAGGAGTCCTTAGCACTAAGAGAGCTCTTGAGATTCTTCATATTGATCTATTTGGACCCATGAGAACGCAATCGCTTCGTGGTTCCAAGTATTGCCTTGTTATTGTTGATGGTTTCTCTAGGCATAATTGGGCCTTCTTTCTCATTTCAAAGAGTGATATGCTTGATGGTTTCTCAATTTTTTGCAAATGAGTTGACAATAAAGCTTCTTGTTGGAATGTTTCCATCCATAGTGACCATGGGGGAGAATTTGAAAATGAGCTTTTTGAGCATTTTTGTCAAGAATCGGGTTATGCGCACAAGGTTTCTTCACCTCAAACACCTCAACAAAATAGGGTTATAGAGAGAAAGAATAGATCTTTATAGGAGATGGCTAGGACCATGCTTTTTGAGTATGATACTCCTAAGAAGTTTTGGGATGAAGCTGTCAGTACCTCCTGTTTTGTACAAAACCATGTTTTCACTCATCCTTCGCTTAAGAAAATCCCCTCTGAGCTATGGCATGGTAGGAAGCCTTCTATCGAGTATTTCTATGTTTTCGGATGTCCTTGTTTTGTTTTGAATATGAAAGACTCTCTTGACAAGTTTGATCTAAAATTGTACTAGGCTTTCTTTCTTGGCTATAACACTACTAACAAGGCATATAGAGTTTATAATGTTGATCTTGCTAAGGTAGAAGAATCTATTAATGTAAAGTTTATTGAGACTAACCCCTCTATTCCAAAAGATATTCTTTTAAATTATGATGTTGCAGATGAAGTAATTCCTATCCTTAAAGAACTCAATATCAACCAAAAGGGAAAAGAGGTGGCTGCTCAAGAAGAAGACAAAGATGATGAAAAGAAGGATCTAACTCCCTGGTTTGTAAAGAATCATCCTAAGGAGATTATTTTAGGTGATCAATTTGAGAGAGTAAAGATGTGGGCTGCATTCAACAAAGAACAAGCCAACTCGCCTTCATCTCACAACTAGAGCAAAATGATGTCAAGGAAGTTGTTGGGGATGAAGAATAGATCCTAGCTATGCAAGAGGAGCTGAAACAATTTGAGAAGAATAAAGTTTGGACCCTTGTACCAAAACCAAGTGATAGAAAGATCATTAGCACCAAATGGGTATATCGCAACAAGCTAGATGAAAGCAGAAAAGTAATAAGGAACAAAGCAAGGTTAGTGGCTCAAGGCTACAATCAACATGAATGTATTGACTTTGATGAAACATATGCACCTGTAGAAAGAATTGAATCCATTTGTATGTTGCTTGCTTTTACTGGTCATAAAAACTTTCTTTTATATCAAATTGATGTTAAAAGTGCATTTTTGAATAGTACAATTGAGGAGGAAGTGTATGTTGTACAACCTCCGGGCTTTGAACATGATAGTCTACCTAACCATGTTTATTTATTACAAAAAACTCTCTATGGACTCAAACAAGAACCAAGGGCTTGGTATGAGAAATTAAAAAAAAATTGTTTGATCATGGTTATATCATGGGAAAAGTGGATTCTACATTGTTTCTAAAATATACTTCTAATAATTTTCTTATCATTCAAATATATGTTGATGATATCATTTTTGGTAGAAATAACCTTGATCTTTGCAAATAATTTAGTGATCTTATGCAAAGTGAACTTGAGATGAGTATGATGGGTGAACTCACATTCTTCCTCAGCTTTCAAATCAAGAAAACAAAGAATGGGAACTTCATCAACCAAAGCAAGTACACAAGTGAACTACTTAAGTTCTTTGGGATGGAGAACACAAATTCGATGGACACACCCAAGTAAAACACCACCAAACTTGATAGATATGAAGAAGGTGAGAAGGTACATGAGAAGCTCTATAGAGGTATGATTGAAAGTTTATTTTACTTAACTACCTCTAGACCTGCCAAAATGTTTAGTGTTGGCTTGTGTGCTAGATTTTAATCAAATCCTAAGAAATCTCATCTTATAGTTGTTAAGAGGATTCTAAGGTACTTAGTCAAAACCTAAAATTTTGGACTATGGTATCCCAAGTCAAGGGACTTTAATCTTACTACCTATAGTGATGTTGATTATGCATGCTACTTGATTGATAGAAAGTACACAAGTGGCACTTGTTTCCTCCTAGGACCATGATTGGCCTATTGGTTCTCCAAGAAACATAGCATCGTGGCATTATCAACCATTGAGGTTGAGTACATTACAGCTGAGAGATGTTGTGCCCAGTCCTATGGATAAAACCATTGATGGCATTATGCATGCTCCAAGAAGGATATTTATATCACGCATGTGGACACAAAAAATCAGTTGGTGGACATTTATACTAAACCTCTAGCTGGAGAACAATTTAACTTTATTAGAACAAAATTGCTTCTAATTGCTTTGAATGAATCTGATATTCCTTCTATCTAGTAGTCATCTATCCCATATGTTTTCCATATATCTTGATCATCATTGCTTGCTAATATGCTCAAAATTAGTTTTTCATGTTCATTCTGCCTTTTTTTCTCTTGTTTTTGGGTATTTTTCACAAACACATGTTTTATCGCAAAATAGTACCCAATGATGAGTGATATGTACCTAAGCATGTTCAATATACATAATGGACTTGAAAAATAAATTTAATTAGCATTCATATGGCTAGAAATTAAGTTTGATGGTTTTAAGTCAGGTTGACCGTCGGTCGAGTTTCCCCAGGACAAACTTGACTGATCCATGCCCGAGAGCTTTTTTAAAAAGGGCCAATCAATCGAGTTTCCACTTCACAGAACTCGACCGATCGTCGAGCTGAAGCTAACTTAAGTTGGGTTTGGTCGACTATTCTCCCTTTCAACTACAGAAAAGTTGACCGATTCCACTCCCTCTAGCCCTAAGCTCTCCACCCTCGACCTTCCCTTCCCTCACCTAACCCTAATCTGACCTAGGGAGACCTTCCCCCTAGCTTAACCTAGGTGTTTGACCATTTTTGGTGGTGAGTTTGGTGTTTTTAATCTCTTCTTCTTCTCCATTTTGCCTCCATGACTTCAAATAGAAGAAAGAGAGCCACCCCTAGCAATGCACTATCCTCCTTCTCCTCTTCCTTCTTGATTCCTTTCGATGACCTCTTTGTCTTAAATAAGGTTGTAACTGGGTATAAGGATCTTCTTCCACAGAGTCATTTTCCTTTTAGAGACATTTTTGAGACTATCCCTAGGAGTTAAGCTATCATCAATCAAGTGGCTAAGTGGTTTTTGTTCATCATCTATATGCCTTGAGTGTCGAGCGTGAGTGCTTTTACAATTCCATGTCTAGCACAAAAGTCATTCACGAATTCTACACAATTTTTTTTGGAATTATGACGCTCTTGTACCTCCTCCCAATACTCAAGTTATCCTTACTTCTATGATAGCCATGAAGAAATTCCAAATCTTGAAGGATATCCTGAATATCTTCTTTTAAAGAGATGATGAGAATGATACCTGGCGTAAGGATTATGGTGAGTACTTTGACCTGCTAGACCCCGAAGGTTTCTACAAGCAATACGACATCACACTTCCTGACATCCATTATTACTTGAAGAAACCTGAGGTTGCCTATAAGAAGAAGAGCACCCTACCCTCCTCCTTATATCTCAAGAAGTGTATATTATCCCTAGTGGTCAATTGCAACATCCACCCAAAGAAAAACTAAACAGATATTGCAAAGAACATTGCGGTGATAAGGTACTACATCTTAGAGAATGTCATAGTCAAGTGGTCTAGATACATCCTCCACCACATGACATGCTTTGACTCTGGCAAGAACACATGTGGCACCCGTCCTCCATATCCTACCCTGATATGTGGTCTTTTCCAGTTTGTCATTAAGAAATCACTCTTCTCTGACTTCCACTACAGACCTGCTAGGAAGGGAGTGTATATCAGTGAGACCACTATTCAGAAATTTGTGTCTATCCTTTCCTCCACCACACTCGGTGCTTCACCCTCTGCCTCTTCCTATACCTCAATTGCACCTGTCTCTACCTCAACCCAAGCTCCTTTACCTCCTCAGCCTACCCGACCTAGTCATGCCTCATTCTATGTGTCCAATGAATCCATCATGGGTCATATGATACACCAACAGGCATACAACCTCCAGGTCCAGGAGCATCTACACCGAGATTTATGTTCAATCATGTCCAACATGAACTTATCATGTGCACACCCATACCCCACCTATTAGTCATACACTGGCAGTGATTTTGCATCCTATACATACAATCACTTCTACCCTGCCTCTCCACCTATACTTGAGCCTTCCATTTCTGCTCCCACATCCTCTACTACTGGTGGATCTACTCCAATCATCATGCCTCTGCCTACTGGCCCCTTGGCCACTCTACTTTCTAGTATTGGTAATTCTTCTCCTTCCTTCCCTCAGGACAATGAGCTTTGTGCTCTTGGTATGATTTGGGATGAGCAGAATGCTCGTTAGCCCGGTCGTCGCTTTGGTCCTTCTGTTGATGAGGAGATGCCTGACTAGGATGATGACAAGATTTTTGATGAGATTGTTGATGTTGTTGCTGATGATGGTGATGGTGAGGATGCTAGTGCTATGTCTGACGATGGTGACGGCTCTGATGGCTTCGTTGGTGACTTTGGTGATGAAGGCAATGTAGCTGCACCTCCAGACAGAGATGATGACTACGAGCCTGATGTCGAGGATGATGACATTGTGGATGATGTAGATATAGATGACCTAGATATCTAGATGTTCTTAGTTTTTAATCTAGTTTGTTGATCATATATATCTTTCTAGGCTATTTTGTATAAAAAATATCTGGGCACATGATCTGAGTTGTACTATTTTATCCCTAGCTTTCATCACTTTTGACTTGTAGTTGTTTTTATGAGAACTTGCATTATGGGTTGTAATCTATATTTTGTGCACTCTTATTCTTTGATCTGTTACATCTCATGAGTTGGTGCCTTGTTTCACCATATTTTGATTATGACTTAGCTTGTTTGGTTCTCTCATCTCTGTTTGATGTATGTTTTTTGAGATTTGGCTATCTGCTTGGTTGTATTTGGAGAAGACCTACTTGTATACTCTTATACCCCCCTACCTTTTTTATAATGTCAATAGAGGGAGAGAAATTTCATGTCTTGAAACTCAATCATATTGCTATCCATTGTCATATTGGTAATTATTGCTTATGTGATCCTTTTCTTGTTCAATATATGCTTTATTATGTGACTTTCTAAAGGACCATATCGTACATGCATGTTATGTTGCTTTGTGTAGATAGACTAATTATGTAGGTTAAAGTAAGAATAGATTGAGGGGGAGCAAATTCACATTGTTCAAATCTTGAATCTCCCTAATGCACAAGGCAAATGTATATTTCAATATCCTTTTCAATATATTTGAAGAATGGCTTGTCATTGTCAAAAAGGGGATAATGTTGACCTAGAGGTTATACATTGTCCATATTTTGATAATGACTTAACCATTCCATTCATATGTATCTTATATGTGTATTCAAGATTGATCTCAGGATTTAGGTACATGAAAAGGACCAATTTACACAAGCCCTAGCATATCAAAGTTCAAGTCAAATGCAATGCAAGTGTGCTAATAAGGAAATCACTTCAAACGATCTTAGAAGATTTTTGTAATCACTTATATTGATGATATGACTTGTAACTAAGATGAGAAAAATATGTGGGACACTTAATACCAAGTTTAATCATTTATTTGACAAATTAGAAAATCGATCACAGCCTGTTGATCGGTCGAGCTATAATGTCGACCGTTCCATGGATGGATTTTTTGAAAGTAGCAATCGGTCGAGTTGTGCATTCACATACTTCGACCGAATGACCTTCTAACCAAATGCAATTTTGGCTGATCGGTCGAGTTTCCCAGAACAAACTTGACCGATAGTTTGAAAATTGAGTTTGTCTTCTAGTCGATCGGGCGAGTTACCTTTATTGAAACTCGATCGAATGCACTGTGTGAAAAATGCAAAAAAAGTGATTATGATTGTTGATGACTTGTTTGGATGAAAATGATTTGTTGCATTGAGAAAAAATGGCTATATTTTGGCCCTAAGTGTTCCCCAACTCAAGGGAGCACCCCAGCTATAGATATGACCCCTTATAGTTCATTCCAAGTTGGCTCATTCAGTACATTCAAGGGCCATGCTATAGTTGAGTGTGCTACTACTCCTTGAGCCCCTTTCTCTCTCTAGGTTACACTTTATTTCGTGATTTGTGAGTGAGTTAGGCTTATTGTAAGAGAGTTCCACCTTTATACATGTAAAGCTCTCAAATCTTCCACTACTTCCCTATCCCCTTCTCTCATGAAGAAAAGTTGAAGCAAGATCCATCGAGTGAAGGAAAGTCCTTTGATGGTCATTTGTTGTAAATCTCTTTGGTGATATAATAGAGAAAAGCACTTGCAAAGTCCTAGAGGCTGACCTCTCTAGGTAGTGAACTGACTCACTTCTAGTTTGAATTGTGGAACCACTCTATATCCCTTTGTCAAGTGTTTGCTATCAATCTCTCTGATCCTTGCTATGCTTGTTTAGATAGGACTTCAAATTACCATTTAGCTATTGCTCTAAATTGATATAATTTGAACGTCTAATCTGTTTTGTGAGAATTTGTGTAGCTCTATTCACCCCCCTCTAGAGCCCTTAGATCCAACAAACCAAACAAAGCATATTTCTTATGATGATTCACCCCTATAAGAGGTGCATATGGCATATTGTAACTATTAGTCATGTAAGTTGTGTAAAATGAAATCACATCCCCAAATGTTTGATATTCAATCTCACATCTACGCAAAAGATAGTGTGTACAACCCTCATCATCAAATCATATATAGTATAAGAATGCATAGTTTATTGGTTTCTACTTTCTAATTTGCTCTATTGTGGATGATACATCAATACCTATGTATCTCCTTCTCAAAGAAACAAGTGTGTTTCTTAGCAATAGGTCACGTTATCAGTGCGCTAGAAATATTTTGATCACATGCATTGCACGAATCAAATCATGAACCTCGAAGACATGCGACGTTGTGAATGATGAAACCTCTTTTTAGATGGACTATCAGTGAGATCATGGTTGTTCTCTTTCTCAAAGCTCATAACCACCCACTTTGTATCCTCTTCTAGCTTGGCTCACATTTGAGCCTTGCATCATGTTCAATTAGAAATGATATCTTTTTGTGGGGTGCCCCTATGACCATTGTCGTCCTTCTTTTTTGGTTTATGTAACATTCCTTGGAGCACATGAATTCCCTACTTGTGATTTTTTTCCATTTTGCTGAGACATAGTGATTTTCTTTCCTTATGCCAAATCCAATATAATATGCATAGTGATTATAAAACTCATCAACCTTATCAAGACTATTAAGTTGCAAACCTATGAAAGGTTCCAGTTCAGGTTGTACTTGAACCCTTTCATCCTCTACAAGGGTCTCATTTTCCTCCAGTAGGTTTTCATTACATCCACTGTCTGGTCATTATCTAACCAATCTATTCCTACCATATCATCAACATCATTAGGAAAATATATACATGTCTAAACAAAAAAAGACATAATCATTCCCTTGTTTGCATATTGCCAAAGAATAGAAAGTCAAATTATTAATGAACAAATGAGACCATGTTGATAAATGAAAAGGAGATCTAACCATGCAGTGGTTGTTGTGTGGTTCTAGTGCCTTCCATATTAGACCAACTTAGAATGTAGCCTTCCATATCTCAAACAAAAAATGAAAATGATTACCAAGAGAAACTCAATATGATAAATACCCCATTAGATGAACATTACTAATTGCTAATCAACGTTGGAAGAAGAAATATCCCGGTACAAATAGATAAACTCAAATATCTAATGTTGATAAATTAAAAGGAGATCTAACCATGCAGTGGTAGTTGTGTGGTTCTAGTGCCTTCCATATTAGACCAACTTAGAATGTAACCTTCCATATCTCAAAAAAAAGGAAAATGATTATCAAGAGAAACTCAATATGATAAATACCCCATTAGATGAACATTACTAATTGCTAATCAATGTTGGAAGAAGAAATATCCCAGTACAAATAGATAAACTCAAATAGGAGTGAATGTCAACCGAGCACTCAAGATTTGATCAGTAGAATAGCGCATGAGGAGCCGGCAACTGCTATAAGGGAACTGCTGAAAGACAAGGAGGAACAAGAAGGAGATGAAATAGTTGCGAGGATGTGGGCAATTTGGACACACAGGAATAAATGAATTTTTAATCAATTAGAACAAGATATTTGATATACGCACAACATGACTCAGGCTCTGGTTCGTGACTTCAGGCGACACAACAAAGTGACCCACGTTGGAGCTGCACAGCAGGCACTCCCACAACACAAATGGAGACCGACCCTAGGAACAAGGGTGCTACAAGATGAACTCGGATGTAGCGTGGAGGACAGGAAGAAGAATAGGCCTCGGACTGGTTTGGAGAAACCACCTGGGGAAGATAACAACAGTAGAAGGCAGCAACAGAGAAGAGGTAACAAACACCCTTCTTGCTGAAGCTCTGGCAGTACGCGAAGGACTTATAGCTAGCAGAAGAATGGGCATCGACCGACTGCAAATCGAAACAGACTCTAGGCTGCTATGGATGGAGTTCCACTCTTCTGATAGGAGGCGCGACCAGCTGGGCATTATCGTAGAAGACATCTACACACTTAGTCAAGGCTTTTCCTTCTGTAGTCTGGCTCACGTGAATAGGCTGGCTAACATGATAGCACACAAAGTAGCAGCCACAACTAGTAGTAGAAATAGTAGTTTTTCTTTCCTGCATAAATTTCCATCTGAACTTATGTTCCTCAGCTTTTGCCGATTTGGCATAATTTAATACAAAAGGGGCTTTCAAAAAAAAAAACTCAAATATGTTTTGAATCATATGTAGCTCAACGGACAATTATGATTGATAAACTCAAATATCTAATTTTAAGTTAAGTGCATATTAAGTTTTGAATGCATTATAGTTTTTGAGATGAGTTCATAAAATTAGCAAACAGAAAAAGTGAGTGTAAAGAAGGAAAGGAAGAAGGCGGAATGAATAAATGGAAAAGAAGGATCGTTGTAATTAAACAAGAAGGATTAGAGGAAGGCTCGTTTTGTTGAATAGGGGACGAGTTGAGAAAGTGAATAGTGTTCAGAACAATTGTTAATCATTGTATATAATACTAAACTATCAAGAATCAACGTTTTCATTGTTGACGGCTACACGAGAACAGATGTTCTTATATTGTGGTGCTGCGTAGTATAAACTAAATAAAGGTCAAATGCACGGTCTAATTTTCTTGCTTGTATGCTCGAACGGTTATTTGCTTCGCACTAATCTACTATATTACCATACTAAACACGATCACTTTTTCCACTCGTTTCCGTCCTTGCATCTGTTCATCACGTGAGTGGCCGGACTGAATCAAATAGATATTTTAACGAAACAGTTAAATATGATAATTACAATATTATTTCCTTAAGTGTCACGACACCTAAGCAATAAACTTGTGCATTATCAGGACTCCTGTATCGAGGGTTTCTGCTGCGAGAAGTCCTTGGACGGCATATCATGGAGAAAGTGGAGCACAGATACCAAATTGGCAATCGGACTTCTTACAATTGGACCCCTGGTGTTCCAGCTTGGGTAAACCGTCACCACTACCACTACAAGCCAGAGTGATTCCCGGCCCTTGTGGCTTTCCTATCCGTACCAGCCTATATGCACCGACTTCATCTGACGCAGACCCTCATTACTCATGGTAACCTCGATCATCGCTTCTTGGTTTAGATGTAACCAGCGGCGAGGGTTCTTCAACCCAAACTAATCGTGACTTATCATTTCTTTCCAGAATTTAGCCAGTCGGTACGTACCCGATTTATGCTTTAATGCTTACTTGTAGTGCCAACATATGACAAATCATGAGACAAGTTTTCCTCTTGAAAATTACGACGAAGAAAATGAGCAACTTACCTATCTTAGCACCCAATTAGAGTACATGACAAGGACGATCCTCATTAAGAACCACAAATTTGCGCTCTTCGTGTGTACCGGATCTTGCATTCTCCATCTGAAGGAACTTGCTCTAGAATTGCATCATGGAAGAAGTTTCAATATCATTCAAGTTATCTCTTGTGGGACATGAAACAAATGGGAAATCAATATTCATTATTACTCAGAACTTGCCGCTTCATATACCAATTAGCCTCTTGCTGAAATCATTCAGAAAACAAGGGACTATACTTTGTTAATGTTGATAGCTTGATATTACTATACTGGTAAGTCATTATAATTATGTTCATAGTTGAAATGAGAAGCCTATTCAACGACCATCAATTTTTTGTTCACAATCTAAATTAGATGTATCTCAGTTTCCCTTGATTCTTTCTAAAGGTGCGACTCTCACATGCATGTTCAGAATGTCACAAACAGGAAAAAATGCAGATTCCCAAAGTTGTCCTTAAGTTGCGAGCTTCAAGGTTAGACATATTTAATCTTTTTGTTGTCCATTTTTTATAATACCCTTTTTCCTCTTATTATCATACTTTTTATTTATTTTTCTTCCAAGTCTTTTAAACTTTGATATATGTAGTGATATGAAAAACACACCATCTAAAAAAAGATGATGTTATGCATATAGCTTCCAATATAAGGACAAAATGAGTCTCATTGCATTATTCCATAAGCTAATAGCATCATGTGTCATTTGTGTCTCAATGCTGGTCAGGGCAAGTGGAGGTTTTGGACAGAGCTATTTTTTTGAATGAAAATTTATGAAACCAAAGCAAGGGTATTCGATAGTGTACATCATTAGTACACACCATAGCTATATATCCACCTCGTCCCATTGGTCAAAATACAACTCACAATTGCAACCATTGATCATAGATCTTCTCATTATCAAGTCAAATGCTAATTGTTGGGTACCATGATGGCACATTCAATAACTTCTTTGTCAACAATACTGCCTATTCTACATCTTCTGTGGTGTTTAGGTATCCCCTATGCTCTAGCACCATCATTGAATGGTTTGTTCTTGTGTTATACTGTCTCTCGGGGATTTATACTCGTATGGCAATGATAGCCACAAACTAGGATAGTTCTCAGCACAAAGTTGCTACTATCAATGATACATCTAGAATTGCATACACTTCACAACATGAAGCGGGTGTATTTGGCTCTAGCATGAACCTTCTATGGTTTGGTTATTTGTAATATGAGTTCTTGGCTTTAGTATGCCAACTGAGACATGGAACCTTCTTACTCTAATCGAGGATCTCACCTTACTAAAGGGGAAGTTTATTGTATTCAAGCTTTTTGCAGATTTGGGAAACCTTTTCAACATGGTTGATATTGAGTCTAGGATTCATTTGCTTCTTCAAATATGCATGACCTCTATGGACAATGCTCACTTTGAAAAGTGCATCGACCTTTTCCTTCACAACCAACAATCACATCTCCCAAACATTCCCATAAATGGTATTTCAATCTTACTGAATCTGAGCGCCAATTTGGATGATATAAGTATTATATATAATATATTGAAATGAGAACATTGACATCATTTTCATTTCACTTATACAGTCTAAGGGTGCATTTCCATTTTCAGGTTAATCTTCTTCCATATGACACTTCTTCCATATTGATATGTTGATCAACCAATGTTATTTTTTACTTCAACACAAAATTACTCTTTGATATATACCTAAGTAATCAACTACCCTACACATCCAAATTGTTGCCCTCAAAAGCAGGAATATTGGTGATTGCAAATTTTATCTTGTTCCAAAAATTGCAAATAATTGAGTTGAACCAATCTTGTGAATCCTTGATATTTGTTATCAAATCAATTAAAATGTAACTCCATATATGATTGTGAAGAAATTGAACCCGAAAAAACCTTTATAGATTAATGTAAGAATAGAAAGTAATATGTAGCTATAGGTAGATCGAGTAATTTTTTGGAGGCTTCTAATGTAAGTAATATAAGTTAAACATGTACATAACCTAATATTTGTGATATCACCATCACAAACAACTTCCAAGAATAATTGGCATCCAGAGACATATACTTTGGACTATATGCTTGTAGGTTCTAATTATTCTTTATCTAGGAAACATTTGTTATTGTATCCATGCCAGAAGAAACATCATATGTATCTTTTAGGCATCCTATTTGATTTTTTTTTTAAATTACAGCTTAGTTTGTTCTAAAAGATTATAAAACAACAATAATCATGTGCAAAAAGATAAATAATATTTTATAGAGGAAAATCTAAATGGTTTTCTTTATAGGGTGCCTGATATTGTAACAAAGTAGTGCTTGATAATGTTATATGGTGTCATCCTACTTATCATACATTGAGTACGCATACCACCTATATACTAACAAGAAATCTAACTTCAATAAAATCAATGCATAACTTGCATCAATGTAACCCACTGAAACATTATTCTGATGGGGTTAGATTGTTGTTATCAAGATTTTGTTGTTGGAAGCTTAACAATATAATAGGATCTTAAATAGCTTCATAGTGCTTTGAAAATTCCCCTGGCCCCGATGGTTTCTGACATTAGTTTTTCTCAATCACCAATGTATTATGTTGATATAACTGTTTAACTATTAAGATATAATTTAGAATACAAACCATTCACTTTGTAGTAAAAAGGGCAACTAGCAAAGTGGAAAATCCCCTATTCATATATTTTGAGTTTTTAATTTGACATATTCTATGCATGAATATATTATTTGGTCCTCTTTTACCTCAAGAAGAAAGACAATTACTTTGTATTCCAAATAATGTAGAGATATATTTTCCAGTTATTTGACTACTTTAACGTATAGACCATTTAATAATTATAAACATGTTACATGTGTATTAAAACCTAAAAGATTTTTAGGTGGCGTAAACAACTACATGCAACATCTAGAATTACATGGCCTAAAACTTGTTCTTTATAATGACAACCAATATTTTTCATACATTTGAATAATGAAAATTATATTTGTTGTGTTTTCTAGGAGTAGTTTAAATAATGTTGCGTATGAAAACTCAACTAAGATCAAAGAGCGATTTTAGGCATATTTATAAGTAAATATGAACGACCCTTCAATAAAAATATGAATGATTAAAGTGTACACATACTTCTGTCTGTCATATTAAACTTCACTAGAAGTAATGAGGTATGTAATCATATAAAATCTCTAAATTCCATTTAGGTAATGCAAATTTCCTTCTAAAATTCAAGTTTTCATTATAGGTGTGACTTTTTTGTAGATTTTAAATCACTGAAATATTGGAGTTATTTATGATCATAATTTTATGTTGAAATACTAAAAATCATGAATAATAACTATACCAACATTAATCTATATTCTATTTTTAATTTGAGGATTCATTAATTTTTAACGTATTGTATTTGAACAATTAGAAATCAATTATAAATTTGTTTGGCTTTTTGGCTATATATGTTTTAGTACAAAAGAAATAAGTGTATTTTGTGTCATGAAGTGGAGACTATTTTTAAAATCTATGTGCATTTTCAAAGGATTTTTTCTTATATTATGCATCATAGTTTTCTAGATCTATTGTATGCTTCTCTGTACTTTCTCTTTTACAACATCATATTTTTTGGAAGTAGGATTTCCAATGAATTTGGACTCTCTAGAATAGCATAGTTAATTTTATAGTTCTTACTTTGCATAATATATGCACGTAAAAAACTTACTTACATTTCTTATGCTATGTATAATTTGTATATATTATTATGACAACCAGGTACAAAAAATTCAAGATAAAATGTATCTCATACTATTGATATAGAAAAAGCAAACTCTAATATGATCTAATGCTTTCATTATATTCTAATTTATTGCAAAATAACTATGAATTCTTGGTTAACTTGCAATAGCATCTAACTTTAGCAAGTTTGTAAAAATTTCACTATATCTCTGGAATGAGTTTATAACTACATTAAGTTTGGTACCAATCTTATTTCACATCAGGACCTAGCGCTCATCACATATACAACTATATATTAGTAAGTAGTAGTTTAATTTCAAGATATTGTAATATTAAAAAACTTGAAACATGCTTAAATTAGACTCGAAAACATGTCAATTTTAAATTTAAATTCTTTTTTAGTCTTTTTACCTTCATTTTTTAATATGGTTCCTAATATTTTCAACTTAAGCCACTTACTATCAATTGATTAAAATGAGTATATTAAAAGGTTGATTATGTATTATGTAGGACAATTATGGACCACTTAAACAATGCTATTATTAAACAAATGATGGTTTAAACATATTCTGGATGAGATATTAGAGTGAACTTACTCATTTTCATCTTTAGGAATATAATATTGTTGATGTTTTTTTATAGTTATCATTATCAAGGTCATGCGAGAGAAGTCAAACCCTATCACAATATAAAGAAGAGCCTTTACATTTTTCTATAAACTTCCCTCTTTTATTTGGGTGATCCAACTGGGTATTGAACATGCAACCTACATCTAACCAATCGACCAACCTCACAGTTTGAACCAACTAACAAGTGTAGTCAAATCAATAGTTTGATAAGGAAGTAGTCATTACTAAAAAGGTTATATGAAGGCTAGGTTCATACATATCCATACGATAAAAAATATCCAACATATGAAAAGATACACACATGTCACTAGAAATTGGCACCTTCCATCTTATATGCCAACCAAGTTGAAGTTGAATCACATACACAGATTTTTTATGTTAATGGTTTATATATTGTGGATTGTTCCTTTTGATTCCATTAGGTAGTAGATGAATTTCAAATTGATACATGATTTGTGATCCATAATTATCATTACTAATAAGCAACCCCATTTTATTGATGGAATACGACCTAATGCAATTGTTTTGGCTGATGGATCAAACTTGAGTGTTGACATGAAAATGAATTGGTGTTTGTCATTGAGACTTAAGATACTTCTTGTTAAGACTTCATAATCTACATGATGTGATATTTTAAATATCATACAAGATTTCTTATTTTAAGTTTCATAAAAGACTTCAATCCATATGATATATAATGATCATCATATCTTGATATATGCTATATATTCTTGACTTGTGCTACGAATATCAATGTTAACTCCAATGGTAGAAACGTGCAACACACGTGCATTTACTAGTATATATAATATGTGTTTCTGAAAGGAGTTGACGTTGTGAAATAAAGGGAAGGGATTGAATTATTTAAGGAAAATGCTATATAATCCCGATCCCAAATCAGAATCGGAATCCGATTTGGCTGCTAGTGTCGGGCCCGGATGCAAAGGACTGCAACTGTTCCAATCATTTGCTGCGTGACATGGACGAGTTGTAGATCTAACGAGGGAGAGGCTGGAGAGAGAACATGAGAGAGGGGTCTATTGACTAACGTGAGGGACTAGTGGTTGGAAAAAAAGGTGTGAGAGATAGGACTGGAGAGAGAAGAAGTGGGTGTAAGGAGAGAAAAAAATCAAGAGAGATATATTTTTTTGTTAATAACTTTTAAACAATTATATATTTTTTAACGAAATAAATTCCATTAGAATTCTGATGAAAGATACATTCTAATAAAACTAGTGTCGACATATTTTTGAAAAATGAAGGGAGAGAGAAAAATCAATAGAGAGATATTTGTTTTGCAAATAACTTTCAAACCGTTATATATTTTTTAACAAAATAAATTCCATTATGCATTCTAATAAGACTAATGTCAACCATATTTTTGAAAAATGAAAGGAGAGAGAAAAATCAAGAGACATATATATATATATATATATTTGATCATAACTTTAAACCATCTATTCAATTAAAATGAACGTACAAAAGAGACCTAATTGGAAATGATAAACATGGTATTATTAGTACCGTTACATCTCTTAACAGAGCTTATGGTGGACGTTGGGTCCATCTTCCTCACATGAATGTGAGGAGGATAAGGGTTTTTAAGATGATAATTTACCAGAGTTCTAGGAACCTGGACGACTTCACTGGCCAAATGAACCTTCAGTAGCATGATGGGGTAGTATGCAAATGATTTGATCTTTTGTAACATAGACTATATATGTTGTGAATATTCTTCATCTACCTCAGGCTTCAACATGGTCGTCTTTATCAATTCTATGACCATTTCTCAAGTTATACGACCCTGCAATTGCCTTCTTAAATCTCATCCCACTTCCCTTGACACCTCTGCCTTTCTGTTTATGGTTTTCAATATAGTTTGGTGTCATTGTATCTTCACATTCTGCCACAGGTGGATCAACGTTGTCTTCCAACGGTATGCCTTCAATGACCTCGTCAACATCTGGGAAAACTACTGTATGCATCCCATCGCTCACTGCCTTACTTGTACCAGGATGACCTGCAATGTCTAATGCATTGCTCAAAGATGAGGTACATGTGGCTTTGTCTGCTTCTATGTCTTCTGCGCATTTAGCATCCTACCTCTCAGCCTCGCATTCAGAGTTGTGAGTCGTCTTCTTTCACATACACACCTTCAGTCCCATGGGGTATGGAATGGATGTGTAGCCATTCCCTGTCTTTTGTGCATTAGGCTCCACTTCATCTTCTTCTATGGGCTCTACTTCTATAGGCTTATATCGATTTCCATCTTCTTGAACGCTTCATACTTATGTTTCTCCCACTGTTTTCGTTTGGCATGGATTCCTTTACCATAATACTTTTGCCATTTCCCATCCTTATTAGACCATTTAACCCCCACCACCTCATCTGATTTACAAAACACCTTTTCCTTTGGACCTGGGTTGCAAGCCTTTGAACTGTGTCCCAATTTTCCACCGATTAAGCATAAGTCAGGAAGCACTTCATATTTGAGTTTATACTCCAAACCATTAATAAGTATTGCAGGTTGTATTGGAGTTGAGGTGTCGAGCTCGATTGCCAATCTTGCGAACCGGCTTCTTGTTTTCTTGACTGTGTGTTCATCCACCTTCACCAGTGAGCCTAGAGCTCGACCCACTGTCTCAAAGATTGTGTGCACATGCAAGTGAAGGGGTAAATTCAGTATCCTTACCCAGGTAACAATATGATCCAGAAGTCCTTCTGATGGCTGAAAGCTACCATTCCACTTCCAAACCATTAGGCAACTGCTGAACATGGACCAAGGTCCATCGGTGATTGCAGTTTTGTAATCATCCTTGCAGGAGAATTAAACGACATAGAAATTCAGATTCAGTTTGTTCATCTTCATCCTCCTGACGGGCTTCCATAGCAAACGTAGGCGCTCTTCCATGGTCATGTATCCGACGCCCTTGCCAATCAGCTTTATGATGACTGTGAATTTCCATGGATGAAGCAAAGTATCTTCTACATCTCGCTTAATATATAGCTCCGGGCATCCCTTGTCGATGACAAGTTCCACGTCTTATGGTCAAATATCCACAGAGTCCAGATCGTCAATGAATTATGTTCGTGATCCGCCTCCTTGATTCCCCATCATAGCATCCCAGAAAGAGAAAGGAGTCTGTGTCGGACCTGTGTTTCTGGACTGATCATCCCCCGACTCCTTCACAATCAGGGTTTCAGAAGTATTATTGTCTTTCTGGGCGGAAGGGTTGTCGTCCATCCAATCAGTCGCTACATTAAAAACTTTCTCGTATCTTTGAGTTCCCCGTTGGAGATCATCTGTTGTAGTTTCTTCTCCTCGCATGCCGTTGTATTGCAGACTAATACTGACCTCAGCCACATTGACGAATATGCAGCTAGACCTGCTTGGGTCTCCACCGCCGGGATCACCTACAGGCTCGCTGCCTTCCGCAGTTGAGTCATCGCAACCTTTACCAAACGTGTTCGTACCCTCGCCGCCTCTGCTCTAATGTCGACACATTTTTGAAAAATGTAAGGAGAGAGAAAAATCAAAACAGATATATTTGTTTTGCTAATATATTTCAAACTATTATATATATATTTTTAACGAAATAAATTTCGTTAGATTCCTGATGAAAAATGTATTCTAATAAGACTAATTTCGACATATTTTGAAAAATAAAAGGAGAGAGAAAAATCAAGAGAGAGATATTTGTTTTGCTAATAACTTTCAAACTGTTATATATATTTTAAATGAAATAAATTTCGTTAGATTATTGATGAAAAATGCATTCTAATAAGACTAATATCGATATATTTTTGGAAAATAAAAAGAGAGAGAAAAATCAAGAGAGATATATTTATTTTGCTAATAACTTTCAAACCGTTATATATTTTTTAACGAAATAAATTTCGTTATATTTCTGATGAAAAATGCATTCTAATAAGACAATGTCAACATATCTTTGAAAAATGTAAGGAGAGAGAAAAATCAAGATTAGAGGTAATAAGAAATTATATTGGAAATAATAACAATTAGGTCAAGGATAACAACTAATGTTAAAAAATTACTTGCACTACTTCTCTCCTATTCTCTAGACAAAATAACAATTTTATTTAAATACTACTTGGACAAATAAAAATTGACTAGAGATAATAATAAAATTACTAGAGATAACAAGAAAATAGTATATCACTTCTCTTCTATGATAACAAGTTCGACCAAAAGATAATAATAAATTGGATTAAAGGTAATAACAAACCAAATTAAAAATAACAATGATTAGACCAATGATAACAAGTAATTTAAAAAAAATACTACTTCTCTCCTATTCTCTAGACAAAATAACTAATTTTAAAAAAAATACTACTTGGACAAAACAAAAATTGACTAGAGATAACAAAAAATTACTAGAGATAATAGGAAAATTTGCTAAGGATAACACAAAATATTCTCTATAGATAACAACTAATTTTTAAGAAAAATATTACTTGGATAACAAAAAATTTGACTACATATAACAAAACATTTACTAGGGTGAAAAGAAAATTTTCTATGTATAACAAAAATAAGTTCTATAGATAACAACTAATTTTAAAAAAATTACTACTTGGATAACAAAAGGTTTGTCTAGAGATAATGAAACATTAACCAAATATAACAAGAATATTCTCTAGGGATAACATAATATTTTCTAGGGATAACAAAACATTTATTAGGTATAACAAAAAAAATTACTAGAGATAATAAAAAATTCATTAAGATAACAATTATTTTCAGAAAAAAATATTTTGTCTAGACATAACAAAACATTAACCATGGATAACAAGAATATTTGTTAGGAATAACAAAACATTTGCTAGGGATAATAAGAAATATTGCTAGGGATAATAGAATCATTCTCTTTAGATAACAACTAATTGTCAAAGAAAAAAAAATACTACTTGGATAACAAAAGGTTTGTCAAGCGATAACAAAATGTTTACTAGGGATAACAAGAAAAATTTATTAGGGATAACAAAAAAATCTCTTGAGATAAAAACTATTTTTTTAAATAATACTTGAACAAACAAAAAATATCAATCTTAAAAAATTTGGACCAAATATAATAATTATTTTTTGTATTTTTTTAGAGTGCATATTTAATTTCTCAAAAGTACATCGACATTGGTCTTGTTGGAAAGTATTATGATAAGGAATCCAATTCTTTTTATTTTGTCAAAAAGTACATCACAGATTGAATGTTATTAACAAAATAAATTTCTCTCTCTTCTTTTTCCTCTCTCCTCTGGCCACTCCTCACTCCCTCCCCCTCTCTTTCTCTTTCTTCCCTCTCTCTTTTCAGCCCTCTACCCACCTCTCTCTTTCCAAGACTATTGTCCCATCACAAAATTGTTGTACGTGAATCTCAAATTAATGGGACATCAGCTCATGAGGGAAAAACGAGTTTGGAATCTGATGTGATATAGGGGTTGTATAATAAAGCTCACTATTTAATAGGTCAACCTATTTTGTTTGTCTACGTGGACCAAATCATGATAAGTTGTTTCCTATGGCTAAAAATGTATTTTTCTTGGATATTTACGTACTCAGAAAGGATATCGTTGATATAGTCCTACTGCTAGTAAGTGGTTCACGTAGTGATGTGGTTTTCTTTGAAGTTACTCCTTTCTACCTACTAAAGGAAAAAAATTGAGTTCATATATTATTTTAGCACCTCTACATATTATTAGTGATTCTAGTTCTTCTATACAACTTTCTGAGACTATGTTTCCAACTCTTGTTGTTTATCAACACAAGAATCAGCCACCACATTCTACTCCTACTAAAGACCCCCCCCCCCCCCACAATCAACCAATCTTCTCCTCAAGAAGGTCATGTGCCTGCCGAGGTAACTATTGATCTGCATCTACCTATTTTTCTCTGAAAAGGCACTCGCTCATGCACATCACATAGTATTGATGACTATGATTTTACTGCTCATCTTAGTGTTCATGTTAATAACTTTGTTGTTTCTCTTTCTGTTGTTGTCATTCCCAAAAATAGTATGCTTTATAAAGTACTTCCTGGACACATGCTATGAATGAGGAGATGACTACTCTTACTGACAGAGGTACTTGGGAATAAGTTGATCATCCATCTGATTGTAAGTCGGTTGAATGTCATTGGGTGTATATTGTAAAATATCATCGTGTTGGGACTGTTGAAAGACTGAAGGCACGCTTAGTCATAAAGGGATACACTCAAACTTATGGTATTGATTATTTTGAAACATTTTCTCCTATTGCCATACTTAATTCTGTATAGGTCCTTCCTTCTGTTGCTATCAATATGGATTGGCCCCTTATTCAACTAGATGTGAAGAATGCCTTTCTTTATGGTGATCTCAAAGAGGAAGTCTATATGGAGCAACCATCTGGGTTTGTTTCTCAGCACGAGTCACACAAGGTTTGTCGTCTCAAGAAGTCTATTTATGGACTCAAGCAAAGTTCACGTGCCTAATTTTACAATCTGAGAAAGATTTTGACTACATCTGGTTTCGAAAGATCTAATGTTGATAACTATGTCTTTATTAAGAAGACTTCCTCTGGTATAGTTGTTCTGATTGTGTATGTTGATATTATTATTTTATCTAGCAGTGATCTTCTTGAAATTCATGCTACCAAATCATATTTATGCAAGTACTTTGTCACTAAATATTTGGGAAAGCTAAGATACTTTCTAGGAATTGAAGTTTCCAGGACCTCTAACACTCTTGTTTTGTCTCAGAGGAAGTTTGTTCAAGATCTTCTATAGGAGACATGGATGCTTGGAGCTCGAGCTACTGATACTCCTCTAGATACTAATGTAAATTGGGATGATGATGAATCTCCCATGTATCCTGAAAGTAAATGATATAGGAGACTAGTTGAAAAACTAATCTATGTGACTATTACTAGAGCTGATATTTCTACTGTAGTTGTTCTTGTTAGCAATTGACAAACCTAGACAGTGTCACTGGGAAGCACTATGCCATATTCTAAGCTATCTGAAGAAATCTCCTGGTAAAGGCATTTTCTATAGGAAACATGGTCATTTCTCTCTTGATGGCTACTATGATTCTTACTATGCTGGAAGTAAAATAGATAGGAGATCTACTTCTGGTTACTACACATCTGTTGGTGGAAATCTTGTAACCTGGAGGAGCAAGAAGCAGAATGTTGTTGCTAGATCTAGTGCTGAGGCCCAGTACTGGGCCATGGCTCACACAACTTGTGAACTTCTGTGGGTAACGTCTCTTCTAAAAGACTTTAGTGTGAGATCTTATGATCCTATTCCCATGCAGTATGATAATAAAGCAGCTATTTTGTTGCCAATAATTCTATTTATCATGAGTAGACCAAGCACATTGAAGTTGACTGTCATTTCATTAGAGAAGCTCACTTGACTGTTCGTATCTACACTCCGTTCACCCGCTCAGAAGACCAAATTGCTGATTTTTTTACAAAGTTGATGGCCAAGAAACACTTAAGCTCTCTCGTGGAAAAGTTGGGCATGATTGATATCTATGCTCCAACTTGAGGGGTAGTGTTAAATATTAGCCTTGTTTAGTTTTTTATATTTATCTTATTATTTCTCTATTCTATGTGAACCTACATGTAATTGTTCTCTTAAGCTTTTCTATTAAAATATGAGGGGACACACATTGTGTCCTCAATGACTCCTGAAACCCTTGTAAGACACACCAACAAGATGATAGATGTTTTGAATCTTTCATTTAAGAACATCTATTCATTGACCTATCATCCACAAATGCTAATTTCACCTAGAACCATGGTCATACATGGGTTAGACTGGATCATTTTCTATGTTCAAAGTCTTAGGACGCTTTGTACCCTCTCTCACTTGTTCTCACACATCATAGACCCATATCCATTACTTTCTTGTTTCCCTCAACACCACAATTACGACAAAGAGCCCTAAACCTAATCATATTGAGATTTTATGGAAAAATCATCCATCTTATTCTAACTTAATCAAAATCTCTGGTGGATACACCCTATCAATGACTATATGTGGTTACACATTCACCTTAACTTCTAATCCATCAAACATCATCTGAGCCATTAGAATAAGTCAAATTTTTGTATCAAAGCCAGAAACTAACAAAGATCCAAGATCATCTATTCTTTGTGGAGTAACGACCCACATTTGTTCCAATCTACCTACAATCACTAAGGGAAAATGGTAGCATTTAGATTCTATTAGTGAATCAATGTGGAGACAACACACCATGATCAAATTGATTCAAGATGGAGAGAAAAACACAAAATTCTTCCACTTTATATACAATCACCACAAGTGGAATTCCCATATTTGCATCATTTTGACTAACGAGGTACAACAAACAAAGACCTTATCATCAAGGCATTTGACCCCTTCCAGAAACTCTTCATCCATGGAAAGACACACTCCACCCATATGCATTGTGATTGGAATAGCTTCTGCCCCAGCAAAATCAATAATGTTGTTTCACGTTTAGAGTGTATCATGGATTCTGAGATCAAGCTTGCTATGATTTCTCTTGGTGATGAAAAAGCCCCAGGTGTAGATAGTTTTAGTAAAGAATTATCCTACATAGTTGAGATCACATAAAGCTATGTTTTCATCAACTATTCAACTACATACACTTACAAGATGACATTTCTCCATAGATTAGACCCCTAAAATGAAAGGCATTCATATGTGTGATGTTGCCATGCTTAATTGATGACCACATGTCTAATTGAGTGGTTGGTTGCTGATTTTGAATGACGTCATTTTTTTGATAAAGCATTTTTATTGACGGAAAATAAAATTGAGATCACTTCAATAAGATATAAGGATAGTTCCATATCTTATGTTATGAAATTACTAGAGGTAATGGTTACAGAGAAAATATGCAATTCAACAAGAAAGTAAAATGAGAGCCTAGATTAAGAGAGAGGCACCCCTATAGAAAGCCTAAGACCAATGAGATAGGAAGCTAGTCAAGCATAATTATGGTGTTCATTCAAAATGTTTTCCATAAGGAAGTTACTACGACATTAGATTTGTCAAATGGGTGGGCGTGTTGGGTCATTGCGGGTTTGGTCTCGCATGTGTATGTCAAAAGATGCAATTCTGAATAGATCTGACAAAGACAAATTCGTACCCAACCCAACAGGTTGCGGGTCACCGACAGATGCCCATATAATGTGTTCAAACATAACTAATTTGCAAGTTTCTACTCTAATAGTGAAAGAAAACTGTTCTCTAGTTTTTATACATGAAATATAGCACAGAAACAACCAACTATTATATATTTTTTATTTTAAATAAAAAGTATGTTGTTCAATTTTTACAACCATTCAACCACATACTTTTGTAGAAAAGATTATCTAATGTGTGATTATTATCAACAAACTAGAGCTAGTAACCTGTGATACAACTTATTATTAAGTTTGATAGAGCAATTAGATAATGTAGTACACATGAGTTTATCTTCCCCCAATATCTCTCTCCAAAATCATGTCTTGTTGGGAAAATTCGAGTTTGGACTAGAACTTCTTAACAATAAAAGGGAGTAATAGAATATTGTATTTATTTTAAGTAGTAGTAGATCATTATACTTACTTTTATGTAATAAAATAGTTATGTGGGTCACCCAGGGGGTGTCCGTGGACCACCTACAAAACCTACTAACTAAATGGGTGGGTATGGGTTTGGGTGATTTTCATCAAGTGGCAAATTTCATCACCCAAATGCGACTTAAACGGGACAACTCATGGGTGCCTGCAGATATTTACCCAGTTTAACAGGTATGCACGACATATGTCATATTTTCTAAAACTCAGTATGTGAGTGCCTTTGGCTTCTCTGATGATGTTTTTGATACCTGAATCATCTACATGATGTCAAAATGTTATGAAAAGTATTTAACATATAGTCGTCTATAAATGATAGAGTTTGGTATGTGTTTCCAAAAATTTTGTAGTTTCTTTATTTCTGTGTAGCCTACATAATAATAGTAGTGAGTATATCTAATTTCTCGGTATGGCTCCATTTAGGTATAACTTTTATAGTACAGTTATGGTGTCTCTCTCTATATCATTTGTGAGGTGTCGTATGTATATATAATTTTGTCCTATCCGCCTAGTAAAATGGCATCAGAAAAAGATGTGTTCATTATTTTCTTCATCCTCTCTATATAATATAGACCTGGTAGGCTCATTGTAACCCCTTTTGTTCTTACTAGTAAGAGTTTTATCATTGCGATGAGCCAAGTGAGGACAATGTATTTGTTGGGATATTTAGTTTTCCATATCAATTTGTGTATACAGCTGATATCGACGTCACTGAAAACTCATATGTAGACTTGGGTGTATGCTTTAGGCCCATTTCCATGACACCTTGTTTTATGTGTCATACACCTGGGTGTTATTAATATCATTGATTTGATCAATAGTATATGATGTAGTGAGAAATCCATTGAATGTGTTACTCCTATGTGAGTTAAAGGGGATCAATGCTTGCTTTGTGGAAATATATAGGACTTTTTGAGGATATCTGGTTCAGTTTTCATGTTAAGAATCATGATGCCTTTGTTCTGTGGGTCAAAAGAATACGTGATGAGCACAATAAGAAGGTATCGTGATGTTGTGTAGTATGATGCATAGTGTGTCATTATTGCCTTCAAAGAGGAGAGAGCTTATATCTAGAGAGAAAAATATCCCATGTATTTTTTTGTCTATAATATTTCTCATTGATGTGTTTGATCCATACATTATGTTTTTATCACGTATTTGTGAGGTTATTTTATGAGTTAGGTTGAGGGCATGAAGTTTCAGGTTAATGATGCCTCCGGCCATAGATTTTTTTTAGGTTCAAAAATGTGATCCTAGCAAACAAGATGTGTCCTATGTATGTTTTCATATAGTAATACCTCCATGTAGAAATCTTTTTCTAATTTTATCTATGTGAATAAGGACCTTTTTGGGCAATGGGATGAAGCTGAGGTAGTAAGTGGCAAGAGGGGTGAGGGAGGTGTTGAGGAGAGTTAGTCATCCAACAAAACTAAGGTCATGGTTTTCTAGATATTAAGCTTTCTCTCCATATTTGTGGTAATTTGGTTCCAGCAAGAAGTAGGCAGAGGATAAGGGAAAAGAGATCATCCATAATATTTAATGGGGAAGGTCTCCTTCTAGCATTGGAGCAAATATGTATGTCTACCTATCTGATCATTTCTCATGCACGTGCCCATGATAAAAGATTTTGAAGATTGATCTTAAGACCCAAAAGGTGTGAAAAGAGTCAAGGAATACAGATGATATTGATAATTTGTGAGTCTTCAAGTTTGAGGAAAATAATGGTGTCATCGACATATTGTATGAAATGCTTTATTGGTATAGGACACTTTAGGAGGTGATTCCTAGAGGCTATGGAGATCATACGAGATAGAATAGAGGTGACAATGATGACTAGGTAGGGTGAAAATGGGTCACCTTGTCATGGGTTGTTTGGGCTCGTGAAGTAGCCAAAGGCTGAATCATTAATGAGGGTAGAAAAATGACATGAACTAATACATGATCTAATCCCTTGAATCCATCTGGTAGGGAAACCCTATCTGATCATATAGTTCAAGAGAAAACTCCAATTGATGTCATTGAAAGTTTTCTCAAAGTCTAGCTTCAAATAAGTAATGGAACAAATCTGATTTTGCAGGTGTGTATGGTTTCACTCACCATGATGTAAGCATCTTGTATGCTCCTACCACGAATAAAGGCACATTGATACAATCAATAATAATAGGATTCATACGAGTATTGCGATCTTTGGTAACTATCTTATATGAAGTGTTCATCAGACTAATGGATCTGAATTGGAAGACCATGGTAGGTGTTCTACCTTTTTATTTAGAGCAATGAAGGTTTCATTTTAGGGGTCTAATCTATGGAGAAATGTCATCTTGTAAGTGTATGTAGTTGAATAGTTGATGAAAACATAGCTTTATGTGATCTCAACTATGTAGGATAATTCTTTACTAAAACTATCTACACCTGGGGCTTTTTCATCACCAAGAGAAATCATAGCAAGCTTGATCTCAGAATCCATGTTACACTCTAAACGTGAAACAACATTATTGATTTTGCTGGGGTAGAAGCTATTCCAATCACAATGCATATGGGTGGAGTGTGTCTTTCCATGGATGAAGAGTTTCTGGAAGGAGTCAAATGCCTTGATGATAAGGTCTTTGTTTGTTGTACACCGTTAGTCAAAATGATGCAGATATGAGAATTCTACTTGTGGTGATTGCATATAAAGTGGAAGAATTTTGTGTTTTTCTCTCCATCTTGAATCAATTTGATCATGGTGTGTTGTCTCCACATTGATTCACTAATAGAATCTAAATGCTACCATTTTCCCTTAGTGATTGTAGGTAGATTGGATCAAATGTGGGTCGTTACTCCACAAAGAATAGATGATCTTGGATCTTTGTTAGTTTCTGGCTTTGATACAAAAATTTGACTTATTCTAATGGCTCAGATGATGTTTGATGGATTAGAAGTTAAGGTGAATGTGTAACCACATAGAGTCATTGATAGGGTGTATCCACCAGAGATTTTGATTAAGTTAGAATAAGATGGATGATTTTTCCATAAAATCTCAATATGATTAGGTTTAGGGCTCTTTGTCGTAATTGTGGTGTTGAGGGAAACAAGAAAGTAATGGATATGGGTCTATGATGTGTGAGAACAAGTGAGAGAGGGTACAAAGCGTCCTAAGACTTTGAACATAGAAAATGATCCGGTCTAACCCATGTATGACCATGGTTCTAGGTGAAATTAGCATTTGTGGATGATTGGTCAATGAATAGATGTTCTTAAATGAAAGATTCGAAACATCTATCATCTTGTTGGTGTGTCTTACAAGGGTTTCAGGAGTCATTGAGGACACAATGTGTGTCCCCTCATATTTTAATAGAAAAGCTTAAGAGAACAATTACATGTAGGTTCACATAGAATAGAGAAATAACAAGATAAATATAAAAAACTAAACAAGACTAATATTTAACACTACCCCTCAAGTTGGAGCATAGATATCAATCATGCCCAACTTTTCCACGAGAGAGCTTAAGTGTTTCTTGGCCATCAACTTTGTAAAAAATCAGCAATTTGGTCTTCTGAGCGGATGAATGGAGTGTAGATACGAACAGTCAAGTGAGCTTCTCTGATGAAATGACAGTCAACTTCAATGTGCTTTGTCTACTCATGATAAATAGAATTATTGGCAACAAAATAGCTGCTTTATTATCATACTGCATGGGAATAGGATCAGAAGAGCTCACACTAAAGTCTTTTAGAAGAGACGTTACCCACAGAAGTTCACAAGTTGTGTGAGCCATGGCCCAGTACTGAGCCTCTGCACTAGATCTAGCAACTACATTCTGCTTCTTGCTCCTCCAGGTTACAAGATTTCCACCAACAGATGTGCAGTAACCAGAAGGAGATCTCCTATCTATTTTACTTCCAGCATAGTAAGAATCATAGTAGCCATCAAGAGAGAAATGACCATGTTTCCTATAGAAAATGCCTTTACCAGGAGATTTCTTCAGATAGCTTAGAATATGGCATAGTGCTTCCCAGTGACACTGTCTAGGTTTGTTAATTGCTAACAAGAACAACTACAGTAGAAATATCAGCTCTAGTAATAGTCACATAGATTAGTTTTTCAACTAGTCTCCTATATCATTTACTTTCAGGATACATGGGAGATTCATCATCATCCCAATTTACATTAGTATCTAGAGGAGTATCAGTAGCTCGAGCTCCAAGCATCCATGTCTCCTATAGAAGATCTTGAACCAACTTCCTCTGAGACAAAACACGAGCGTTAGAGGTCCTGGAAACTTCAATTCCTAGAAAGTATCTTAGCTTTCCCAAATATTTAGTGACAAAGTACTCGCATAAATATGATTTGGTAGCATGAATTTCAAGAAGATCACTACTAGATAAAATAATAATATCAACATACACAATCAGAACAACTATACCATAGGAAGTCTTCTTAATAAAGACATAGTTATCAACATTAGATCTTTCGAAACCATATGTAGTCAAAATCTTTCTCAGATTGTAAAATTAGGCACGTGAACTTTGCTTGAGTCCATAAATAGACTTCTTGAGATGACAAACCTTGTGTGACTCGTGCTGAGAAACAAACCCAGATGGTTGCTCCATATAGACTTCCTCTTTGAGATCACCATAAAGAAAGGCATTCTTCACATCTAGTTGAATAAGGGGCCAATCCATATTGATAGCAACAGAAGGAAGGACCTATACAGAATTAAGTATGGCAATAGGAGAAAATGTTTCAAAATAATCAATACCATAAGTTTGAGTGTATCCCTTTATGACTAAGCGTGCCTTCAGTCTTTCAACAGTCCCAACACGATGATATTTTACAATATACACCCAATGACATTCAACCGACTTACAATCAGATGGATGATCAATTAATTCCCAAGTACCTCTGTCAGTAAGAGTAGTCATCTCCTCATTCATAGCATGTGTCCAGGAAGTACTTTATAAAGCATACTATTTTTGGGAATGACAACAACAGAAAGAGAAACAACAAAGTTATTAACATGAACACTAAGATGAGCAGTAAAATCATAGTCATCAATACTATGTGATGTGCATGAGCGAGTGCCTTTTCAGAGAAAAATAGGTAGATGCAGATCAATAGTTACCTCGGCAGGCTCATGACCTTCTTGAGGAGAAGATTGGTTGATTGTGGGGGGGGGGGGGGTCTTTAGTAGTTGTAGAATGTGGTGGCTGATTCTTGTGTTGATAAACAACAATAGTTGGAAACATAGTCTCAGAAAGTTGTATAGAAGAACTAGAATCACTAATAATAGGTAGAGGTGCTAAAATAATATATGAACTCAATTTTTTTCCTTTAGTAGGTAGAAAGGAGTTCTTCAAAGAAAACTACATCACTATGTGAACCACTTACTAGTAGTAGGACTATATCAACGATATCCTTTCTGAGTACGTAAATATCCAAGAAAAATACATTTTCAGCCATTCGAAACAACTTATCATGATTTGGTCCACGTAGACAAACAAAATAGGTTGACCCAAAAATCATTTGAGGAACAAAGAAAAGGGGAATGTGGGGTTGTAGGACCTAGATAGGATTTTGTTCCAATAACCGATGATGACATGCAATTAATCAAAAAATAGACAGTGAGAACAGCTTCAGGCCAAAACTATTTTGGAACATTAGAGTGCATCATAATATTTCTAGTAACTTCAAGTAAATGCCTATTTTTTTCTCAACAACTTTGTTTTGTTGAGGCATGTAGGAACAGGATGTCCAATGAATGGTACTAACAGATCAACAAAAAAACTCAACATCCTTTTGAATAAACTCCAAGGCATTATCAGTGTGTAGAATTTTAATGGGCATAGAGAATTGACTTTTAATTAAAAAAAAGAATTTAATAGTAGGCAAGAGTTGTGATCTATCTTTCATCATAAACAACCAAGTAGCATGGGAAAAATAATCAATGGACAGGATAAAATATTTATTTATAGATAAACTTGAAACATTACATGGACCCCATACATCAACATGAACTAAATCAAAAATGCCTTTACTACCAATCTGAGTCTTTCTAGGAAAGATGGTTCTAGACTATTTTCCTAACTGACATGATGCACATTGGAAACTGTGTGTTCCTACTCTGGAAACACATGCTTTATTTTATCAGCAGAGAGGTGCCCAAGTATATAGTGCCATTGTAATGTAGAAACAGAAGAAGATAAAGTTGAAGCTATAGTTGTATTGTCAATCCTTTTCAAATCATCTAGATAGTAGAGTCCATCAGGTCCTTCATGCCCCCCACCAATCTTCATCCTCATGTGAAGGTCCTGAAAAATACAAGTACCCGGTATAGAGGTTAAACTGTAGTTCAAGCTACACACAATTTTACTGACAGATAGCAGATTCAAAGGAAAATTCAGCACATATAGAGAAGATCTCAGAAGAAAGTGATGATAAATATCACCAATACCATGCACAACAGATTTGGATCCATCAACAAGAATAACAACATATTTAGAAGAGGGTTTAGATAATTTAAAGAAAAGAGATTGATTTCTAGAAATATGTGAAGAAGCCCCAGAATCAATCACCCATTTGGTACTACCATTACTAGAAGAGGAGGCAGTAAGAAAAGCAGAATCACAATCAGTGTAGGTAGCAACATGAGTCCTAGAATCAGTAGTTGTAGATGAGGAAGCTTTGGTTCACTCGAGAGTAGGCGTTCCACTTCTGAGCAAATCAAACCAACAACGGAGGGACTCAAAGTATCAGTAGCAGGAATCTAAGAATGTAACATACTGAAATCCATGGTCTTTCCTGCAATTTACCCAATTTTGAGATTTTCTTTGCCTTCTAGTCCATTTGGACCTTTTAATAAATTTCCCATTCTTTTGAATCATTTTTGGACTCAATGTGCAATTTGAGCATTAATGATGGTGAAATTCCATTTTTGCCCCAATTATAATAATAAAGTGGTGTTTGCACAAATAACCCACTTAAGGTAACAATTAAGGACTAATAATGCAAAATGAAGTTTTATGAGAGATAATAAGTGGATAATGTTAATTTGGAGCTCTTATATCTTTTTGGATAAGATATGAACAAAAATATGCAATAGAATTATTTATGGGTGTAATTAACCTAATTTCCTTCTCTCTCCTAAAAATTATAATAATATATCAAAATAGAATATAATGGTGAGATTTTGCTCTTAAAGTTAATAAGGGTTGGATATCTCGAATTTCACTCATATAATCCATTAAAAGAAGTCTTTTAATATAACACATTCATTTTAATATGTTAATATACACTTTCATGAGCAATATATTTATTAAGGGACAAAGAATGAGTAAAACGAGAATATAATTGCATAGCATGATTCTATAATTTAATTTGTGCATGTAGTTAAAATTTGGTACCTTTTGGACTTCATTTGACCCTCCAAATCGATTTTATAAGCTTTCAATGTAGTATAACTATAGTACATGCATCAAATGAGTGACATGAACGTGTAACATTATAGTTCGGCTGATCTTTCTATGTCATGCATTACCGGCTTTTGCGAGATATGTGGATTGTATATTTGTGATCTGACGGTTAGTGTGTTTATCTTCCACCTCTGGCCGTCGGGCTGCTCCCGACCCCCGACCTTCCCCGACTTATTTTCCCTCTACACATCACCATTTCATGTGATTCTTGTCCCTTTGGTTTTGTCTCCTCACGATGGATTCATTGACCTATAGATCGACTGGCAGTACTGTGGTCTGTAGGCAAAACACCTCTCTTGGCTTCTCACCCCCTCTCCGCGTCGATTCACAGCAGAGTCTAGGGTCTTCCTCTGACCTATTTAAGGGGTCGTCGAGCACCCTTAGGCCTCGAGCCTTCCTCCTCCTCATCCAATTTCTCCTCTTCTAGCCTGGATCTCCCCAACCTATTCGGTTTTCTCCTCCAATGACGGTGAGATTACTGGGATGCTCAATGTTGCCTTCCTCCAAGTTGAGGAAACGGTGAGCATCATCGACCTTCCCTTTTCCTTTTTCTTCTATTAGTTTGATCTGTTTTGGCCTCTGTCATCGTGTCCTATAGGCCGCAGTTGAGCTCCGCCACCACATGTAGTTTTTGTGGTTCCCTTGCTCCTACATCTGTGACAAGTCCCCCTTTCGAACCGCCTCACATCGGTGAATGTTTTGAAGACCTGAACGGTAGTTTTTCTCTTCGTTTACAAGGTTTATGATCATAATTATTCTTCCCTTGTTCCCGACCATGTCGAGCATGGTTCCATGGCTCCGCAGCATGCCAGGAGCTTCTATGTACCTCATCATCACCGTGGGAACCTAGGGATCTTGTTCCCGATCTTCTCTTACGTTTTAGCATATTATTCACAATTTGAGGCAAAGGAGTCGAGCACCTGTGAGCCTGCTCACGCCATGACCTTGGTTGGAAGAAGCCATGTCATGGAATGACCAATAGGGTCATGCGCGGGCAATGTAACAATTTACTTTGCTTGGGCATTATCGTCTTTTCCCCCTTGTTCTTTATTTCTTCCGCAAACAATCAGTAGTTGCAAATGACAGGACTGTCCTCGCAGCTTAACTATTTTGATTTGACGACTAGGGGTATTGTGGTCATTTCCCCTTGTAACTCGCGTTTGACCTAGGTCAACAAAAATGGACCCACCGACGCAGCCAAATATGATTGGTCCACATCAGCGTGGGCCCGACCTCAGTGGCCCAATCTTGTTCGCCCATTTATTTTGCTGACATGGATTTTTCTTGCATTCTGATTGGTCGATTTAGTTTAATTCATATTAAATCGATCCCTTGTCAGAAAAATGCAAATAAATAGTCGTTGGAAAGGATTTTTTGAGTAGAATTCGATTTTAATGTTTTTGAGTCCTAATTCCAAATTCTTTTTCGAAGTTTACCTTGGATTACTTTTTGATTATATAAAATGGTCTAAAATACGTAATTAATTCATTTTAACACTGATTTGTAAAATAAAAAGTATTTTCCTAATCAGTAAATCATAATCAATGTTTTGGGTTAGGTTTTGAATCTTAAATTAAAGGTTTTCTAATAAGGTCTAAAAATGGGTTTTTTTTGATAAAGGGCGCCTGCCATTTTATTAAGTAATCAGATCGTCTACAACAAGTGCAAGGATATGATCCTCGAACCCCTCTCTACGATAGATGGGGTTTACAAAATGGCAAGCAGGTGAGGCCAAGGCATGGGCTAGTCTATTGCCTTTCCCCATAACAAAATAGAGATTGAAAGACAGAAAACTAGAAGATAGCTCAGTGATGTCCCTTACGATAAAATGCTTAATTGTATCGACATCCGCCATATCCCTTTCTCACTGCCTCGACCAAGAGAAGACAGTTAGTCTCCATCACCACATCCATGAAGCCCTTCCCTAGTGCCAACTGCATGCCATTCAGAATAGCCACACCCTCCGCACTAAGCACCGAATGCGGCTATTCTAAACGGCATTGGAAGGTCCACAACAGTTGTCCTTGGTCGTCCCGTATGGATGCACCGCAACTACAGTCTCCTGTCATTATGATGGAGGCATCCGTGTTGATCTTAATGCAGCCCGGTGGATGATAGTGCCAAGAAACTACACCCAATGAAGAAGAGAAACATGTTGATCTGATCACGGCCGCATGGTAGTATGCATGTTTCCTGACGATGTCGATGAAGCTCGCTGCTAGGCCCGGAAGGAAAGGAGGATGCTCGTCGAAGATGTATTTATTCCTTGCTGTCCACGTAACCCAGAGTAGTGCCGCACCCTCCTCCTTACGTCTGTTGTCTTCCTTATCCTGGAGACTTCCCACAAAGCTCCCTATATCGTGCAAATCCATCTGTCCCAACCAGTCAAACTCCCCAGTAGACCAAATCTTTCCATCTATCTCACACTGGAGTATTGCGTGCGTCGTATCCTCCCACTGTCTGCAATGATGGCAGCCCTCATCCTGTGTCACCTGCTTCTTCTATATCTCTGTCATAGTGGGAAGGATATTCCTCAGTGCTCTCCAGATAAAGTGTTTCAACTTCGGCGGCCACCCTTCCTTCCACAACCTTTTCCATATCTCCCCCTCCACCCCTTCCCACAAATCAACCCCCCCCTCAAAAGATGGTAGGCACTCTTGACAGAAAAGATCCCATTGCTTTCCTTGTCCCAGAAAAGGCTATCTTGCACACTCCACCATGGAAGTGGATTGTTTAGGACAACCCTCGCTAAGTGGCTGGGAAAGCACTCCTCTACCGCCTCCCTCCTACATTGTTTCGTCTCCGGGCAGATCAAATCACTTACCCAGTTATACTCCTCCGGGCCGCTCACCAAGTATCTATGCATTGTGCCTCCAAGATGAGGGATCCACCTATCCCTATAAACATGGATGTCCTTCCCACCACCCACACTCCATCTAAGACCTTTCTTAACCAGCTGCAGAGCCCCCCATATGCTCCTCCATGTGTAACTGGGACTGCCCCCCAGCCTGGCGTGCAAAACAGTTGAAGACCTGTAGTATTTAGCCTTCAAAATCTGGGCAGCTAAAGGCCCTCCATGAATCGCCAATCTCCACCCCTGCTTAGCTAACAACGCCTGGTTGAAAGCCTTCAAATCTCTGAACCCCATCCCTCCGCTCTCCTTGGGTTTATATAATCTTTCCCAACTCATCTAGTGTATCTTTCTCTCCCCTTCCTTCACCCCCACCGGATTCTTGCCTTCGTCGCCTGGATCTCGTCAACCAGTCCATCTGGTATTTTAAAGATACTCATGATATATGTGGGAATACCTTGGATGACCGCTTTAATCAGCACCTCCTTCCCGGGCCTTGAAAGAAATTTCTCCTTCCACCCATGCACCTTCTTCCAGACTCTATCCTTTGTCGCCGCAAAGACAACTTTCTTCGATCTCCCAATAACCGTAGGGAGTCCAAGATATTTTTCTGGTTTGTCCACCTCCATAACCTGCAGCCGATTCTTAATCAGCTCACGTCTCTCCACAGAAACATTCAAACTGAAGGAAACCTCTATCTTTTCATAATTAATCTTCTGCCCAGATGCCCTCTCGTATTGGCTGAAAATTTCAGCTAAAGCAGAGCATTCTTCTGAGGTTGCCTTTGTGAAAACAATACTATATTTTACAAAGAAAAGGTGGGTGATCCTTGGATCCCTTCTGAAAATTTTTGTGCCATGAATTTTATTCTCCTGTGCTGCTTTGGAAAGGGAAAAAGAGAGAGCTTCAGTGCAAAAAAGAAAAAGGTAGGGAGATGGGGTCACCTTGGCGTAGACCTCTAGCTGGAGTTGCATCTCCTCTCCTATTGCCATTGACGATGAGTTTGTGGGATACGCTAGAAACACACTCCATCACTTTATTCCTCCAAACGTCAGGGAACCCCATCCTCCTCATAACCTTCTCAAGGAACGCCCACTCCACTCGATCATAATCCTTGCTCATGTCCAGCTTGAGTGCCATCAACCCTTCTCTTCCTTTCTTCTTGTGCTTCATAGTGTTAAACAATTCATATGAAACTAGAGCATTGTCTGTGATCATTCTTCACCCAAGAAAAGCACTCTGGTTCTTAGAAATAATCTCATTCATTAGTGGCTTGATTCTATTCGCCAACACCTTCGTGATAATTTTATAAGAAACATTACAAAGACTTATAGGATGAAACTCAGAAATCCGAACGGGGTTGCTCGTTTTGGGAATCAAAACAATATCAGTGTCATTAATATCAACCAAGCCTTCCTCTCCTTTCCACCATTTATCAATAAAAGACAAAAGGCTGGATTTAATCACCTCCCAAAACTTCTGGTAGAAAATAGCTTTCATTCCATCCAGACCTGGAGCCTTGTTAGGATGCATTTGATTAAGAGCCTGCCAGACTTATGTCTCCGTAGGGGCTTGGTTCAGATAAGAAAAGGTTGTCTCAGAAATAACACGCGGCATGTCAGCAATGAACTCCTCCATCCCGGTAGGGTCTGAACTGGCGAAGAGCGAATTGAAGTAAGAAGAAATAATTTCAGCAGTAGATTCCTGCTTCGTTTGCCAACTCCCATCCTCCTTGAATAGGCCATGGATCATATTACGTCTCTTCCTTTGACTAGATTTGTGATGGAAGTACTTAGTGTTCCTGTTGCCGTCCCTCATCTCATTTGTTCTAGCCCTTGCAAGCCAATAGCTCTCCTCCAAGCATTGCAGTTCCTGCAACTCTCCTGCTATATCCGTACATTCCTTTAACATATCACTAGAAGGTGGCTGATTCTGAGCATTAATGAGCCACTTTTCAGTTTCTACCAGTCTCTTCTTTATGTTCTCAAAATTTCCCTATTCCCAAGTGGAAAGCTTCTCTGCACAGCTATTTGTCTGCCCATTGAGACCCAAGGCCGCATTGATGTCCCACGCTTGTTGAACCACCTCCTTGCACTCTGGAGAAGATAACCAGAACGTTTCAAATCTGATTTTTTTTTCATAATGACCACTACTCATGCCTTGTCTCTCAGACCATAAAAGAATATGTCCATGATCGTAGTTGAGGATAGGATAATTCTTGACACGTCTGACGTTAAAGATATCACACCATTGCCTATCTGCCAAAAAACAATCAAGCCTTTCCAGAATGAGATTGTCCTCATATAAACCACGCTTCCAAGTGAACTTGTACCCTGTAGAGCCCAGGTCCGTCAGGAGACAGTTATCAATAGCCTCCCTGAAGTTGTGCATCTGCCATTCATTCCTCAGCTGGCCCCCCTTTTTCTCCTCATGCACTAATACACTACAAGAAAATTGGCTATTAGTGAAGGATGATTCCTTTATATATGTACATTAAAACCTTCACAAAAATTCGGTTGAAGGACAATCCTTCACAAAAAGTCCCACTCTAAAAGCCGCTTCACAAATACTTTGATGAGAGACTATGGCCTTCACAAATACTATTTTGAAGGACTACTTGGCCTTCACAAAACAACTTGTTGGCCTCATATATACATTTGTGAAGGCTAACTCTTTTGTTATTAATGAGGTCTAGGGCCTTCACAAATATACTTACTAGCAAATGCGATGTACATGTATTAGTAATCCATTTTGTGTTTGTTAATGAGGATATAACCTTGAAAGATATTATATTATATTAAGTAATGTTTTTATTTTTGTCAAAGACAAATGCAATTTTGATATTCTGATCAAATTACAAAGATCAATATCCATGACATATAACTCTTTCAAACCATTCTTTTTATTTCAAGTAAACAATTACTCATCACAAAGGGGAGGACATGCACCCTTTCCCCTTCATTGATACAACTTTCAACAATTAAAAAAAACATTTACACATGATTCTTGGCCCTTACAAAATAGGAAATGTCATGCCCATGACCCTCTTTGAAATTGTTGAGAGGATGCTTCTTTGATTATGAACTGTTTTCTTCAAACCATCGAATATTGAGGTTGTAGAACCCATATTGTGGACCAAATGAGGACAACACAAATATTAGATGAGAAAGGTACTCATATCCAACTCCAGCAAATTATTGGACACAATTATAGCAACAATAACCAAATAATCCATCAGAACCAATGTGTACATGTTACAAATAACATCAAAATAACAAAAGTAAATTTCCCATTTAAATACACATATTCATCAACGTAATATGAAAAGTTATTTAAGTAAGTCTATCATTTTCTCCTACTCTCCAAGATTATATGGTTGCAAAGTTACATATTTAAATCAAGGAACCCAAGAAGCCACAACTGTATAAATCTAAAAAAATGAAGTGTTCACCTTAAGTTGATAAAATCATCCACCCTCAATTTAGTACCTTCTTCATCCTTGGAGAATAAAAGAGTAATCACAATAAGCATTATTGTAAGAAAATAATCACATGGGGACATGAGAATAGAACATTTAGAATCATAGACAACATTGATATAAAATTTATTTTCTTTGTATATGCCTTCTATAACCATAAACACTAAAGACATAGCTAGGGGTGGATTTAAGCAAGAAATTTCATATCTTTCATGATCACCAAATAATATTCTAAGGATAGTAGGTCAATAATTCTTTGAGAAGAGGTATCAGATGTCCTTTTTTGTTTCCATATCAAGAATGATATTAGTCTACAATTTCAAAAGACAATATGAAGAATTCTATCTTATAGATATATCAAGTAAAATAGTACAACATGTTGGTCAGGACACCCAGACACTGAAAAAAGGAGAAGTTATAGAAATCCAACTTGTATGCACATGCCCTAAGTAGTGGAGTGATCTATAGAATGACCAAAAACATCAGCAAGAAATGAGAGTGAAGCTCATTTTTATTCAAAGTGTAAGAATATATTGAGGCTTCATTCAGTCATTTGATCACATAATGTACATTTCAATTAGACATCAAGAAACCTCCGCTCTTTGTCTACCAATGCGTATCTTATTTTGAGCATTACTTATCTTATACGACATTGTAAAACTACCTTTAAGATATAGTAGTGTGTTAGGTTAACTATTCAAGAATGACTATCATGAAAACTAGGTTATGATATGTATGCAATAAACCTCCATGTGTAAGGGTCAGTCGGCTTTCCAACACTCCTCAAAACTTTCAAATATTGACGAGAGTAGCGAGTACAAACTGCATGGAAAACTTACAACAACATGTGCTAAAGAACCATATATCCTAAACCTCTTGAGGAATACCTTTATTAAGATGAGGAAACTTGAAGTAGATATAATCAAGACACATACAATATATGAAGAAATCATGTTAGTATTGTGGCCCAAATATATAATTGTAAGATCCATACAATAGTTAATATACATGTTAATTATTGAACAAGAAGGGTGTAGTTCCTACCTAGATTCTACTACCACTATTTATTTTGAGAGGACAAGTACAGAAACCACATATTACAACCAATCAACGATGGGAAGAGTAGTCATGTGGGAGAAATATACAATCCTTCTGCATAGTTGAAGATTCCACACATTATTACGGTAAGTGAAGATCATTGGCATTGCTTGGGTCACCACACTCTTCTCATATTCCAAATCCCCATTATACTATCATGAGCATTGTTTAGGTTGTTTTATCAACATTGACATGGAAGCCAAACCATGGTAAAGTTTGTGAATTAAAATAAAGCAAGTGATTGTAATTAATAAAACAAGGAGTAGAGTTGCATGATTTTGAAAATGCATGGGCTTGACACGTTATCATTCCTTCTACCGTAAACTTCTAAGAAAGTAAGAGATACTTTGATCTTAGAAACAAAGAACCCTATAATATATGAATGAGGAACAATCAAACATGGCATATACATATATGTAGTTATGTATTTAAGTTCACAAAGAGTTACATACATAAGGTGTTTAGATGATCTTTGCAATGACAGAACCTTAAAGACACCTATTTCCCTCAAAAAAGAAGATCATTATAAATAATAAACCAAAAAGAAATCATAAGTAGGTATATCCAATCATCGATGTAGTTATGACATGTTAGTTTCACCTTGAGAGCTACTTAACTTGGGATATCCCTAAACCTATATACAAATTATGTAGAAACTATAGATTTCAATTTGAATACCTACAAAACTTGTCTCAGTTTTTTAGTTATTATCATGTCATACATTTTCTTTAGTATTGGTAGTCACCAGCACTATTAACAATGACAATGTGGGTGACAGTGATGTCAAACTTGGAGACATATGACATGTACATGTTGTACTTTCTACTCAACTATATGGTAAACTATATGCATATATTGGTTGATACTTGATCATGCATCAACAATGCTAGCACTTTCTAGTCAACTAACCACAATAATCTTTACTTGTCTACTATACAAATAATTCAGAAAGACATCAAAGTAAAAGGAATCAATACTCACGGTCTTCAAAAATAGACAAAAGATAAGACATGTATAAGCACATTCATGTTAGGTTGTTCTAGTGTAGTTTCCACAGAATAATAATATGAACATAAAACTTTTGATAAACCATATAATTTTTTTATTTTAATAGCACATGTAGCCGTCCATACCAAGAGCTAAATATTACAAAATTCTATTGCACAAAACTGTTGGTAAGCCACATTAATAATATAGTTTGATCGCACATACAACTTTTCATACTAAAAAGTTAAAATTTGCAAGAGTTTGTAGTATATTCTATCTCTAAATTTATCATGAATGTAAAAAGCTATACTTTTTTACAATGTTATAAAGAATGATCATTGGTAAATACAAATATAAGTATCTAGTCGATATCATTAGTGAAGACTTGAAGATATTCAACACGTCTGGTGGGTACTTTAGCAACATGTCAGACAAATATATGCTAACATACCAAACTAATAACTAGAAGAACGTAAGGGGATGCATTTCATGTATGCCAAACAACAATTATTCAACATTATAGCATATGATTTTCTTTTGCAAGACTACAAGATTGCGTGATTATACATGATGGTAATCAAAGCAAACTACAAACATGGTGTTGTGCGACTGGTTGGGGCCTGAATTATTGTCAATCTGCATTATCATCCCCATCAAAGCAACAAGAAGTTAATATACGTCATCGTCATGTACTGTACTACGGAGATTAAAGGCCGATACGAAATATAATTCATATTCCATTTGGAAAAATGATTTGCATGGTGGACGATCTCACAACCCAATAGTAACCACCACATATGTTCGGAACATTCAACAACTTGGTATCATATATAACATTTTCGTCATCTACATGCTCACGTGAGGAAATCATATTTTGCGAAACTAATTACGTAACTGTTATATAGTGTGTCCTTTTCTCTTCTTCAGGTTTATATTGAACTTGATGTAGCCATATAAATGTTTATTGATTTCCAATCTTACAAAGCCAACATATTATCTATGCATGATTATATAAAATGAAATCATCCAACCATCCATGCCAGTTCTATAATATAATGCACTACAACTGGCATTGTAACGAAATCGTATACATTAACTAGTTTACTATTTTGGGGGAAGCAAATAAGTTTAATTGGACTTTTAGATAAAACTGCGATGGTATCAAATCAGCATCCTTATTTTCAATAAAAAACGAGAATTGGGATAAAACCAATTAGCAATGCTGACCGGTTGTAGTCTCCGCTTGGGTGATGGTTGGTAGAATGCCCTTTTGGAGAAGATATCTAATCATTCAGAACGTGACAGTGTTGATAGTCATATCTCTCGTCGTTCTTATTGTTCTCGCCAGAACTGCATAGAACTGAATTGGTAGTTCCTACTTCCGCTAGAGTGGAAATACGAAGTCTGTTCTCACCAGAACTGCATAGAAGGGGAGGAGATGAAACGCAGCTCGGACGCCGGTTCTAGTACTGATCGAGTCGCAAAATTTTCCAATGGGACACCAATGTCTGGAAAAAACTAAACAGATTAGACTGCCGAGGGCGCCTGTGGAAATCTATCCACTTATTCAACAAGTCTTTGGTAAGAAGAGGTACAAAAGCATGGAGTAGGAAGCGGCGAAGGGATCAAAGGGAAACACAAAAGGACATTGGCCGAAAGGGGAATATAAGAAAGTAGCGGCTTTTAGGGTTCAGTTTGTTTTGGAGACGACAAATATTTTTCACTTTTGGTACCTATTTTGGGTGGGACATAAAGGAAAACATAACATGACTAGCGGAAAAAAGGTAAACGGAAGTCTCTCTTCATTAATTGTGAAGGATTATGGTACGTGTCTTTTATTTGTGAAGGACGAGTATAGGTAAAAACTCCTTTTTCACTTAGGAATTCGGTTCAAGGCTTTCTGCGTTGTGTGTGAAGGTTGAACCTTCACAAATAGTCAGTTGTTATGAGGGATTTTGTTCCTTCAAAAATATCCTTCACCGAAGCCACTTTTTTTGTAGTGATATTTCATTAAAATATCCACCAAGCAAGACAGGCCATCTAGACTGGGCACATACCTCTTCCATCAACTCCCATGTATGACGCCTCTCCTGAGTGGCTGCCCACCCATACATCCCCACAAAATAGAAACAATCCGGGTTTCCTTCCACCCCCACCTCCACAACTATATGGTGATCCGAGAAGGACTTTACCCTGACATCATCTCCCTTCCACCACAGACCCAGACCCCCCGCTCTGCCTCTGCTATCAACACTGAACCCAGAGTTAAAACCACACTTCCTCCTCACCGCCTCCTGGTCTCCTCCTCTGCACATAGTCTCCATGATGAAGACTATATCGGGCAATTCTCTCCGAGACCGCCTTCTCAGAGAATCTACCGTCCCAGGGCTGCCCAGGCCGTGGACGTTCGAGCATAATATTTTCATGGTTCTTCAAGGGTCTGGTCCTTTCCAGCACCCGCTACTGAAAGAAAAGTTGAAACACCCAAAACCTCCTTCCTCCTCCTTTTTTCCCCATACGACCGCACCTCCTTTGTCTCCTCCTAGACCCCATCCACATCCCTCCTGCTCCTCTTACCCTCCGCCTGGTGCATTTCTTCTCTTGTCTCTGGCTCCCTCCTTGCCCCCTCCGACCATCCTAACCTAGTAACTCTTCCTATACTTCTCCCCCTCCCCTTCCCAGCCTTCTTGCTTCCTCCTTGCTCCCCCCCTAGAATGTCTATCTTCTTACCTCCCCACCCCTACAACACCAAGCGCAAAGCATCCCCCTTCCTCTCTTGCTTCCTTCACATGACCCCCCAACTCATCCCCAACACCTCCTCCATAGCTGCTAGCAGGTGAAAACAGATAGGCGGGTGTCGTGAACAGTGTCGGCTCACCATTAGACTGAGGCCCATTGTTTCTATCTTCCCCGCTCATCTGTGACTGGCTCCTTGTTGTGTGGATCTGACCGCTGAATCCTACACTACCTCCATGTTTGCCTTCGTGTCCACCGCCCTTCGATACCGCGTGGCCATTGTTACCTAGATGGTCCCCATCAGAGACAATGGCAACCTTGCCTACATGCGCCTCACACGACACCTGCACACAGTCGGTGCCTCTTTTTTCCATCCTGCTGAGACCACTATCATGAGTTTTTGTGAGTTCCTAGACTATGACATGCGTCTCTGTGTCTGTTACTATGAGTGTGGTGACATCCTCCTTGCCACAGACACTGACTACGTTCCTCCTACAGTCCTTGTTCCCCCTGCCTTCTTGATGATTCAGACGTTATGAGTATCCAATATTTCTTGCCTGAGACCGTCGGCATCACTCCTCCGCCTGTTGAAGACGTCGCTGCCTTCCACGTTCGTTCGTTTGGTGAAGATGACCTCAAGGTCCTCCGAAGAAACGGAATTCTCCATGTCCCTCACCTCCTCCATCAAGTCTTCCTCCCGACCCCTAACGTTGCACATACCACTCGTCTCACTGGTTCTCGTCGCCCGACTCCCTCAGTTTGGGTTTTGAAACAAACCGCAGATCCTTCTCGACATTGTCCCTGCCCAGAAGCTACTCCTTCATCAACATCCCCCAACGTTTAGTTGGTGACGCCCTGATCCAGGGCCCCCATAGCCTCGATGGCAGCCCGTCTTCGTCGTCCTCGACGTCGTCCCTGTAGTCCTTCTCTAAGTGTCCGACCAAGCCACACAAGTAGCAGAAGGCTGGCATCCTTTCATATCAGACCTCCACGTCGACGATTCGGCCCCCGCTATCTCTGATTTTTTATTTCTGCCATATGGGATTTGACACATCGATCTCGACTCTCGCTCTGTACGATGCCCCCAGCCCAAGTCTCGCAAGTCCACCGTCGTTACCCTACCAATCTTGGACGCCTCCGCCTTAATGGCCTCCTTCGATCTGAGCCCTAGAGGAAGGTTGTAAAGACAAATCCAGAAATAGCTAATGTTCAGTGTCAACTCCGTTGGGACGTCGTCCGGCCTGATATTCCTCACAACCAGCAGATGGTTGTCGAAATTCCAAGGTCCGTCCTCCACAAATTTCTCCTTGTCCTTCCAGTGCATAAACTAAATGACGAACATGTTGTTTGATAGCTTCCAGAATCCGACCTCTCTTCTTAGCGCCCAGGCACTCATCATTGTTCGCTTCAGAGCGGGAAAGTTGTAAGGTCTGTTAGTCATCAGTCTCCCGACAAGCGCTAGGTCGAGATGCCCCCTGCTCCCACCGTCCACTGCACCTCCCAGATCTAGGATATCCAACTCCTCCTCCCTCACCCTGAGAGAAGCGTACCGTTCCACAAGGTCATCGTCTGTCATGGCACGGAGAGAGTCTGCAACCTGCAAGAGAAAAATGCCTCGGTGGTGAGAAGAACCCTGCATGTGTCGCCCAGAGGGAAGCCCTAGGAGTGCCGACCAGGGAGCGAATTATATATATATATATATATATATATATATATATATATATATATATATATAAATGGGTTTTTCTTTATACTTTATGCTCTATATTTACTAATACATGTAAAATGCTTATAACTAGGGCAAAAGGGAATATGGAAACAATCTGATTGGTGAAAGTAATGGTAATGAATCTACAATAAGGTATGTGAACCCTATTTCAATATGTGATACTATTTATGTATATGAGCCCTATTTAAGCATGTGGACCATAATCATGAATGTGATTCCTATTATGATGGTGAAAATTGATTAATGTGAAAATACATCCATTCCTCAGTTGGGATTTTCATCCAACCCCGCCATACTACTTTGCTAGACTTGGAATCCTTCTAATGTCTTTACTTGAGTCTTTTCATTATGTAACTCTTCTAATGCCTATGTTGGCTTCTTATTGGAAATACTTGTTTAATGCTTGAAATGCCAATGTTGGCTTGCTTAATTGGAATGCTTGTTGGAATTTTTTCCCATTTTCTATGATGCAATTTTATTTATGCTTCACTCTACTACAAAGTGACTTATTTAAGAATGATGTATTTATTGGCCAAATGATAATGTAGTGTACATGAGTACAAACCACCCATAGGGCACTTAGGTTTTAGTCCCCCTGCCACCTTATACAGGGCACTAAGGTTTTAGTCATCCTTCCAGGCACTGGGGTTTTAGTCCCCCCTACCATTTTATATATGGTGAGGTCCGGTAGGTGTCTCACCCTACATTGAGATGAGTTTGTGTCATAATAAATTCATGCAATGTGATTATTATTGATGTTGAAAAATGGTACTCTTCCAATTTTCATTTGCTCATTCGCCTCTTATTCTTGAAATCCCTTAGTATAGTGGATTCTCTATTTATATGCAATGTTTTAGCTTTATAATTGTCCTTATCCTATATTGACACATACTTTTATCTTTCTCTTGCTGGGTGATCCCAACCACCCAGATTTGGATCAGAGTGCGCATGGAAGCTTGGTGAACCTGCCTAAGGCTAAGGAGATCTTGCACATCTAGATAGTTTGGACTAGTTACATATACTTTTGTTATGCTGTTTGTGGAGACAAGTTGTATTAGTTTGAGTCCTGCTCTACCTAGAACCTTGTTCTTGTATTAAGATGTACCCCTTTTGGGAAAATTTTGTATAGTACACTTTATACATTTTGAATAAAGTCAAGTTTTATCTTCCGCTGCTACACAATTGGTGTTTTTGTATGCCATGGTTTTTAGTTGAGACTTGTTTTTTTACAAAGAAGCACCCTCAGACGCAACATTGGCCCAAGCAGGTGTGCCATGTTTCTTCTAGCACCTATCGTTAGTGTGGTTGGAGCGGTCACAGAAGTCACGGTAACGCTGGCCTGCGATACTCCCAGAAGTGCCCTGACATGACTTTACCGTGCGTATAATGCAAGTGTACGCGTCAATGTAATATAGGCCTTGTGAGGCCCGAGTTGAACATAGGGAAATGTAATTATCGGTAGACTACTACTAACTACTCGCGATCAACTAAACCGATTATCAAAGTTTGGATGTTGTTTTGAAAAAGGAAAATAAAAATAAAAGAAAACAAAACAATGAATTAGATAGTTGGTTTAATCAATTCAAAAGAAATCTTTAGGATTGTGGTTTCATTGTGGGTTCTCATTGTACTAATTCCTTCACATTTATCACAACTCATCTCCCTTTCTGGATAGTGGCCTGTAGCCAGAATTGCTCGCTTCCGCGATACAATTCACTATCTTAATCTAAGTCGGTTCCATGCCAGTAGTAACCTATGCCCTAGACTAGGTGCATGAAAAACATGTCTCTGGGTTCCCTTATTAACCGTACATTGCCTTTTCCAAAGGATTTATTAGCTAATGTGATTACCACCTCTTTTTAACCATTAATTCTTCGTCAAAAGCAATTAAATATTAGATTACCATTATGGTGATCAAGCACAATGATAGCAATGGAGAGAACGATATCATACCACGGATTTGAGGGAAAAATTATGATAAACTATGTAAGAAGAGTCATACAATGATTGCTCGGGCTACTCCTGGTCCTAGATACAAAGGGGATTAGCCCCGCATGTTCATCTCAATACAAAACACCATAAAGGAAGGAGAAAACATGGAGAAAACGTGGATGGAGATGGTATAACCCCTTAACGGAGAAGAACTGGATGATCCTCGACCCGAGATAAGCGTTCTGCAGCCTTTCAGCGGTGAGAAGCTCCATCTGCATCTATAAATTCTCCCACGGCGTAGCTCTTGGCTCCGTTCTTCTCTCTCTCTTCCTTTGAGACTTGTGTAATGGAATGGAACGTGAATGATGACATTTTGCTGTCTTTTCTTAGGTATAGGTACCACTTACGGCCGCCAAAAGAACACAACTATCTGATTGAAGTCGTGTTGGACAAAACTCTGATCCGACGGCGTCGATACCATCAATGGGGTGTCGATGGTATCGACACCTTAGGGTACCGATGCTTTCTTCATTTTCTAGAAGCCGCCTGAATCCTTCTCGATACCAATGACCATTCCCGTCGATGGTATCGACAGGTTGATATTTGGCTCGCTGTTGGACATTCCAGACCATCGACAAAGTGTCGATGGTATCGAACTATCTGCTTCCTCTCCGGCTATGTCACTGTTGCTCTGTCGATGCTATCGACGAACCGTCGATGGTATCGACGGGTCCAAAATTGTGAATTGTCTAAAAATGAGAGAAAAACACAAATCAAACCCGAGAAATATGATACTCTATACAAACAATGTAAAACAAGATGAATTTGATGCAGGAAAGGATAATAAGCTAATGGAGTTGAATCATGGGATATTAACCACAAATATGACCAATAATCGCATAAAGCGAGTGTAAAACTAGCCTATAAAAGTGACTCAAAACCCCTGTATCAAACTCCCCCAAGCTTGAACTTTGCTCGTCCTTGAGCAACAAAACTATAGAATAAAATTGTGAGGGTCAACCAAAGAACATAATCACATAAAAGACATCACAGTAGGATTCCCGCCTGCAAGGCGCATACCGACTCTCACTAACCACGGAATGATAACTACCCTAAAGGTGACAATGATCATCCATGAGAAATGTCCACCCCCGTAATCAATGAACACAATCAAATAAAGCAGATAATATAATAAATTCCTCCGGTTCATGCATGGTGCATCTTGCGATATCCTATCTACATTGCTCACATCCTAACTACCATCTACAATGGACCAGATATCCTGATATACAAGAATGAGGAGCTAATCATGGGTTGCCTACCATTTTGAGTAATGGGTGGATGGAATGGGTGGTTTTGAAAGAATAGAAAGCACAAAATAGTTTAACATGCAAAAACAACATAAATGACCTAAATGATGCATATGCATGTGAAAATGACCTAATGCCTACATTTTAGGTGGAATGATGCATGCTCTACTATTCCGTCTCAATGTGAGATAGAATGTCTATAAAACAACATCATGTGCTTATTCTTCCTATTATGCAGTAGAAACAACTTACTTCCTCCCTCTGATCTCTACTTATTTTTTCTTTTCTTTTCTTTTTTTTTCTTTTTTTTTCAATTTTTTTCAAGCCCTAATTTTCTCAATGACTACGGAAATATTTACAAAACATAATTTTTTTTGGGTTTATTTTCACATAACTGCTATAATTGATGCATTACAATCTACTTTTCAAAGAGTATAGAACAAGTTACCCGCTTTTCTTATTTTTCAGAAGAAATCAGGCACATAATGTCCTATATGCTCAAAAATATGCAAAGTGCAACTACATGAAAATAATTATGCAACTACAATGACATGCACTCTAGAATGTGTGCATGCATAACTGATCTACAAAAAATTTTATTTTTCATTTTTTAATGCAAAATCTAAATACAATGCAATCCTATCTAAATGACATGCAATCAAGAGATGAAAAATTGTAGTGTGCTCCCAGTTCTTTTTGGTGGAGTGTGAATGAAGTAAGGTGGATAGATCCCAAGACTAAATGACAGAACCATTGGAAAATATTATATATCTCTCCTTACTGACATGTGCATAGGGTAACTAAGAGGTTTCTCTTTCTCACTTCAAATGAAAGTCATGTTACCGTTTGGTCAGTTAAAGCTCAACATCCATATCCATCCTCATTACCTTAACCATAAGGATATACAGTTATGATCATATGATTTAAAGTTGACCTACCCAATTATTTTCATAAGTGATGTGCTCAATTTCATACAATTCACACATCAACCCCATATGAAAAACATTGAGATGACACACTTACATTAGACACCCACAGATTACACTAGATATAAAGTGGGTCCTAAAATTTTGTAAATAAAACAAATTACAAAACTGGAAGAAAAATTGCAAAAAGCTAAGAAAAATGCTCAAACAAAAAATAAAATAAAATAAAACTAAGATAGAAGTTGTTCCTTCTCCCTCCCCCCAAGTTTGAATTTGACTATAGCCTCATAGTCAAGAACAAACTCAGACGGTGGAACAGTGATACCCTGCTACTGGTGAGGTGGTGGGTGTGGCGGGTACTGGTGGGTATGGGGGTTCCACTCTGGATACTACCCTTGAAAGTTTAGATCATAGGGTGGCATGGGCGGTGAGTGTGGGTATCCCCCAAAGTAGTCTCTGCTCCAGTAATGATCATAGAAAGGTTGTTGTTGCTGCTCGATCCTGCCCAACCTGTCATAGACCTACTGTTGGTTGGCAAAGAGTTGCCGCTCGTTTTCAAAGATCACCTGCTGATTTTCATAGAGCCTATTCTGCGTATCCTAGATCCCTGCAAAAGTTGTCTGATGTGACTAAAACATTGTCTGCTGGGACTCCTGGATCGACTGGAGCATGGTATACATCCCCTGCATAGAATATGGGTCATCTCCATCATGGGAGGGTTGTGGTGGTTGTGGCTGGGAAGAAGAGGATGTTCCACAGTTGCATGGACGCTTTCTCGCAGTAACTCATCGTCGAAGAGGAATAGTGGCTTCGTCATCTCCTTCTTCATCATCGTCGCCCTCTAGAGCCTCCGCCTCTTGAGCTGCTTCTTCTTCCTCATCATCAACATCAATGATCGGCCATCTGTAGCTTTGTCTTGGTCGGATGTAGAAAGCAGGGTCGGGAAATTGTGCCCTTTGAAACACACCTCACACATGACATGTGTCATAGCGATGCCATGTCAGACTTCAAGGAGGCTGGAGTTGACAAAGTGAGAGAGGTTGAGCGTGTTTTGACTCTCTATCTTGTCGAGCCCATAAAGATCAAGCCCCAAGTGTGTGGTCAGATGAGTAATAAGGCCCCCAAAGTAGATTGGAGCCCGGTGAGAAACATTCTTCATTACCACTATCATGCACGTGAGAAGGAAGGCTCTAAAATTGATAGGTTTCCTCTCTAACAGACAATGGAGGAAGAAGAGATTTGTCTCCTGGAACTTGCTCTGAGACAACTTGGACCATGCAAAGAATGACTTGGAAAGTATCTGGTGAAGAATCTGAACAAAAGGATGCTCAAAATCAGCTACAACAGTATGGTGCCAGCTGATAGAATACCCCTCGGGTATGGTGACCATCTTTGCATACATCGCTTCATAATCAACATTTTGTGGTGGCTGATGCAGTTCATTATGGGCCCACCCATAAATCGTGTTGAACTCACGGAGGGAAAGATTGTAGTCCCGATTGTAGAGGAGGAAAGATGCACGCCCCTCCTTCCATGTTGTCCGCGCCGGCACTAATTCATTGGGAATGACACAAATATCGAGTGACGCCAGGAACTCGATTACAATTTTCTTATAGGTAGGCCATCCGCTGAAGAATGGATGATCGTCGGTGTGGTCACGGCAAAACTCAGGGGACTCGCCCAATTGTCCCTACAGCACATAGGCCATATTGGCCTCAAAACCCAGATCCTTGATAAGATCGCGGTCACCGTACTGGGTTGGCTCAATCGGCTGCTTCCATAATTCTTCATACACCTTCTTGACCTCCGATGATGGATGGACTAGCCTCAGGAGAGAGACTAATCCTTGATGCGAAGTGGGTAGTACAGGTGGAGCAGCCCTAGATGATGACGCTCCCGATCTCACCATGGTTGCACGACAACTAGTGAGGAAAAGAAAAGAGAATGGAGCTCAGAGAAGACGATCGGGGCACTCGGAGAAGATTGAGATCCACAAAGCCAAAGAAAATCCTCAGAGGTGATCGTCGGTGGTGATCTTGGTTTCTCTTGGGCTCTCAGGGATGCTAAGCCTCAGATGTGGAGGATAGGCAATGAGATTGTGTGATTGGAATGAAAATTTTCCCTCCTTTTTATAAGGGATGGCTGGGTTTTGCTGTCGGGGTGTCGATACCATCGATAGTCCCGTCGATGGTATCGACGACTGTTGGAATCCGCCCCTTGCTGTAATAGACGATTGTTGACGGCTCGATGTGGGGACCCAGATCGGATACGTGTCGACGGTAGCAACAGAGTATTGATACCATCGACACAGTTCACAGATAGGCATTATGGACCACTTGATGAAGACCCCGGATCACTGACGTGTCGTCGATACTATCGACACCTGTATGTTCCTTCGATCCTCGTGACATCTAACCAATTCATTATCGTTGTAGACATGTCGATACCATCGACCAGTGTGTCGATGGTATCAAAATCACTAAGTCAAACCATATGAAAATCTCCAGAAAACTCACTACCATTGACGACAAGTCGATACAATCGACGCCCGATCCTTTTTCACCTGTTCCAGTTTCGATACCATCGATGAGGCCGTCGATGGTATCAACATAATGAAATTTCGGTAGACTTATCTGCTATTCCAAATTTGATACCATCAACCCAGATGTCAATGGTATTGACCGTTCCCCAGCCTGCACACTCAACAAACACATCAGGGTGTCATTTTAGAGACTAAGTGCTAAATTAGCAAAAACTACCTAGGAATGTGAAAAATTTAAAGAAACAAACATGTACTCTACCAAGGTTGGGTTACCTCCCAACAAGTGCCACATTTAACGTCTTGAGCTAGACGATACAGAGACCCTAACCTGGGTTGTCAAGGGATGTCTCTAATAATTAATTTGGCAATTTGAATTCAACTCTATCATTACCAATCCCCAGCGTCAAGTAGCCTCACACAATGGCAGTAATTACATCAGCCGTAGCTTGGAACGACCTTCCCAATAACATCTCACATCCTTCTAGATCATGCATGTCCATTACCACGAAGTCAACAAGGAAGATGAATTTATCGACTTTGACTAGCACATCCTTGCATCTACCTTGTGGCTTAACAATGGATCCATCCACCAACTCGATTGCCATGGAAGTTTGTGTTGGCTTCTTCAATCCCAATTTTTGAAAAGTGGCAAGTGGCATAAGATTAATGCCCGCTCCTGAGTCACAATGTGCTTTTGGAAAATGTCGACCTCCTATGGAACAGGGGATGTAGAAACATCCTAGATCTTTTTCGCTTTTTTGGCAGCCTTCCTTGAATTATAGAACTCACTGTTTCGTCGACACATACAACATATGTAGCTTTGATCCGCCATTTCTTGTTGATGATGTCTTTCATGAATCTCCCTTATGAAGGAATTTTCTCTATAGCTTCCACCAACAGAAAGTTCATGTGGAGCTTCTGGAAGATCTCAAGAAATTTCTTGAAAGTCCTTTTCTCTTTCCTCGACTTCAGACTATCTGGGAATGGCACACTTGGATCCTTAATGCGCTTGTGCGGTGGAATATATGTAACTTTAGGGATCTCCTCCCCTAAGATTGCTTCAACGCCACCTTCTAGGATAGGAATCAGTACATCATCCATGGATGGCATGACTTGTGGCTGCTTCTCCGAATTGCTAGTGGCTGCTCCACTACGAATTATAGCTTTCACCTGCTCTTTCAATTTAGGAGTCTCCTCAACAGACTGAGATGTGGGCACGACAGTGATGGAATCTTGGAATGATTTGAATGGCATCCTACATCCTCCTGGCAATCCATACAAACTATGAGGGTATGGAACTTTGGGTTTATCCTCCAAGTCTATATACATGTTACTCTGCTCATTTACCTCCTCAATAGGAAGCTCTGATGCTTTGCAGACTGATATATATTTAACTTGTTAATGTGGCTGAGCGAGCTCTGCATTCCCGGCTAGTTTTTGTTGAATGATTTTCTTCATCGTAGCCACCTCAATTGAAATTTGGGTCATGGTTGTCTCTAGAGTCCTCAGTTGTGCACCATGACTCTGTAGAGTCAACCCGAACTGATTCATAAACTCTCCTTCTGACTTAATTTGCTTGATGAATGTATTCATCAGCTCTTGGTTTTGCTTTATGACTTGATTGAGAAACGCATTGCTCTTGTCTTCTGCACTAAGATGTGGTTCGGCATCCGGATCCTGCAGAAAGTTATTGGGATCCTTCCATGAGAACTTCTTATCCTTCCTCCAAGAGTAATCATTATTCATGTACCCTTGTTGTTGGCGCATGAATTTGACATGTGCTTCATCATCAGATCATACATCCTCTTTTTCTAGCAATCTCTTTGCTATCAGGTCCATCTTCTCATTTAGCTCTTTAATTGCCTTTGATTCCCCTGCAACTCTAACTTGTTCAGGTGCATCTCTATTACCCCACGACTGCTTCTTGGCCATGTTCTTTAAGATCTCCCAACACCTTGTACCTGTCTTGTTCAAGAAGAAGCCCGAGCCCGCTAAATCTAAGTTGCTTCTGTCATGCTCATTGAGAGCAAAGTAGAAAATTATAACTTTCTTGTCCTTGTCCAGTCCATGATGTGGGCACTTCCTTAGCATGATCTGAAAGCGCTCACATGTCTCTGAATAAGTCTCACCGGCCTTTTGACAGAAGTTATGGATCTTTCTCACGAGGTCATTCATCTTCTCAGGCAGGAAGAATCTCTCGAAGAAGACCTCTACCATCTGTTCTCAGGTCTCAACACACTCATCATTGAGATTGTGCAACCATTCACATGCATTTCCCGCTAAAGAACTGGGAAAAAACTTTAAGTAGAGTGCTTCTTACGGGAAACTGTCAATCTTTATCATATCACAGTTTTCCACAAATATGCTGATGTGGACCACTGGATCTTCATTGTTCAGCCCATGAAATGCATTAGACTTGACCAGGTTTATCAGTGCCAGATCAATCTTATATGTAGGAATGTTGATCGCCTGCTTTTTGATTGGCCCGTTGGATGCGGAAGAGGAAGAAGCCTTGATCTTCTCCCATATTGTCTGCTCCTCATCCATTACTTCAGGTTCAGAATCTCTGTCTAAGTCTTCGAGTTGATTGTGGATATGTTCCTCCTCGACACCCGATCTCGAAAGCAAAATCTCAGCTATCAACTGTGCGTAGTCCGTACTACGCGTCTTCACCATGCACTAGTACCTGAAATGTGAAAAATTGATTAAGTACAATGCTAGACGAATAAAGAATTTGAAAGATATACAATTTACTCTCAATTATGAAAATTATTAAAAGTGACCTAGAGTGGCCGCTTGTAGCACTTGTAGTGCCTAGAATTGTCGTTTTCCCGACAACGACGCCAAAAATGTGACACGACTTTACCGTACGTCTAACGCAAGTGTACGCGTCAATGTAATATAGGCCTTGTGAGGCCTGAGTCAAACACAAGAAAATGTAATTATCAGTAGACTACTACTAACTACTCGCGATCAGCGAAACTGATTATAAAAGTTTGTAAGTTGTTTTGAAAAAGGAAAATAAAAACAAAACAAAACAAAACAATCGATTAAATAGTTGGTTTAATCAATTAAAAAAATCTCTAGGATTGTGGTTTCACCGTGGGTTCTCATTGTACTAATTCCTTTACATTTATCACAACTCGTCTCCCTTTCTGGATGGTGGCATGTAGTCAGAATTGCTCACTTTCACGATACAATTCACTACCTTAATCTAAGTCGGTTCCACGCCAGTAGTGACCTATGCCCTAGACTAGGTGCATGAAAAATATGTTTCTCGGTTCCCACATTAACCGTACATTGCCTTTTCCAAAGGATTTATTAGTTAATGTGATTACCGCCTCTTTTTAACCATTAATTATTCGTCAAAAGCAATTAAAGGTATTAGATTACCATTATGGTGATCAAGTACAATGATAGCAATGGAGAGAACGATATCATACCATGAATTTGAGGGACAAATTATGATAAACTGTGTAAGAAGAGTCATACAACAATTGTCTGGGCTACTCCTGGTCCTAGATATAGGGGATTAACCCTGCATGTTTATCTCAATACAAAGCACCATAAAGGAAGGAGAAAACATGGAGAAAACATGAATGGAGATGGTGTAACCCCTGAACGGAGAAGAACCGGATGATCCTCGACGTAGGATAAGCGTTCTGCAGCCTTTCGGTGGTGAAAAGCTCTGTCTGCGTCTCTGAAATCTCCCGGGGCATAGCTCTTGGCTCCGTTCTTCGCTCTCTCCTCCTTCGAGACTTGTGCAATGGATTAGAACGTGAATGATGGCTTTGGGACGTCTTTTCTTAGGTATAGGTACCAGTTACATCCGCCAAAAGAACGCAGCCATTTGATTGAAGTCGTGATGGACAAAACTCTAATCTGACAATGTCAATGCCATCAACGGGTTGTCGACGGTATCAACACCTTAGGGTACCGATGCTTTCTTCATTTTGTGGAATCCACCTGAAGCCTTCTCGATACTATTGACTGTTCCTGTCGATGGTATCGACGGGGTGATATTTGGCTCGCTATTGGACGTTCGAGACCATCGACAAAGTGTTAATGGTATCAAATTATCTGCTTCCTCTCCAACTGTTATGACCCACTCCATGATTAACTAATAAATACCTCGAATTACGTGAAACACCTCAATTAGTGTTGAGCATCAAATTAAAATATCATGGTTAATCAAATAAGTTAATATGTGAATCAATAGTTGAGTTTGAAGCATCTGAGGTAATTAATGTTAATGGCTATGATGATCGTTAGGGTAATTAAGTTGAGTTGAGTACTCACTGTTGCAATTAGTGATTTGACTAGTTGTGACAAGCTAGATAACATAATTTTATGCCTAGGGATGATAAGGAATCTCGTGCTTGAGAGTTTGCAAGAAGAATCATTTGAATCGGACCCTCGAGGAAAAAGTTATAACCTTTTTAGTTTTCTTGGACTTGAGATGCAATTTTTCCCATTTATTACTTCTTTAAGTGGGTCGGTCACCCCCATTCCCTTATCTCATTTATTCCCCAAACAAGCAACAAACCAGGGCACCGTCTAACCGGCACCCAACCTGTCTGCTCGACCAGCAGCTGGGGGGGGGGACGATGGCCGATTCTAGCATCCTCACCTCCGACCAGCAGCGTCCCACCTCCGCCCACTCCTCTCCTTCCTTCCTTCTTCATCTGGCTAGCCCTAGCTCACGCCTTACCTACAGACATGGTGCTGCGCAGCAGCACGACCAGCAACTCTCGATCGGTGGGCTAGTAGAGGAAGGGCGGGTGTCTTGGCCCCTTTGCGTCGGCCAGCGGCCAGCAGCGTGTCGCCGACGCTCTTCTTCACCTCAAGCACCAAGAAGCGGTGCCCAGCCACCAACGAACGGCGCCCAAGCAGTAGGGGTGCCGCCCCCAACCAGAGCAGCAGTAGCAGCTGCTGTTCGGAGCAGCAAGCTACGGTGCCGGCCAGGGGCCCTTTTGGGCATGACAAACACCTCGAATCGCCGACCATGACCTCAGCCTGGAGGTCCCATATGGAATCCGCAGCCATAGCTGCGTCTAGCACCGAGAACGAACACCATCTTCAACCTGTGCGTGAAGGAGCTGTTGTTTGCAGCAGCAAGACCGACTAGGAACAACCAGGGCGTAAGAGGCATTAAGGATAGGTAATTTTGACTTCGACTTAAGGTCCAAATCATGAATTCGTAGTCCTAGTCCTTGATTCGGCTTTAATCGAGTTCATCTACAATGAGTTTTCTGTTTTTGCACAGGTTGCACGGCGTGCAAATCAATTTGCACGGCGTGCAAAGTTACAGATAGCGGAACGAGTTTCTGCCCAGGTGCACGACGTGCAAATCAGTTTGCACGGCGTGCAAGGTTGCAGAAAAGTAGAATAAAAGTGCACTGAAGGTGCACGGCGTACAGCCCAAGTGCACGGCGTGCATGCTGCTATAAAGGGCAGAATTAGGCATGGTTGTGGACGTTTTTCAGTGTATGCGAACACACCGAAGTGGGTGAGTAGTAGTTCATTCAGTAATCATTATTTAACTCAATTTAAATGTTTATTTGCTTCTGTATCAGTCAGTATAACTTTTAAACAGTGTAGTACATACAATAGAGTATGTTAGTTTCATTGGAACTTGAAATACCTAATATGCTTAGTGAAAATGATGAAATTTCCTGTATTATACTTGCAGTGTATTTGCTGATTTAAAAATAGATGTTTAGCATCAAAAGTGGATAAATGATACTGAAACATGTTTAATGATGATAAAGGATATATATTTGCTTCATGTGATGTTTATATTGTGCAATATGCATGAAATGTGATATTCCTGTTTAAATGTTTATTTGTTAATCAGTTAATAGACTTAGGTGCCCTAACACCGTAGAACCCCTAAGAGAGATCTGCTTCTTAGGGGGGAAACTCGTGTTGCAACATCATCTGTGCTTGTGTCACAGACAAACGAGGAAAGAGAGGCAGTCTAACAACAATCGTGCTTGTGTCACGATGGCACTGGGGAAAAGGGGGGTTATCCAACACCATTCGTGCTTGTGTCGCGAAGGTAACCCTGTGAGACTCTCCGCCTGTGTGCTCAGGTTTGCCAGGAGGAGTCTGGAGCACACGTGGCTCTACTCAAAACATTTTCAGGTTATCATCAGCAGCAGGAAATCTGAAGGATCGTTTCATCCTAACGCCTAGTCTATAGAAGGTTTGTAGTTAGTCTAGTTAGAGGTCTCTTAGTCCTTTCCCCTCGATCTTTGGGACAAGATGTGAGTGAGAGAGTGAATGTGTTTAAAGATGTAAATTATCTGTTATGCTTTATTTTATATCGGACAATGTAATATGTTGTAGACTCTGTTTATTTTGCTAGTTAGTTTAATAAAGATGCTTCCGCAGTTTGTTTAGTTTCATTTTACAGCATAAATCAGATTATCCTATTAATGTCTTTAAAATGTTTTAAAAGTGAAGAGTGGTTGGCTTATGTGTAAATCCCATCCTGTCGCGTCCTAATCTCGTGGTTTGTGGTTAATGTGAGATCGGGGCGTGACACCAACTATGTCACTATTGCTCTGTCGATGCTATCGACGTACCGTCGATGGTATTGACGGGTCCAGAATTGTGAATTGCCTGAAAATGAGAGAAAAACGCAAATCAATTATGAGAAATATGATACTCTATACAAAACAACGTAAAATAGATGAATTTGATACAAGCAAGGATAATAGGCTAATAGAGTTGAATCATGCGATATTAACCACAAATATGACCAATAAGCACATAAAATGAGTGTAAAACTAGCCTATAAAAGTGACTCAAAACCCCTGCATCATGCCCAGAGGTCCAGATGACGAATCACGTCCAAAGGAACCACGTCCTCTACCATAATTAAGAGGAGGTCGGTACTCCTGAAACCTACCTCGACCCCATCCACGGCCATGTCTGGTCATGGCAGCAAGAGCAGTAGTGTCACCAGCGTCTCAAGTCGGTGCAGAAGAAGAAGCAGGAAGGCACTGAAGACATTAAAACACACTCTCCAACGTTGGTAGTGGATCACTAGCAAGAATTTGATCAACCACCCTAGCATACGACTCAGGAAGTCCACATAAGAACTGAACCACCTAAAGTTCTTGGCGTTGTCGTTGCATGGTGGCTAAGTTAGTAGACAGAAAATGATAACTCTCAAGTTTAGCCTAGATTCCTTTAAAGGAGAAAAATTGAGAAATTTTGGGCCTAGAAAATAACATACGAGTCGATTTTTCATTCAAGTCAAACACCCTTTTCAAATTCTTGTTGTGAGATCCGACATTTCCTTTGCAGTTAGAAGATGAAGTAGAGTAACATCGATATGAGTTTCACTATTGTTGAGGATCGATGTCATCACAATAGAATCATCTTTGACCCAATCATCATAGGCCTTTATATCCTTGGACTCGATAGTATTAGATGGAGTAGGAGGTGCATCATGGATAAGATGAGAATGCTTGCCTTGGGATTTGGCATAAATCTCTATAGAGCATACACAGTGTTGATAGTTTCACCCATCTAGTTATACAGTTGTCACCTATCGATGGTAATCATCATGGGAGGAAGTCATGATAGAAACTGAACCCAACATAGTAGATAGAAGTTTTAGTAGAGAATCCCCTAGATCCTCCTCTTATGTGGCATTAGACACTGAAGAGAGACGGGATGGACCAGTTACATGAAGACTACATTGAGGAGCAGTAGAGAACCCGATGGCTCAAAGGCTGATGCGGCAGATAAGGAAGACGACTCCATAGGCTTGCGGCCTATAGCGGAAAGCAGTGATTTAAAAAGTGGGTGAAGTGGACGCGTAAGCGGTCAAGCCTATGTCTCGTTATAATTTTAGCTGAAGCGGGATTTGAAGCGTTTTGGACTGAAGCGGCCCCTTTTTCCTGCTTTTTTCCGCTTCAGGATGCTATTTCAGCCCCTCTTAAGTGACCGCTTCACGGTGCTTCATGACAAATATTGCTGGAGTGGCCTAATCACTCGCTAAATCTATAGAAAAATGAAAGAACTACTTTTGGGAGATGTGATGCTCCAACTGTTGTATCTCAAAAGGTGTAAGAAAGTTTAGTAATTAGTTACTTTGTTACTGTTGTTTGTACACTCTGTACAGCTAGACTAGTACTTTGTACTTTCAACTTTGTTTATGATATTATCATGTATATTTAGTGTTGTTTATTACCACTAATACTCTAATAGTCTGACATTTAGTATACTTGTACAAAACCTTTGCACAACCATCTATGGATTGTAACAAAATGATGTCGTAAAATATTGTTATATTGTCAATTATGTACTTAGTGCAGTAACTTATTGTTCTTTATGATTTACTATGTATGATATTGGCATGTATGTTTAATGTAGTTTATTACCACTGACAAATTAATAGTCATCCATTTTGTATACTTGTACAAAAACTTTACACAACCATTTATAGACTGTAACAAAATAAGGTAGTAAAATTTGTTATATTGTTTATTATATACTAAGTCTAGTAGTTTATTTCTCTTTAGGATTTACTGAGTAATATCTAATTATCTTGATTCTACTATATATTGTCATGTAGTTTTCTTTACTACTATTTAAATGTGCATCTATTTATATTATGTTGAAGACTACCTCACTAAGTCAACAATATTTGTACAATGTACTAGTATTTAACTACTACTACCTCCAATTTTTTTGAGTAAATGATAATTTCTAAGACCAATTGTTGAAACAATATTAAGTACATAGTACTAGTATGATACTTGATTGTTGAGAGAGGACTATGCAATTTTATGATGTTTGGGTATTTTTAGCTTGTAACAATTTATTTTTGTAAATAGGACCCTTTTTCATATGTAAAAGTCATTCTGATGTAATGAAATATCATTTAGATGCTTCATTAATGATATGCTAGCAGTAAGACGGTCAAAAAAAGTTTTCTACATTTTTTAAAACAATGCAGACTGCTTTTTCAAAAAGCACCCGCTTTTGTAACATACCGGATCTTGGACCCTATCCTAGAACTTGACCTTTTGGGTTCGACAAACAAGGTTGAGGATAGGACGATCCCAATAATATAATGCATGAATAATGTAATCTAATATGTCATATAATTAATTTGGTGATAATAAGATGATAAATAACCTAATTGGATGCATAATGAAGTTAATGGGCCTCTAATGGGCTAGATGATATAACCCATGTAAGAAAGCCTTAAATTCAATAATAGACTTCAAATTCGTAATCTACACATCAAAATAAGCCTACATGTCAATTTTCATTTAATTTGGACAACCTCAAAATAATATGGTAAGTTAGGAGAGAGAAATTGCCTAAAAGGTGTAATTAATAAATAAATATAATAAATGACTCCAAAAGAGGAAAATAATGTTAGATTCGTAATGTACATAATAAATATAGCCTTTGGACGAATTTTCATCCAATTTGGAGAAAGTTGCTTAAAGGGTGAAATCAGGAGAGAGAAAGTGTGTAAAACCTTCAAGATATTAAATAAATAAGCAAATATATCCAATATATAAATTTGATGGCAAATTCGTAATCAACATGTTAATTATGACTTGAAGGTCATGTTTTATAAAATTTGGATAATCCTAATGCCATTAATGAAGGAGGAAAGAGAAAATATGGTTTGATTTATTTAACCCACTAAAAGTTTTCAAAAGGCAAATCTAATTTTATATTCAGAATCTACATGCTTTAATTAGCCTCTGTGCAAAATCTCATCTAATTTGGAATTCATTTGCACCCTCGAAAGAGGAGAGAGAAAAAGGAACATAAATAGGTGTACACTTTAATCGAATTGGTTTGGGAATTGATTTATTTGTCACGCAAGATTTCTCGATTATTAGGAAACCCAGATGCTTTCTCGGCGGTTGGATTTTAATCATGTATCTAGAAACTTCTCTTCTACCTTTCGTTTCTGTAGTACCTGTGTGAACAGCAAGTCTGAATTCTTTGCTTCCAAATCCAGATTTCTCCCTCACCTTTCCTCCCTTTCCCCCGATTTCTTCTCGTCTACCTTCCCCTCTCTATTGTGAACCCATTCACCCTATTTAAGCTAGGGTTCTGAGGCCCCACTTCTATCTGGTACCCGCCGTCCATCTTCCTCTGTTTCTTCCCCTGTTCTCACATCTTTTTCTCTGTTCTTCTTTCCTATTCCCTCTTCTCACCCATCTTGACCATCGGACCCAGAGGGATCCATCCCTTGACCTCTGATGAGGTCCCAGATGCAGTTTTCTTGCATTTTTTTGGCCTCGTTTGGCTCTGGGCTTCCTCCCCTACTCCGGCTGCTACCCTGGCACCTCGAGGCTCCTCTGAGCAAGTCCGACCGCTATGAAGCCAAGAGAGGGATTCGTTTTCTCCCAAGTACCTCCAGGACACTTCTGTTGTCGCCAATTTGCTCGGGTATGGTGGCGTTTCTTTTTCCCTCTTTTTGGTGCTTCTTCCTACCTGTACCTTGGCGGCGAGTTGAGTTGATGCTCTTCGCACCTCAGTTTCAGTGATTTGGGACTCTTGAGTCCGGTTTTGCTTTGCGTTCGTGATGGTGCTTTTCCTTGGCATTTTGGTTGGTTGATTCACGAGATTCCGTCCTCTAGTACTGTTGGTTTGCTGTTGTTCACGGTCCCTTCTTCGCAGGCAAGGTTGAAGATGATTGTGTTCGTTTCCCCTAAACTGCCCATCAATTGCTCTAGTTTTCTTGGGTTAGGGGCATTTTTGTCATTGCACATTCTTATCTTTTGTTTAGGCGAGGCATGGCTATACCTTTTACCCCTGACTTGGACGAGTCTGATTGGGCCAGTCAGCAGATCGGTCCACTCTTTTTCCCTCTTTTTCTTGCTTATTTGACAATTCTTGAGTTTCTGATTGGTCGAGCTTTGAAAACCCATAACTAATTAATTCCTAATCAAAAAAATATAAATAAATACTCGTTGGATTCATAAAAAGAAGGGCTTTCTAATGGTATAAGTTTTTAATGGCTGAATCTGATGTTTATTAACATGAGTTTTATTGGATCTAATTAATAATGAATTAACTTGTATAATTCATAACTAATAATTTAAAAGTCAGAAAAATATAATAAAATATATTTTGAACTCAAGAAAATATAAGATAAAATATGGAATAGTTTTGATAACTTAATTCAATAATAATAAAAAGGCTATTTTTAGGGTTTTGTATAATTAATGGAAACCTAACCCTAATTCCACATATATGCATAATAGGTTCTTTGGATGCCTAGGCTTACACCTAGATGTGACTATGGATCTTTGACTTTGCAGTTGAGGTATGTTTGCATCCCCAATTATTCTTCTTGAGAAATTATCCTATTTTATTCTTTCGCTTGGTCCTATGGACAATAGCCTATACCCATTGCTCTTATCTTTTGATATCATGGTTCTTGTGAACTATCTTATTTGTTATTGATCTTATGATCATGGATATTCTCTTGACTCTGCTTCATATTCCTTGGTGCAAGCTGGAGTTTTGATGATATATACCCACTGTAATGTGGATTTTACTTGTTGATATATGCCCACTATGATGTGGATGTTTATATGTTTGTGTTGTCCATTGTGTGATGGCAACCTTGATAAATATGACTATACTTTTTTACTTGCCTCTACATTAAACATGCTATGTAATTCAGTAGCACTAGATAGTGTAATTACATTGGTTTGTCTCATTATGCAACATGGCAACATTGTGATATCTTTGGGATGGAGGATGTGTGATTCCCCATACCCGGGCAGGATGTGTGATTCCTGGCCCATGTTATATATATTTGGGTGGTGGATGTGTGATTCCCCATGCCAGGGCAAGATGTGTGATTCTTGGCCCATGTCCCACCAGGTTCAATATGTGTGATTCTTGACCGCCATTGTTATTTATATTGTTCTAGGGTTATGCTTATCTCACATGCATGCAGGTTGATGATGATATGTGATTTGTTTCCCACCATGGTAGTGGATGTTTATATTGATAGCACATTCATATTATTTGTTGGTTATGGCAAGTATCCCGTTTGTTATGATCTTATTCTTTTATGCCTGATTGGGTAGTCCTTATCTCTTGCATGGGAAGCCTTTTATTTTGACGTCCCTTATCCTTTATAAATTGCTCAATTTGCTTTTTAGTATGCACATACCAGCCTTTGCTAATGTTTCCTATTGTTTCTCTTTTGCTGGGGTATGCTTCCAACCCTAGGTGGAGGACTTGGATGCATGGCATGTTGACCTAGACTTAGTTTGTGATAATGAAGGTTGGAGACAATCTTGAGGTGGTTTAGATTTCCTCTATATGGATCCTTATGATGTAAGTTTGTAACCCTTTGTTTTATAATTGAATATAGTCATGTTTTTCTTCCGCTACTATACATTGGTCTTTTGATTACCATTATATAAAGATTTGAAAATTTTACAGCCACTCCAAGATATCTTGAAGGTATGTTTGGACTGGATGTTTTTTTATTCAAATTTTTAGTAAGGAAGTGGTTTCACTTCTTTACAACATGGTATCATAGCCCATGGTAGTCGAAATCGACTATTTCAATTTTTTCTCCCCATATGAACCCTTGACTTTTCTAGTTAGATCTAAGTGAGATGTTGACCTTAGAATTGATCAATGATGATCTTTGTATGCAATAAGGTTTGGTTTGAGGACAAGATTAGGTTATGAAGAGATATTCATATGGAAACATTGTGACTTGGTTTTCGTATTGATTTTGTGCCGACATATGTTGGTTTACCTCGCAGAGTTTTCATCTACAAAAATTATTTTCATTACACTACTATATGTACAAAATTTTTCTAGATTTCTCAAAGTTTTCTTGAACTAAGTCACAATGAAGAGAAACTATAGTTTGTGTAGAATCTAACCTTAGTTTTGTAACTAGGTTTGATATAAATGTGTAGTTGACCTACCCTATGACTTTTGGATGTTCATGTAGGGTTGATAGGTTAGAGACATGAGGACCTATAGCTAAAACCTAGATGGTGACTATTAGTTTGATACATGAGAAATATTAATCTCAAAAACTTTCTCACTAAAACATGTGGGTAGCTCCAAAAAGTTGTTTAGTTTGAATAGTTAGGTTGAACCCTTTAAGGGGTGGAGAATAGTTGGTTGTTGATGTTTGTATCAATAAGATTTCGAGGACAAAATCCTTTTTAAGGGGTGGAGTGTTGTAACATACCGGATCTTGGACCCTATCCTACAACTTGACCTTTTGGGTTCGACCAAATAAGGTTGACGATAGGATGATCCTAATAATATAATGCATGAATAATGTAATCTAATATGTCATATAATTTATTTGGTGAAAATAAGATGATAAATAACCTAATTGGATGCATAATGAAGTTAATGGGCCTCTAATGGGCTAGATGATATAACCCATGTAAGAAAGCCTTAAATTCAATAATAGACTTCAAATTCGTAATCTACACATCAAAATAAGCCTACATGTCAATTTTCATTTAATTTGGACTACCTCAAAATAATATGGTAAGTTAGGAGAGAGAAATTGCCTAAAAGGTGTAATTAATAAATAAATATAATAAATGACTCCAAAAGAGGAAAATAATGTTAGATTCGTAATTTTCATAATAAATATAGCCTTTGGGTGAATTTTCATCCATTTTGGAGAATGTTGCTGAAAGGGTGAAATCAGGAGAGAGAAAGTGTGTAAACCTTCAAGATATTAAACAAATATGCAAATATATCCAATATGTAAAATTGATGGCAAATTCGTAATCAACATGTTAATTATGACTTGAGGGTCACGTTTTATAAAATTTGGATAATCCTAATGGCATTAATGAAGGAGGAAAGAGAAAATAGGGTTTGATTTATTTAACCCACTAATAGTTTTCAAAAGGCAAATCTAATTTTATATTCGGAATCTACATGCTTTAATTAGCCTCTGTGCAAAATCTCATCTAATTTTGAATTCATTTACACCCTCGAAAGAGGAGAGAGATAAAGGAACATAAATAGGTGTACACTTTAATCGAATTGGTTTGGGAATTGATTTATTTGTCACGCAAGATTTCTCGCTTATTAGGAAACCCGGATGCTTTCTCGGCGGTTGGATTTTGATCATGTGGCTAGAAACTTCTCTTCTACATTCAGTTTCTGCAGTACCTGTGTGAACAACAAGTCTGAATTCTTTGCTTCCAAATCCCAATTTCTCCCTCACCTTTCCTCCCTTTCCCCCGTTTTCTTCTCATCTACCTTCCCCTCTCTACCGTGAACCCATTCACCCTATTTAAGCTAGGGTTCTGAGTCCCCGCTTCTATCTGGTACCTGCCATCCATCTTCCTCTATTTCTTCCCCTGTTCTCCCATCTTTTTCTCTGTTCTTCTTTCCTATTCCCTCTTCTCGCCCATCTTGACCATCGGACCCAGAGGGATCCATCCTTTGACCTCCGATGAGGTCCCATATGCAGTTTGGTTGCATCTGTTTGGCCTCGTTTGGATCTGGGCTTCCTCCCCTACTCCGGATGCTACCCCGGCACCTCGGGGCTCATCCGAGAAACTCCGACCGCTATGAAGCCAAGAGAGGGATCCGTTTTCTCCCAAGCACCTCCATGACGCTTCTTGTGGGCTCTGATCTCCAAACCATGACATAAACACGATTAAAACGTAGCGGAAGCGAATCGGTAATTAGCGGAAGACAAAAATCACGGGAAATTAAAACTTTTCGAGATAAGAGCTTGGATCCATAAAAGCTTCTTTCATAAAGAGAGGTAACTGTTTACATCTCAGGATAATTACTTCTTGAGTAATTATATACATCAAGATACAAAATCTCAAGATCACATAACAGAAGACTCCAAGACCTGAGAGTACAGAGGACACATAGGACTGACTCTAACTACACCACATGGCAGGACAAATCTCCACCTGAGATTACTGCTGCCCCTGGTGCTGCTGCTGAGACTGATCACCTGTAGGCTGGTTCCTTCGTCTCCGACGTCCACCTAAAAAGTTGAAGCCTACGGGGTGAGACAATTATACATAATTGTCCCAGCGAGAGTTATAACTCTTCGCCAGAAGCTTTATTATAACATCAAAGATTATTTTACACAGTAAGGCCTTCAAAGCATTCTATAACAGTTGCAGGTATAACAAGATCTCTACAATTTAGGAGATATGGAGAATATCAACATTATTGCAATGTAACATCAACCAACTAACTTGGAGTCATCTCTAACAAGTTATACTACATGGTTGATTATGTTTTACAAACAACATTATGCCCTGTGGAGATGAGGCTTACCACTCATACTCCAACTGATCGCTGAGAAGCCGCATCAGTATCATACATAGGTCATTAAGAGAGCCGGATTCTCATGACCTTCACCTTCCTCAGTCAGTAAGAGGATCACTTGTAGGACATCTCGTGTCTCTACTACTATAGCTCACCAGGGTAAACTGGTCCTTCGCTATTCTAGAGTCACAGTGGCGTTCTGTACTCTCTTCGTCATCAGGAGGTTTCATATTTACCTACCACTGATACGGATATCTGTGCTTTCTTCGTCATCAGGAGGTTTCATGTTTACCTACCACTGATACGGTATGAAACTATAGTGAAGGATGGATGGATTACACATCTACATCACTTTCCTACACTAGGATGTAAGGTTCTACACATCCATGTACCCCACATACTCAAAAGTATGTGCTCCAGGAGTTCCCTAAGGAAAACCTGTTTCACCATCACTTAATTTCTGACAATGATGGATCTATGATCCGGGCTGTACATTATACTTGATTAGTTAGGTACATTCAGTATTCTTTAACAACATACATTGTTCTTCAAACAATAACAGTAGCATAGCAGCTATAAAAGAAGAATACTAAATGTAACAGGCCTAACTCATATCAATCATTATTTCTCATTATCCTCATCACAAGTCATCTCTAAGGCATGACCTTGATGGTATTCATGGCTCTCGTAGCCCATTATCAGCATAGGATGCCACTGGCAAGGCATCAGATTACTTTACTTATTCATAAGGCTAACAACATGCCTTTAATGAATATAACATCAACATCCATACCTGGATATGATTACCTTCATATCAGAACCTGCATGGTTAATACATCTGATAAAGGTAATGCAACAATAAGGAATGTACTTCCTACTCTTGTCATAAGAGTTAAATCTCTAATTCATATCAAATAGAGTTTAATACTCAAAAGCATGCCATTACCCTTGAATTAGGGTTTAATATTCACATTAAGGTGAATTAAACTCATAACATCATCATGTATGAGTAACATCTTCATTGATTCTCTTGGATTAGTTAAAGGTTCATCATTTATCATAATTAGGGTTTCTATGACCTCACACAGGTGGACCATACCCTAATTATGCTCACTTATGTGCATTGGAGATGCTTTACTTGAGTTTCCACTTAAAAAGGGTACTTTCTCTCTCTAGAAGTACTTTATCTCTCTATAAGTACTTTCTCTCTCGTCATAATGTTAGGTGATGTCAACATCACTCTAAAACAGGTTGGATTGAGTCATCATAGGCTAACATAGCCAAAAGCATCACCATTATGTGATTAGAGTTACTTTCTCTCTCTAGGGTACTTTCTCTCTCTAGAAGTACTTTCTCTTTCATCATACTAATGGTTGATGATAACATTAGACTAGATCAGGTTATATAGAGTGATTATGACTAAAAACATCATTCTCATGTAATTAGGGTTTGAATTGAGTAAGGTATAACTCAATTGACCTTTCAGGGGTATATTGGTAATTCACCCCATTAATCATCATTATGGTCAAAACCTTAGTCAAATAACCCCTTAATATCCTAGGTTGTCATTAGGGTTTGATTAGGGCAACATTGAACCATTTACATCATCAAATGATTGAATGAGAACCTTGAATCACATTGATTGATTTCAATCATTAATCATCAATTGAATTGAGATCGGTTGAAAGTGTTGACCGTTTGCCCACTTTGACCCTCCAAGACCGTGAGCCTCTTTCTAACTCCAAGACCGCGAGCCCCCTTATGCTTCAAGACCGTGAGCCTCTTCAAGGGTTCAAGACCGCGAAGCCTCCCATTGGTTCAAATTAATGTCGAGACCGCGAAGACCAATTTGAGTTGAGTCCGCGAAGAGGTGTTGACCGTTTAGCTAGTTTGACCTCAGGACCACGAGGAACTTCGCGGTCTTGAGACCGTGATCCTCCTCTCGGTCTTGAGACCGTGAGCCCCCTCACAATCTTGAGACCGCGAGCCCTCTCACGGTCTTGAGACCGCGAGGCTCTCATGGTCTCAGCCGCTTGGTCCTTCAACAAGGCTCAAAGATGCAACCGATAATGTCAACCCATATTGAAGCCCTCAAATGGTCAAAGCTATGTTGACCACTTATGGATTTAGTCAATTAAGATTATGCTTGATCACTTGGTCATTCAATTGACCCATAATGGTTAACCAATTATGGTTGAAATCGATTCAATTAGGGTCTATCAATGTTCACCCATCAACACTCAACAGTGTGCATCAACACAAGGTTGAACCCTTCAATTGAGCTCCAATTGGGCCCAAACTTGGCCCAAACGGTCTTGAGGTCATGTGGGTGGACCCCACATGGTATTGAGACCGTTTTCCCAAGATTTCATCAAAGTCTAAGGTGATTTGATAGGGGTTGAACCATGATTGAACCACAAAACAGAATTTTGATTAAATTGATAACTTATTTGCAATTGGGTCCTCAATTGGTCAAATTACTCAACCCTAGACCTTCAAACGGTCTTGGGTGATTGTCCTATCGGTCTTGAGACCGTTTGGATGAGTTCCAAATGGTCTTGAGACCGTTTGCCCATCCAAATTTTGGATTCTAGTGCAGATTCATCAAGGTCTGACCCATTGAGTTGATGATCATGTCAATATTAATTGCAATGTAATTTGATGTAATTGTACCTTCAATTGGTCAACAAATCTTGACCCCAGACCTCCAAACGGTCTTAGTTGATTGTCCTCTCGGTCTATAGACCGTTTGGTGACCCCCAAACGGTCTTGAGACCGTTTAGGTCAATCAACCCTAAAAACCCTAATTAGGTCACCATAATTTCAGTACTGATTTTATCTAGGGTTAGCCCTAGTATTCACCCTTCAACTCTTAGCCCGTTTGGAATTAGACCATCAAACCTGGTGAGTTGTTAATTAACATAATTTTGAACAGTAATCTCATACGGTCCACGCTTAGTCAACGACCTTACACGGTCTTGAGACCGTTTGCCCAAAAAGGCAATTTCAGACCGTTTGAAAATCAGCAATTAATTCATTTAAAGTTGTGACTTAAAAAGGTCATATCTCCCGATTCCTTTGGAGTTAGTCTCCCAAAATTTGAGGGTAATTAGCCTATATAATTAGGAACATATTTCTTATACGGTCCACGCTCGGTCAACGGGGCCAAACGGTCTTAAGACCGTTTGCCCTGTCGCGGTCTCGAGACCGTTTGCTCACCTCGCGGTCTTGAGTCCGAGAGAGCAAACTGTTAGGACCGTTTAAGGAAAAGAAAAGCGGTGGGTTTTTCTTGGAAATCACGCCTTCATCTTCTAGATCAAGAACAGTACAGATATCCCACGGGTTTGCTTGCAAAATAGCAGGGAAAAGTAGGGAAACACTAAGAGATATCATCAAAACGCATATAAAGATGCATATAGTAAAGCATGGGTTTAGAGTTATAAAACCCGCCTAAAGCTTGCTTCTTGAGCTCCAAGCTTTCAAGCTCCAAGCTCTAATGGCGTCCTTGAGTTCTTACAGGTTGGCCAAGGTGAAAACTCCAAGGAAGGATGAAAAGAGACGGCTAGAAAGGTAGGGTTTCAAGAGTTAGCCATGAAGATGACCTTGAATTCGAGTTTTAACCATGGAATTAGGCAAGAAGAGGGGTTTAAACCTACCTTGCACCCCTTGGTCGTCCTCCTTAGCTCCAAGGCAGTCCTTGGTCGTCTTTGGTGAAATGAAACAGTAAGGGAACGAAGGGTGAGTTCCCTTGCAACTAAGGGAAGGAGAGCTTATATACATGGGGTAGGATTTTCAACATTAGCTCATAAGTTGTCCATAATTCCAATTAGGTCCCTCCTTCTTTACTTGATCGTTCCTTCCTCTTTATTATAAGGACAAACCTTCTCTTAAGGTCTTAGGAGAAGAAGGTAAAGGAGAGCAAGCTAATAATGAGGTACATACATAAAGAAATATTGCACATATACCCTGATTATTCAATCACAAGGCATATCTCATAACTTGATAATTCAATTGAGGTGACTTCCTCATCATTTCTTATCTAAATGATGGAAAGAGTCTAAAAAGATACTTTAGATGACATTCTTTACAAATTGCATCCCTTTATTTGGGTAAATTGCATTTTACCCCAAATTAGGGTTTCAAGCCCTGGGATTGCTTCCACAGCTGCACCTTGGTGCTCTAGCTTGGGAAATCCCTCAAACTTTGCCAAAGAGATTCTCATGATGTCTCAACATCAGAGGAACATCTCATCATGTGCAAATTGCAAGCTAACCCTTCTAACTGTGTAAATTGCACATAGGTCCCTGTATATCAAAACAATGCTACAACTTTAAATAAAAAGGAGCAACTACTGAAATATATGTTTCTGAGAAACTTAATTGCATGCTCAGAGTTAATCACAAAGATTTAATTACATATTTAGGAAAAACACCTAGGGTTAACTCATAACCCAGGTCAGGGATGTTACAAATTATCCACCCCTTACAAGGATTTCGTCCCCAAAATCGATAAAACATACTAAGAGAAAAGGACAGGATACTTCCTTCTCGTCTCATCCTCTAACTCCCAAGTGGCTTCTTCAATACCACGATGGTTCCAGAGGACTTTCACAAGACTTATATCTTTCTTCTTTAACTTTTTAATTCGTTTATCAAGGATTGACACTGGTCCCTCCTCATAGGATATGTCATCATTCAATTCTACTTCCATAGGTTGTAGAATTGACTCGGTGTCTGGGTGACATTTCTTCAACATAGAAATGTGAAACACAGGATGTAACCTCTGTAATTATGGGGGAAGCTCTAGTTTATATGTTACCTTTCCAATCCGTTCAATGATTGGATAAGGCCCCATATATCTAGGAGCTAACTTCCCCTTCCTTCCAAAACGAAGGACCCCTTTCCAAGGTGAGACCTTAAGATACACTCTGTCTCCAACCTGGAACTCTAAGGGTCTACGACGTTTGTCAGCATAAGATTTCTGCCTATCCTGAGCAGTCTTAATCTTATGTTGTATAACTTTAATCTTTTCTGTGGTTTGTTGCACCAGGTCAGGACCTAACAACTGGTTCTCACCAGTCTCAAACCAACACAAGGGTGATCTACAACGTCTACCATATAAGGCTTCATAAGGTGCCATATCAATACTATGTTGATAGCTATTGTTATAGGCAAACTCTATCAAGCTTAGGTGTAGATCCCAACTTCCGGTGAACTGGAGAACACATGCTCGCAACAGGTCTTCTAAGGTTTGTATGGTCCTTTCCGACTGTCCATCAGTCTGTGGATGAAAGGCCGTACTAAATCTTAGCTTGGTGCCTAAGGCACTGTGCAACTGTTCCCAAAAACGACTTGTAAACTGAGGACCTCTGTCCGAAACTATTGTGACAGGAACTCCGTGCAAACACACTATCTCTTGAACATACAACTCTGATAACCTTTCAGCAGAATAGGTTGTTTTGACAGGTAAGAAATGTGCTGTCTTAGTCAACCTATCAACAATTACCCAAATGGAATCATGTCCTTTTCTTGTCCTGGGTAGGCCAACAACAAAGTCCATGGTCACATGGTCCCACTTCCATTGTGATATGGGTAAAGGTTGCATTGTCCCTGCAGGCTTCTGGTGTTCAGCTTTAACTTGCTGACACACAGGACACCTCAGAACAAGCTCTGCAACGTCCTTCTTCATCCCAGGCCACCAATACAGATCCTTCAAATTCCGATACATCTTGGTGCTCCCTTGATGCATAGCATACATGGAAGAATGGGCTTCTTCCAGGACTAACTTCCTTAAGTTGTCCACATCCGGCACTATCATTCTTCCATTATAACAAGCTACTTGATCTTTTGAGTCATGAAACCCATCTTTCTTCTCATTTCCATACTCAGATCTTATATGTTGAATTGCAGCATCACCTAGCTGTGCTTCTTTAATCTGCTCTCTTAGGGTAGGTTTAATATGCATCTCAGCTAACAAACCGGCTAGCAATGACACCTTCAACTGTACATTGTCTTGCCTTAAAGAGATAAGCATATCTCTTCTAGAGCATACTAAAGAGTTTAGTTGTGCTCTATTCATGGTTGATGTTGTTGATTTCCTACTCAAGGCATCTGCAACAACATTGGCCTTGCCTAGATGGTAATCAATTGTACAGTCGTAGTCCTTGATTAACTCCATCCAGCGACGTTGCCTCATGTTGAGCTCATGCTGAGAGAAGATATACTTAAGGTTTTTGTGGTCTGTGAAAATCTGGAATGTCTCTCCGTAGAGATAATGTCTCCAGATCTTCAAAGCATGAACCACAGCAGCTAACTCTAGATCGTGTGTTGGATAATTCTCCTCGTGTTTCTTAAGCCGTCGGGAAGCAAAAGAAATCACTTGTTTATTCTGCATCAACACACATCCAAGCCCATTCTTGGAAGCATCACAGAAAACTACATATCCTTTTCCTTGTTCAGGTAGCACTAACACAGGTGCACTTGTCAGCCTCTCCTTCAGCAACTGGAAAGATTGTTGACACTTATCACTCCAAGAAAAAGGAGCATCTTTCCGGGTTAACTTGGTCAAAGGTAAAGCTATAGAACTAAAGTTCTTTATGAACCTTCGATAATAGCCAGCTAATCCCAAGAAACTTCGAATCTCCGTCGGTGTCTTCGGTTGTTCCCATTGTAGAATAGATTCTATCTTTGTGGGTCAACACGAATTCCCGAGGCGGATATTACATGTCCAAGAAAAGATACCTCCGGCAGCCAGAACTCACACTTGCTAAACTTAGCATACAACTTATGTTCTCTTAGCAAGGTCAAAGCTTGGCGAAGATGCTGCTCATGCTGCTGAGCATCTATACTATAAATCAGTATGTCATCTATGAAGACGACAACACACTGATCAAGGAAAGGTCGAAAAACTCTATTCATGAGTTCCATAAATGCAGCTGGTGCATTGGTTAGTCCAAACGACATAACCGTGAACTCATAGTGACCATATCTTGTCCTAAAGGCAGACTTGGATATGTCACTATCCTTAATACGAAGTTGGTGATATCCAGACCCCAAGTCTATCTTTGAAAATACTGTTGCACCACGCAACTGGTCAAAGAGATCATCAATCCTCGGCAGAGGATACTTATTCTTTATTGTTACTTTATTGAGTTGTCTGTAGTCGATGCATAACCGCATTGACCCATCTTTATTTTTAACAAACAAGACCGGAGCACCCCAAGGTGAAGTACTCGGTCGGATAAAACCTCTCTCAAGTAGCTCTTGAAGCTGTTTCTTGAGTTCTGCCATCTCGGCAGGAGCCATTCTATACGGAGTTTGAGCTATGGGTTTCGTATCTGGAATCAGATTGATTTCAAAGTCAATCTCCCGAGGTGGTGGTATACCAGGAAGTTCTTCAGGAAACACATCCTCGAATTCTCTGACTATGTGAACTTCAGCAGGGTTGGTCCTTTCCTTGGTAACATCTACCACATGGGCTAAGAATGCATAACATCCTTGCCTCAACAGCTTATCAGCAACCATAGCTGATACAAGACAGGTGGGCAGAATCTTTCTTTCTCCTTGAAAGATCCATGTGCTGCTTTCATCAGCAAACACAGCCAACTTGGACTCACAATCCAAGACAACTCTATACCTTTCTAAGGTATCCATCCCGAGGATTATATCAAATCCCTGCATATCAAGTGGTATAAGATCCACTTGAATGCGATGGTCAGAAAAGAAAAGGATGCAGGGAGAACACATCTCCTGCAAAACGGCATACCCACTTATCAGAGTCTCTAACAACAAACTATCCGTCCTATGACTAACAGTCATATTACAGTTACGAATCACTTCACGAGTGATGAAAGAGTGCGTAGCACCCGGATCAATCAGAACGGATACAACACAGGATATAGACATATCAGAATATAAAAGTTTCATCTGACCTGCCACTACCCTTGGATTGACCACTGCCTCAGGTGGGTTCATAGCATAGAACCTCGCAGTCGCCTGGTGTTGAGGTGGTGCTGATGATCCAGCTTGAGATGCTTGTCCACGTCCTCGAGCTGCTCCTTGATGTTGTCTATTCTGAGATCCCTGTTGATTCTGTCTCGGAGGTTGTTGTGTCACACCGACAGGCCTAGAACGGCAATCCTTCATCAAGTGTCCCACCTTACCACAGTTGTAGCAACTCTTCTCCTGTTGCTGTGGTCTGGGTGGTCCAGTAACTGACACTGATGCAGAACTGTGCGTCCCTTGAAGAGGTTGACTCCGCCCTCTACCTCTGCTTGGTGTCCATTGAGTTTGAAAACTTGATCTGGGTGGTGGAGGGTTAGGTGCAGAGAATCTAGGTTTCTTAGAATTCCTAGATGAAGAACCCTAGAACTGTGGATATCTTTTATGGGTTTGTCTTTTCTCAACCACATATCTCTCTATCCTTCGGACTGACTCAACGAAGGTAGAGAATCTCTCTCTGTTTTCTAAGGCAGACACAGGGGTTGACATATCAGAATTCAAACCCTTCTCGAATCTTCTGATTCTTTCCTCATCCGTAGCAGCCATGTGCGGACAGAACCACAATAACTCCATGAACTTAGCTTCATACTCACTAATGTTCATCATACCCTGCCTTAGTTTCTCAAACTGAGAGATTTTCTCATCTAGGAAGGTCTTTGGAAAATATCTATTGATAAATTCCCGACGAAACTCTTCCCATGAGAACTCTACTCCAGGTCTCTTCTGCTCTTCCATGTTCCACCAGTGACCAGCACTGCCTTTGAGAAGATAGACAGCATGTCTAACCTTCTCAGCTTCCGGAATCATAAGAATCCTGAAAGCCTTCTCCAACTCTGTCAACCATAAGTCAGCATCTGCAGGGTCGGCAGTTCCGAAGTACTCGGTAGCTCCGACACGACGAAGTCGTTCGAATGTCTTACCAATACCTTGTACTTCAGGCTGGACAGGTGCCCTAGGTGCAAGAATGGGCATCCTATCGGTTATATGTGTCATGGCAGTCATGAACTGCCCGAACATCGTCTGTACAGCTGGATCACTCATGTCAGCTGGGTCGAACTGGGGTGGCTCTCTTGGCGACTCAGGTGCAGGTTGTTCTATTCTCGGAACTCTTGCACCGCCTCGAGGTGCACTAGCACTACTCTCTGCCACGTGCTCATCATGATGTTCTGACATTCTTATGTATCTTCTTCTCCTGAGGAGCAGAAGATTCTATTAGATGAGGAAGGAGTACTAAAGGTAGACTCGACATCCTAAGTCCTATGCCTCTGTAGACTCAACTGAACCTGGAGCTCTGATACCACTACTTGTGGGCTCTGATCTCCAAACCATGACATAAACACGATTAAAACGTAGCGGAAGCGAATCGGTAATCAGCGGAAGACAAAAATCACGGGAAATTAAAACTTTTCGAGATAAGAGCTTGGATCCATAAAAGCTTCTTTCATAAAGAGAGGTAACTGTTTACATCTCAGGATAATTACTTCTTGAGTAATTATATACATCAAGATACAAAATCTCAAGATCACATAACACAAGACTCCAAGACCTGAGAGTACAGAGGACACATAGGACTGACTCTAACTACACCACATGGCAGGACAAATCTCCACCTGAGATTACTGCTGCCCCTGGTGCTGCTGCTGAGACTGATCACCTGTAGGCTGGTTCCTTCGTCTCCGACGTCCACCTAAAAAGTTGAAGCCTACGGGGTGAGACAATTATACATAATTGTCCCAGCGAGAGTTATAACTCTTCGCCAGAAGCTTTATTATAACATCAAAGATTATTTTACACAGTAAGGCCTTCAAAGCATTCTATAACAGTTGCAGGTATAACAAGATCTCTACAATTTAGGAGATATGGAGAATATCAACATTATTGCAATGTAACATCAACCAACTAACTTGGAGTCATCTCTAACAAGTTATACTACATGGTTGATTATGTTTTACAAACAACATTATGCCCTGTGGAGATGAGGCTTACCACTCATACTCCAACTGATCGCTGAGAAGCCGCATCAGTATCATACATAGGTCATTAAGAGAGCCGGATTCTCATGACCTTCACCTTCCTCAGTCAGTAAGAGGATCACTTGTAGGACATCTCGTGTCTCTACTACTATAGCTCACCAGGGTAAACTGGTCCTTCGCTATTCTAGAGTCACAGTGGCGTTCTGTACTCTCTTCGTCATCAGGAGGTTTCATATTTACCTACCACTGATACGGATATCTGTGCTTTCTTCATCATCAGGAGGTTTCATGTTTACCTACCACTGATACGGTATGAAACTATAGTGAAGGATGGATGGATTACACATCTACATCACTTTCCTACACTAGGATGTAAGGTTCTACACATCCATGTACCCCACATACTCAAAAGTATGTGCTCCAGGAGTTCCCTAAGGAAAACATGTTTCACCATCACTTAATTTCTGACAATGATGGATCTATGATCAGGGCTGTACATTATACTTGATTAGTTAGGTACATTCAGTATTCTTTAACAGCATACATTGTTCTTCAAACAATAACAGTAGCATAGCAGCTATAAAAGAAGAATACTAAATGTAACAGGCCTAACTCATATCAATCATTATTTCTCATTATCCTCATCACAAGTCATCTCTAAGGCATGACCTTGATGGTATTCATGGCTCTCATAGCCCATTATCAGCATAGGATGCCACTGGCAAGGCATCAGATTACTTTACTTATTCATAAGGCTAACAACATGCCTTTAATGAATATAACATCAACATCCATACCTGGATATGATTACCTTCATATCAGAACCTGCATGGTTAATACATCTGATAAAGGTAATGCAACAATAAGGAATGTACTTCCTACTCTTGTCATAAGAGTTAAATCTCTAATTCATATCAAATAGAGTTTAATACTCAAAAGCATGCCATTACCCTTGAATTAGGGTTTACTATTCACATTAAGGTGAATTAAACTCATAACATCATCATGTATGAGTAACATCTTCATTGATGCTCTTGGATTAGTTAAAGGTTCATCATTTATCATAATTAGGGTTTCTATGACCTCACACAGGTGGACCATACCCTAATTATGCTCACTTATGTGCATTGGAGATGCTTTACTTGAGTTTCCACTTAAAAAGGGTACTTTCTCTCTCTAGAAGTACTTTCTCTCTCTAGAAGTACTTTCTCTCTCTAGAAGTACTTTCTCTCTCATCATAATGTTAGGTGATGTCAACATCACTCTAAAACAGGTTGGATTGAGTCATCATAGGCTAACATAGCCAAAAGCATCACCATTATGTGATTAGAGTTACTTTCTCTCTCTAGGGTACTTTCTCTCTCTAGAAGTACTTTCTCTTTCATCATACTAATGGTTGATGATAACATTAGACTATATCAGGTTAGATAGAGTGATTATGACTAAAAACATCATTCTCATGTAATTAGGGTTTGAATTGAGTAAGGTATAACTCAATTGACCTTTCAGGGGTATATTGGTAATTCACCCCATTGATCATCATTATGGTCAAAACCTTAGTCAAATAACCCCTTAATATCCTAGGTTGTCATTAGGGTTTTATTAGGGCAACATTGAACCATTTACATCATCAAATGATTGAATGAGGTCAACCTTGAATCACATTGATTGATTTCAATCATTAATCATCAATTGAATTGAGATCGGTTGAAAGTGTTGACCGTTTGCCCACTTTGACCCTCGAAGACCGCGAGCCTCTTTCTAACTCCAAGACCGCGAGCCCCCTTATGCTTCAAGACCGCGAGCCTCTTCAAGGGTTCAAGACCGCGAAGCCTCCCATTGGTTCAAATTAATGTCGAGACCGCGAAGACCAATTTGAGTTGAGTCCGCGAAGAGGTGTTGACCGTTTAGCTAGTTTGACCTCAGGACCGCGAGGCACTTCGCGGTCTTGAGACCGCGAGCCTCCTCTCGGTCTTGAGACCGTGAGCCCCCTCACGGTCTTGAGACCGCGAGCCCTCTCACGGTCTTGAGACCGCGAGGCTCTCATGGTCTCAGCCGCTTGGTCCTTCAACAAGGCTCAAAGATGCAGCCGATAATGTCAACCCATATTGAAGCCCTAAAATGGTCAAAGCTATGTTGACCACTTATGGATTTAGTCAATTAAGATTATGCTTGATCACTTGTTCATTCAATTGACCCATAATGATTAACCAATTATGGTTGAAATCGATTCAATTAGGGTCTATCAATGTTCACCCATCAACACTCAACAGTGTGCATCAACACAAGGTTGAACCCTTCAATTGAGCTCCAATTGGGCCCAAACATGGCCCAAACGGTCTTGAGGTCATGTGGGTGGACCCCACATGGTATTGAGACCGTTTTCCCAAGATTTCATCAAAGTCTAAGGTGATTTGATAGGGGTTGAACCATGATTGAACCACAAAACAGAATTTTGATTAAATTGATAACTTATTTGCAATTGGGTCCTCAATTGGTCAAATTACTCAACCCTAGACCTTCAAACGGTCTTGGGTGATTGTCCTCTAGGTCTTGAGACCGTTTGGATGAGTTCCAAACGGTCTTGAGACCGTTTGCCCATCCAAATTTTGGATTCTAGTGCAGATTCATCAAGGTCTTACCCATTGAGTTGATGATCATGTCAATATTAATTGCAATGTAATTTGATGTAATTGTACCTTCAATTGGTCAACAAATCTTGACCCCAGACCTCCAAACGGTCTTAGTTGATTGTCCTCTCGGTCTTGAGACCGTTTGGTGACCCGCAAACGGTCTTGAGACCATTTAGGTCAATCAACCCTAAAAACCCTAATTAGGTCACCATAATTTCAGTACTGATTTTATCTAGGGTTAGCCCTAGTATTCACCCTTCAACTCTTAGCCCGTTTGGAATTAGACCATCAAACTTGGTGAGTTGTTAAGTAACATAATTTGTAACAGTAATCTCATACGGTCAACGCTTAGTCAATGACCTTACATGGTCTTGAGACCGTTTGCCCAAAAAGGCAATTTCAGACCGTTTGAAAATCAGGAATTAATTCATTTAAAGTTGTGACTTAAAAAGGTCATATCTCCAGATTCCTTTGGAGTTAGTCTCCCAAATTTTGAGGGTAATTATCCTATATAATTAGGAACAGATTTCTTATACGGTCCACGCTCGGTCAACGGGGCCAAACGGTCTTAAGACCGTTTGCCCTGTCGCGGTCTCGAGACCGTTTGCTCACCTCGCGGTCTTGAGTCCGAGAGAGCAAACTGTTAGGACCGTTTAAGGAAAAGAAAAGCGGTGGGTTTTTCTTGGAAATCACGCCTTCATCTTCTAGATCAAGAACAGTACAGATATCCCACGGGTTTGCTTGCAAAATAGCAGGGAAAAGTAGGGAAACACTAAGAGCTATCATCAAAACGCATATAAAGATGCATATAGTAAAGCATGGGTTTAGAGTTATAAAACCCGCCTAAAGCTTGCTTCTTGAGCTCCAAGCTTTCAAGCTCCAAGCTCTAATGGCGTCCTTGATTTATTACAGGTTGGCCAAGGTGAAAACTCCAAGGAAGGATGAAAAGAGATGGCTAGAAAGGTAGGGTTTCAAGACTTAGCCATGAAGATGACCTTGAATTCGAGTTTTAACCATGGAATTAGGCAAGAAGAGGGGTTTAAACCTACCTTGCACCCCTTGGTCGTCCTCCTTAGCTCCAAGGCAGTCCTTGGTCGTCTTTGGTGAAATGAAACAGTAAGGGAACGAAGGGTGAGTTCCCTTGCAACTAAGGGAAGGAGAGCTTATATACATGGGGTAGGATTTTCAACATTAGCTCATAAGTTGTCCATAATTCCAATTAGGTCCCTCCTTCTTTACTTGATCGTTCCTTCCTCTTTATTCTAAGGACAAACCTTCTCTTAAGGTCTTAGGAGAAGAAGGTAAAGGAGAGCAAGCTAATAATGAGGTACATACATAAAGAAATATTGCACATATACCCTGATTATTCAATCACAAGGCATATCTCATAACTTGATAATTCAATTGAGGTGACTTCCTCATCATTTCTTCTCTAAATGATGGCAAGAGTCTAAAAAGATACTTTAGATGACATTCTTTACAAATTGCATCCCTTTATTTGGGTAAATTGCATTTTACCCCAAATTAGGGTTTCAAGCCCTGGGATTGCTTCCACAGTTGCACCTTGGTGCTCTAGCTTGGGAAATCCCTCAAACTTTGCCAAAGAGATTCTCATGATGTCTCAACATCAGAGGAACATCTCATCATGTGCAAATTGCAAGCTAACCCTTCTAACTGGGTAAATTGCACATAGGTCCCTGTATATCAAAACAATGCTACAACTTTAAATAAAAAGGAGCAACTACTGAAATATATGTTTCTGAGAAACTTAATTACATGCTCAGAGTTAATCACAAAGATTTAATTACATATTTAGGCAAAACACCTAGGGTTAACTCATAACCCAGGTCAGGGATGTTACACTTATGTTGTAGCCAATTTTCTCGGGTATGGTGGTGTTTCTTTTTCCCTCTTTTTGGTGCTTCTTGCTACCTGTACCTTGGCGGCGAGTTGAGTTGACGCTCTTCGCACCTCAGTTTCAGTGGTTTGGGACTCTTGAGTCCGGTTTTGCTTTGCATTCGTGATTGTGCTTTTCCCTGGCATTTTGGTTGGTTGATTCACGAGATTTCGTCCTCCAGTGCTGTTGGTTTGCTGTTGTTCACGGTCCCTTCCTCGCAAGCAAGGTTGAAGATGATTGTGTTCGTTTCCCCTAAACTGCCCATCAGTTCCTACCTTTAGTTTTTTTTGGGTTAGGGACATTTTGGTCATTTCACGTTCTTATCTTTTGTTTGGGTGAGGCAAGGCTATGCCTTTGACCCTTGACTTGGCCTAGTCTGATTGGGCCAATCAGCAAATCGACCCACTCGTTTTCCCTCTTTTTCTTGCTTATTTGGCAATTCTTGAGTTTCTGATTGGTCGAGCTTTGAAAACCCATAACTAATTAATTCCTAATCAGAAAAATATAAATAAATACTCGTTGGATTCAGAAAAAGAAGGGCTTTCTAATGGTATAAGTTTTACTCGCTGAATCTGATGTTTATTAAAATGAGTTTTAATGGATCTAATTAATAATGAATTAACTTGTATAATTCATAACTAATAATTTATAAGTCAGAAAAATATAATAAAATATGTTTTGAACTCAAGAAAATATAAGATAAAATATGGAATAGTTTTGATAACTTAATTCAATAAAAGGCGATTTTTAGGGTTTTGTATAATTAATGGAAACCTAACCCTAATTCCACATATATGCATAATAGGTTCTTTCGATGCCTAGGCTTGGACCTAGATGTGACTATGGATCTTTGAATTTGCAGTTGAGGTATGTTTGCATCCCCAATTATTCTTCTTGAGCAATTATCCTATTTTATTCTTTATCTTGGTCCTATGGACAATAGCCTATACACATTGCTCTTATCTTTTAATATCATGGTTCTTGTGAACTATCTTATTTGTTATTGATCTTATGATCATGGATATGCTCTTGACTCTGCTTCATATGCCTTGGTGCAAGTTGGACTTTTGATGATATATACCCACTGTGATGTGGATTTTACTTGTTGATATATGCCCACTATGATGTGGATGTTTATATCTTTGTGTTGTCCATTGTGTGATGGCAACCTGGATAAATATGACTATACTTTTCTACTTGCCTCTACATTAAACATGCTATGTGATTCAGTAGCACTAGAGTGGTGTAATTACATTGGTTTTGTCTCATTATGCAACATGGCAACATTGTGATATCTTTGGGATGGAGGATGTGTGATTCCCCATACCCGGGCAGGATGTGTGATTCTTGGCCCATGTTATACATATTTGGGTGGCGGATGTGTGATTCCCCATGCCAGGGCAAGATGTGTGATTCTTGGCCCATGTCCCACCAGGTTCAAGATGTGTGATTCTTGACCGCCATTGTTATTTATATTGTTCTAGGGCTATGCTTATCTCACATGCATGTAGGTTGATGATGATATGTGCTTTGTTTCCCACCATGGTAGTGGATGTTTATATTGATAGCACATTCTTATTATTTTCTGGTTATGGCAAGTATCCCATTTGTTATGATCTTATTCTTTTATGCCTGATTGGGTAGTCCTTATCTCTTGCATGGGAATCCTTTTACTTTAATGTCCCTTATCCTTTATAAATTGCTCAATTTGCTTTTTAGTATGCACATACCAGCCTTTGCTGATGTTTCCTTTTATTTCTCCTTTGCTGGGGTATGCTTCCAACCCTAGGTGGAGGAGTTGGATGCATGGCATGTTGACCTGGACTTAGTTTGTGATGATGAAGGTTGGAGACAATCTTGAGGTGGTTTAGATTTCCTTTACATAGATCCTTATGATGTAAGTTTGTAACCCTTTGTTTTATAATTGAATATATTTTTCTTCCGCTGCTATACATTGGTCTTTTGATTACCATTATATAAAGATTTGAAAATTTTACACCCACTCCAAGATATCTTGAAGGTATGTTTGGACTGGATGTTTTATTATTCAAATTTTTAGTAAGGAAGTGGTTTCACTTATTTACAACTTTGGTCCGCTTTAAAGCCCGCTTTCCGCTCCCCGCTTCAAAAGGGTCAATCTGCACGCTTCCCGCTTCACGCTTTCCAATACCGAGGTGGCAAGCAGCTTGGCTAGCTACTGCTAGAGGACCAGCACCCGTAGGAGCAAGGGATGTTGCCAGCGGTGGCTATGGCTAGTAGCTGTGGTGGCTAGAGGCCAGGCTGCAAGAGAGGCTGGCAGTAGTGGGCGACAATAGGGAGGGCAGGCGACATCGACGGTGACGGGGAGAGAAGGAGAGAGAAGGGGGAGAGACGGTGGCCGTAGGGAGTGGCGGCTAGGAGTCCCGCTCTGATACCATCTTACGAGGGTTTCATAAATTGTTGAGGACACAATGTGTGTCCCCTCATATATTTATATAAAAGCATAAGAGAAAAATTACGTGTAGGTCCACATAGAATAAAGAAATAACAAGATAAATATAAAGAACTAAATAAGACTAATATTCTATAGTGTGCATATGTGAGATTATGGATATGTATGTATCTCTCTTGTGTGTTTCATGTGAAATTGAATTTCCTCTGATCATCCATGGAAGTGTGTTGTAAGAATTGGTAGTTGGTGTTCTGATCTAGGTTGTTTTGTCATAACTTTTGGGTTGAGGCATGAAGTGGATTGGCTACAAGGTAAGGAAAGATGGATTGAGTATGATGAGTATTATGGGCTGGTTGCGCGGCCTAGTATCTTTTGTGGTGTGTGTTGGTGTGATATGTGGGGTTTTACCTGTTGTTTAGTAGGAGTTGTATGTTTGCTTTTGATTGCACCCACACGAGGGGAGTGGGGTGAATAGATGGTCCCCTGGCTTAATTAAAAAAAAAAGTATGATGAGTATTATCACCATTGAGAATGACAGTGTGCATAGTCTCTCCATTCCAGATTTTGATTGAGCCAAGGAGTCTAGTTTCCTTGGTGATTCAACCCTATTTTAGGGCTTAATTTTGTGTCTTTTTGCATTTCGGCCACATCTATACTTATTAGATTACATGTTATTTCCCCCAATATGCTTATTTCTATCAAATGAACTTATGGATGCTTTTTGCATGTTTTATAGGTACTTTGTCCACTACTTGATGGCATGGAAAGAGGATGGTCCAGTCTAGGATTTCCTCAGGCTTGGAGGAGCTCAAAATGAGGCCAAAACCACTTCCAACCTACTCGAAGTGGTCAAAGAAAGTTTTGAAGCAATACCCTCCATGGATGATCAAGTTCAAGGCTCAAATGCATGGGAGAGACACCACCACGTCCGTGGTGAGTCCCCACGGTCGTGGTGGACATGCCCCAAGTACAAAAAATCAGTAAAACTCCCAGAAATTGATGAAAATGGCCAAAACGACCGTGGGGAACAACACGAACGTGGCCATAGGTCCCCACCACGACCGTGGTGACTCCCCCACGGTCGTGGCCATCCATGCACACCTCCCTGTGATCTCCACATTCTAATAAACCCACGGCCGTGCCCATCCACCACGTCCGTGGCCTACCCTGCCCACCACGGCCATGGTACCCCACCACGGTCGTGCAACTCACAAAAGCCATCCACTTTTCCACTACTTTACCTATTTTGCCCCTAACTTAACCCTAGACCCCCTAGACACCTATATATACCTAGGTGGTGGCTGGGGCACGAGATCATCTACCCTCTACCCCTTCCTAGCTCCCCAAATCGCCACCCACTCCATTCCACTCCATATCCACCTCAAATCCACTCCATTTCACCATTTCCACCACATAACCCCCCATATCCAAGCCTTCCATCCACTTCCCTCCATCATTCCACACCATTCCATCCAAGGAGAAGAAGGAGGACGTCCTTGCAACAGATGGAGGGAGGAGATTCCTCATCTACACCGAGCTCCATGGCTACTTGTTCCTCTATCTCCTTTCTTTTTGTATTTTGCTTTGTTATGAGTAGCTAGGCCCCTTGGGTGGGCTGTTTGGGGGGAAATTATGTTAGTTTGATACCATGTTGGGGGATAATGACATGTAAACTTTGTAATTTCATTTGTTAATGATTATATTATATTTCTATCTCATTCTCCATGGATTACTTATTGGTTTGTGTGTGAAATCACCTAGGAATTTTGGCAAATTGCTTGTATGTGTGAATTTTGGGATTTGCCCCTAGGTCTAATGCTTGGATCCCTAGGTTGCCTCCCATCTTCCTACATCCTAATCAATCTCCCTAAACCTAAGTGAGAGATCTAAATAGCTAGATTAGATAATTCTAGTGCAATTAGCATGGAGCCTTCTCAAGGCTAGAATGTGGGGGAATTAGGGTCCAAAGCCCTAATTTCACCTCCCCATTACTACCCTCGGCCCCTAATTGCCCTAGGAATGCCTAATCTAGAAACCTAGACTTGATTAGACTCTAATTGAATTTAACCTAATCCCTAACCCAATTGAGCCTCATAAGGGTAGTAGGGGGTGTTAGGGACTAGTTCCCCTATACACAACCTAGCATATCCATGGCCAGTTAGTAGCTTAGGTTAATTCATTAGACTCTAGCTTGTTGTTTGGTTTAGATAATCTCAAAGGAATCATAATGTTCATATGTCACCCCCAACTTAAGTGATAAGTGCATACCCCTAAACAACCCACACCTCTCTTTATTGCTTAAAACCTTAGTTTTGTGCTTGCTTAGCTTAATTATCTCTTTTCTTGCTTAGTTAGCTTCTTGCATTGTTCTTGCCTTGTTTATGCTAGTTTAGTTCTTTAATTGCTCTTTTTCTTTTCTCTTGCTTGCCTTAGCATAATTTGTCTTTTCATACCTAGCTTAATCCTTTCTCGCTTGTTTAGCCTTAATCTAGTCTAGGGTTAACGTAGATTTCATTATTTCCTTTAATTGCTTGCTTGTTCATCCTTAGTTAACAATCAAAACAACCTTTAAACCCTTAACCCTAGTCTCCACAGTAGGAACCTAGATAAACTAACCTAGCTCTAGCGCCCCCTCTTTTCCCTGTGGATTGACCCTTTACTTGCCACCTTCCTATACTACAACATGACCCCGTGCGCTTGTGGGTGTAGTGTTTTAGTAGACGTAGGTAGCTAGTTTAGGTTTATAAATTTTGAAATCAAACCCCCATCCATCGTGCATTCCGACCTCGTGGGGCGGATCTATTCAATTGAGTAGTGTGTTAGCACCACTAACGGAGACGCACCAAGCTTTCTGGCACCGTTGCTGGGGATAGAGGTGCTCGACCTAGCTAGTTAGTTTTGCTTTGACTTTTCCTACTGCCCTCATCATTGCTATTCTTTATTCATTACTCTTTGCATTCTTTGTGTATATTGGTTTGCTAACTTTCTTTCTTTTGTTTGGTTGTGCCTTGTGCATGTGACAAGCCACTTGGAGAACATAAGATGGAAGGCCAAAATGCACAAACCCATCCATTTTCTCCACCGCCCTACCTCCAAGGCTATCCTAAGCCTTACACACCCGACCACCTCCGTCGCCTCAACCCTCCCACTAATTCACCTTCCAACCTCAATTCATTCTACCACCTCCATCAACACAACCCTCCAACCAATTCACCTTCCAACCTCAATGCCCTCCTCCACCTAAAGTCCAAGGGCCATCAACACCGATGCCACCACCACAACTATCACATAGTCCCCCTACTTCCCATGAGCAAATGGACATGATTGAGACCCCTATCTTTGGTGCCTATGAAGATTCGTTCCTCAAGAGAGAGAAAACATATGGCATGAGGTTTCTGAGGGTCTTAAAGCTTATTAAAATCTATGATGATGATCCCCAAGGAGAGAGAATTGCTGAAAAAGACTTACGAAGCTCGCATGATCCTTGGGAGGAAGATCAATCAAGGAAAGCATTTGAGAGGATTGCTTATGATGGGGGTGCAAACATTTTGTTTTTGGACCACGGTTGATGGTGAAAGAACAAGAAGCTTGGCTGAAGGCATGAAACTTAGCGCTTGTGGGAGGCAACCCACCTAGGTTTGGGAATTTTTCACCCAAACTTCAACTTTTGATACAATTGCTTTGTTTTTACACTTTCCAAGAAAACACACACACTTGTGTTTAATATTTTTTGTCTAGTTTTAAGATGTGCAGGTGGTAACATGCTGAAATGAAGGAAATTTGAGTACAATTGAGAGAAGGATTCAAAGAAAAATCACTTTGGGTCAAGTGTTTGAGTGTTTAATGTTCCTCATTTTGAGAGTAGCAGGGACCACCACGACCGTGGCACATCAATACGACCGTGGTCATTTGCATGAAAAACACACCAAGTCCCTGGATTCAGAAGCAAAATTGAGAAAAGCTGCCAAAGGACTACACCATAGCCGTGTCAGGCAGCACGGCCGTGCAACCTGAAGCCACCCCGACCGTGCTATGCAGCACGACCGTGTAGCAGAGCAATTTCAGCCACTCAAGGTAGATTAGTGGGGCAGCTACTATGCATATCCTCCACCACAGGGAGGAACACCGCAAGAGCCTTGAGAGAGCCATGATCGTCTACCCTATCATCCTAAACTCTAGGATCATGTTGAGGACAACATGATTCAAAAGTTTGGGGTGGTAGGGCAGGTATGCCCTAGTTTCACTTTGCATTTCACCTGCCACATCCACTTTTGTTTTCTTGTTTTTGCTATCTACCTTAGTCATCCTTACTACTTTCCATACCTGCATGCCATGTCGTTTACTTTTTTCATTTTTGCGTAATTTTCAAAAAAATTTCTCTTTTTGCCATGCATTGCATATCATGTAGATTTTTGGTAAAATCTGCATGTTTTAGCTAGGATTTGCTTGTTTGCTATTTTAAGTTCAATAATATAGGCTTAGATGTGATTGGAGGCAACTTGGCACCATTTTGGCCAATTTTGCCCAAATTTGAGATTTCTTGTCTAAAAAGTGTGTTTTGACCCAATCTCTACTATTTTGAATTAAAATGTTGACCTTTGACAAATGCAAGTGAATCACCATTGTTTGTTGCTAAGTGGTATCAATGTTTGACTTTTTACATGTGCATCACCTCTCTTAGGATTGTGATTGAATTGGTTGAATTGTGAAATTGAGAAAGCTTTGAACGCTTAGTGTTTGTGGAATTACTTGTTTGATATATCAATTTCATTTTGTGCATTCATGTGGTGTGATATCTTGGATGAAGTGTTGGATTAATTCTCATGCAGGATGTCTTATGTGGAAAATCATACCAATGACCCCTCTTTGACCCGACTATTCTTCCACCATCTTCATAACCCTCCGCCGCATAAAAAGATGCCAAAGTGCACATATTAGCCGTGGCCACCTCCAAAAGTTTCTGGTGGACACATCTCTATCTCCCCACTTCACTCTATCCACCATATGCCCTATCTACACCAAGGGCAAGAAAGAAAAGAAAAAAAATGCAAAATGCAAAAAGAAAATAAAAGGATGCACCTGTTTAAGAGCATTCAAATAAAGAAAAGATGAGTGTGTACAAACACTCCAAAAATCTTACCGCAACCCTTTCTTCCACTTTCATACCTATTGAGCAAAGAAGCATCAGACTTAGCTCATTTTACCCTTTTCCGCAGCCACGTGGGTCATTTGGTGTGATTTGAAATATAAGATTGAATGCATGAATGTGAAACAACACTCCTAGTCATTCTTGATTAACGCCACCATGAAACGGTTTACCCAGAACTTTATGGAAGAAATATGGATAACTTGTGTATTCTATGCGCTATATTTGAAGTTCATATGCTTTGTGCTATTTTCATGATCGGTTTGTGAATGCAGGAGAGGAGAGAGGTGAAATGCATGTACTTAGTCATCTTTGAGCCCATTCAGCAACAATCATCTTTTACATTGCATTTGTCACTTCTTTTTGTGAAAGTTTGTAGAGAGATTGAGTTGGAGCATACTTGAGGAAAAATATGTTTTAAGTTTGGGTGGTGATTCAACCCTATTTTAGGGCTTAATTTTGTGTCTTTTTGCATTTCAGCCACATCTATACTTATTAGATTACATGTTATTTCCCCCAATATGCTTATTTCTATCAAATGCACTTATGGAGGCTTTTTGCATGTTTTATAGGTACTTTTTCCACTACTTGATGGCATGGAAAGAGGATGGTCCAGTCTAGGATTTCCTCAGGCTTGGAGGAGCTCAAAATGAGGCCAAAACCACTTCCAACCTACCTGAAGTGGTCAAAGAAAGTTTTGAAGCAATACCCTCCATGGATGATCAAGTTCAAGGCTCAAATGCATGGGAGAGACACCACCATGACCGTGGTGAGTCCCCATGGTCGTGGTGGACATGCCCCAAGTACAAAAAATCAGTAAAACTCCCAAAAATTGATGAAAATGGCCAAAACGACCGTGGGGATCAATACGACCGTGGCCATAGGTCCCCACCACGACCGTGGTGACTCCCCCACGGCCGTGGCCATCCATGCACACCTCCCTGTGATCTCCACATTCTAATAAACCCACGACCGTGCCCATCCACCACGGCCATGGCCTACCCTGCCCACCACGGACGCAGTACCCCACCACGGCCGTGCTACTCACAAAAGCCAGCCACTTTTCCACTGCTTTACCTATTTTGTCCCTAACTTAACCCTAGACCCCCTAGACACCTATATATACCTAGGTGGTGGCTGGGGCACGAGGTCAGCTACCCTCTACCCCTTCCTAGCTCCCAAATCGCCACCCACTCCATTCCACTCCATATCCACCTCAAATCCACTCCATTTCACCATTTCCACCACATAACCCCTATATCCAAGCCTTCCATCCACTTCCCTCCATCATTCCACACCATTCCATACAAGGAGAAGAAGGAGGATGTCCTTGCAGCAGCTGGAGGGAGGATATTCCTCATCTACACCGAGCTCCATGGCTACTTCTTCCTCTATCTCCTTTCTTTTTGTATTTTGCTTTGTTATGAGTAGCTAGGCCCCTTGGGTGGGCTGTTTGGGGGAAATTATGTTAGTTTGATACCATGTTGGGGGATAATGACATGTAAACTTTGTAATTTCATTTGTTAATGATTATATTCTATTTCTATCTCATTCTATATGGATTACTTGTTGGTTTGTGTGTGAAATCACCTAGGAATTTAGGCAAATTGCTTGTATGTGTGAATTTTGGGATTTGCCCCTAGGTCCAATTCTTGGATCCCTAGGTTGCCTCCCATCTTCCTACATCCTAATCAATCTCCCTAAACCTAAGTGAGAGATCTAAATAGCTAGATTAGATAATTCTAGTGCAATTAGCATGGAGCCTTCTCAAGGCTAGAATGTGGGGGAATTGGGGTCCAAAGCCCTAATTTCACCTCCCCATTACTACCCTCAGCCCCTAATTGCCCTAGGAATGCCTAATCTAGAAACCTAGACTTGATTAGACTCTAATTGAATTGAACCTAATCCCTAACCCAATTGAGCCTCGTAAGGGTAGTAGGGGGTGTTAGGGACTAGTTCCCCTATACACAACCTAGCATATCCATGGCCAGTTAGTAGCTTAGGTTAATTCATTATACTCTAGCTTGTTGTTTGGTTTGGATAATCTCAATGGAATCATAATGTTCATATGTCACCCCCCAACTTAAGTGATAAGTTCATACCCCTAAACAACCCACACCTCTCTTTATTGCTTAAAACCTTAGTTTTGTGCTTGCTTAGATTAATTAGCTCTTTTCTTGCTTAGTTAGCTTCTTGCATTGTTCTTGCCTTGTTTATGCTAGTTTAGTTCATTAATTGCTCTTTTGCTTTTCTCTTTCTTGCCTTAGCATAATTTGTCTTTTCATACCTAGCTTAATCTTTTCTCGCTTGTTTAGCCTTAATCTAGTCAAGGGTTAACGTAGATTTCATTATTTCCTTTAATTGCTTGCTTATTCATCCTTAGTTAACAATCAAAACAACCTTTAAACCCTTAACCCTAGTCTCCGTAGTAGGAACCTAGCTAAACTAACCTAGCTCTAGTGCCCCCTCTTTTCCCTGTGGATCGACCCTTTACTTGCCACCTTCCTATACTATGACACGACCCCGTGCGCTTACGGGTGTAGTGTTTTAGTAGACGTATGTAGCTAGTTTAGGTTTATAAATTTTTAAAGCAAACCCCCATCCACAGTGCATTCTGACCTCGTGGGGCACATCTATTCAATTGAGTAGTGTGTTAGCACCACTAGCAGAGACGCACCGCTTGGTGACTGAGAACACACAAAAGGCTTCCGTAGAGTTTGTTGGATAATAGAGTTTGTTGGCTGATATATTATAAGGTTGCACCTACAACCGAGGCTATTTTTCTATAAACCTCAACGTCCTAAAGGTGTGTTGGAAGCAGTTGAAAAGAGGCCCATTCTTAGCCTCCTTTAGGTGACATTGTAGCATCCATGTTAGAGGACCATTTGTGATGTGAGCATGTACAAAACTACTGGCATAGGGTAAGGTGATGGTGACTCCCATGAGGTGGTCATGTTTAGTGCCACTAGGAAGAGAGTGCAGAAGTTGATCATTTTAGAGGATTTTTGGCTTGAGAATGGTACATTCTAGAAGGAGTAGAGCAATAGCTCAAGTAACATCCATTGTGAGGGCATGTTGGTTATTAAAATTGTTTTGGATGTAATCAAAATACTACAGTTAGTAAGGACTTTGTGTAATCATGTGGAGTTAACAAGGAGGTCTATGATAGCCATCAGTTCAATAGGATCAAGGAAGGGCTCCATAATGGGTGTGAAAGTAGTTGGTATATTTCCAGGGGAGACAAGTGATGGGTCTAGTGAGTAGTTTTGTTGGATTGGAGGTGGTGGAGAATATGTGGTATATAAGTTCAAGGGTAGGGGAAGGGTACATCCAGAGGCTATTTGCGTGGAAAGGGGGTGGAGGGTTTGCACGGTAGGATCTCATGATTGTTGAATAAATACGATAGAGCATCCTTTGTGTAGGGAGAAAGGATTAGTCATAAAGGTTTGTGGTTTTTGCAAAGATCTATAGGAAAGCATAGGAGGGGTTGATTTTGCATGACAGTAATGATGAACTAACTGATTTGTTGGTCCAATGGAGTCTAGTGATGAGACAAAATGGGTGTTATGTGAGGATCAAGGAGGAGAGGTTGAATGAGCAATCAACATGTAGAACAGAGGGTAGTATTTGGGCACATATTTGAAAAATGACCCTGATCATGGCAATCATAGAAACATTTTGGAAAATGATAGTTCAATCATTTGTGCCCAAGTCGATTGCAACATCGACATCTGTATATATGTTTAAGATATATTTTTTTCCAACCGATTGTGTTCCATTCCATGTTAGCTATAGTTTCTATGAAGAATTTTGAGAGTTGACAATGAGCCATCATCATTGACAGCAAATGTTTTAGTGGTAAATACATACCTAAGGTTAGGTTGGGTCTCCAATAGTTCATTGTTGTGTATTTTAGATTCAGGAGTGGTCTCCTTAGTTGTGTAATCTACTGATATTATGTGGTATTGGATTGAACAGATGAAGATGCTCCATTGTTTATCATATGATGTTGTTATCACTCAGATTCTTCTATAATATCCATCCGGAGTGTAGTTGTTTCGATCATGTGAGTGGAGGCATTGCCAATTGGAGGTTGTGTATGGTATTGACGAAGATGTGGGCCTACGATAAGTGATCAGTCAACCTCAACCATAATTGATGGGGGAATAAGTAGTGGATTACCTGTATGATCTAGGAGACTCATAGCTATGTTGAAATCTCAAAGGAGTCGGAGTTCAATGACCCATCCTTCTAGTAGACCAAGCTTATATGATTGTGTCCAACCCCAGGCTGATCGAAGCCTTTGATTAACATCCACTTGGAATAGCACTTTATAATGTCTACTCCCCAATGTGAATGTGATCATCCTGGTTGTTTGTTGTAGTGTAAGTATCACCAATATCTGGGTAGGGTTATGAAGGATATAGATATGTAATCAACTCTGGCTATGATTCTAGAGGCCATGTTTGCACTTTGTTGCAGTGGTCAAGCCATGGAATCCTTGTTAAATAGGGTTCCCGTTTGTATGTGTCTAGCATGCGTGTTGTGACAAGCATAGTCACAATATACTCTGACTTTTTGAAAAAGTCAGGTTTGAAACACAATTTTTTTCCTAGACATGAAACTTCTGTATAAATCTCAACTCCCAAATATTACATTTTATTCTAATATTATTCACGAACAAATCATGTTTAATGTTTTTTCTCGATTTATATGTTCTTTTTCTATATTATGATGATTGAGATTCCAACTTAGTTTGAGTGCATATATATATGTGTATATGTACATGCATATATATGTGTGTGTATGTGCATGCACATATGTATTGTATGTGTGTAATATATCCATGTATATGTAAATAGTAGTTATAGATATATGTATGCAATATATACGTATATATATGTGCAGAACATATATATCTATATATTTGTATGCAATATATGAATATATCTCCGATTATTTCCGACCTTTTTCCAAATAATTGACCGCACTTTTACCGTATGTTGACCATTGTTTAGCTGAATTTCCTGCATAATGGCCGAATTCCAAATTTTTCAATTCAACCGAACGTATCCCAAATACCAAATTTGTGACTATGGTGATAAGTGATGAGTATGATCGTCGTGTCTCACATGAGCGACAATGAGAGTGTGACTTTATGAACGTCAAGAGACCCTCGGTTCTAAATACAGAGGTAAAGCCTATGAAGGGTGGCTAAAAAATGATCAAAAGATGTTTCCGTCAAATGTCACGTGGTATGTTCTCCAAATGTTATGACCAAAAAAGATGAAGGAAAGAAAAAGGTATTCAATGACGTGTCTCCATTACTGTCTCAAAGATCGAAAAGATCAAATAGGGGATGTAGTTCTGTCGAATCCCAGGTGTTACTATGGCATAGCTTCTGTTGTTAATATTTGTTACTGTCGTTCATGCAACAGCGACAGGTGCAATGTAATTAACAATTCAGGCAGATCCAAAATAAGAAACGAAGTTCAAACAAAGAAGGAGAACAGAAAAACAGGAGTTAGATTCGCAAACCAGATCGTTCATTGAGAAACGAATGTGTTACTTAAAGAAATCAGTGTCCGGAAATCCTCGCGGGTAGGCACCGTTCTCCAAGTCATGATCCGACATGAACCTGGAACTTGTGCGTCTCGCTCATGCTCATTGTAGTCGCGTCACACTGCTACCAGTGCAGCACAGCAACCGCAGGAACCACCGCCTGACAGCTGCATCTTGACAACAGGAAGGAGTCGTGCTTTGCACAGGAGGACAACTCCACAAAGCAACTCTGGGACGAAGCTCTCGCACTCTGGATTAGGGCTCACAAAACACACGGCGACAGAAGACTGTTTCGGTGTGTTTAACCCTAATGTCCGGATGCGTATATATAGCCACGCACATCCCTATTCCCAGTAAGACGCAAATACTCGGTTGCTCTTATACACAATACAGAATAATCTGCAAAAGAGAAACACTTTGTAATTAGGATTAAGAAATCCGAATAAGAAAGCAACAATTAATTACACGAGTAATTAATTACTTAGTTGTATCCTAGTGTAAAAAGAAGACGGAAGACGAAATATATTCTCCACAATCCACGATCCACAAGCCACAAGCCACAAGCCCGATCCTGAGCCCGGCCCGACCAAGCGAGGTGAGGCGTGGCGTGGCGCGTGCGTGCGTGCGTTGTGATGTGGTAAACCCACCCACCAAGGAGGTGAGCATACCTCCCTCCTAGGACTCCTTTGGATACTAGTGCCCCATGTGATCCTACATATGAGGACCACAATAGTTCTAGGAGTGAGCAATATGGGATAATACTTCTTTGCCATTTGCACTAGAAACAACACAACATTCTCACATGTACTTGTTGCACTACATTGGGCTTAACCCATGCTAAATAAGTGATTACTACAGTAAACACACTACATTAACTAGCTGCTACAGTAATCACATATCTAACAATCCCCCACAAAGTCCAATATGCAGTATTCTCTACCATTCAGTCCTCCAAACTGTGCTTTCAGTAGATACCTTTCGGTTTGAATCTACCTGAGTTATCCAACTATGACCCCCGTAGGAACTAGGTGAACAAAAGTCTTGAACCTGAACCTTGGGTACAAGAGAATAGGTTGGTAACAACACAATAAAGACATGGTAGTAAAGAAAAACAATGCATTAAGGCCATGCATACAAAATTTTATATCATGATTGATAGCAGAGAACAACCCAATTCTCCTGTTGCGGCCTACACAACATCAATCACTTAGCTGGAGTCTCCAAGGATGTACGGCTAACATCCTGTCCTAAGACTTGACACCATTAAGAGACTACTCTCTTACTAACTTGCAGTCATGACACTAATAGGTTTCCAAGAGATAGACACACAGATGCTAGAAGCATCAAATAAGAATACATAGTATCATCTGATTTACCCGACAACTTGTTATTACCACATTGAACCCAATTTCTGGGATCTCCACTCTTTTGGGTTGGATTGCTACTGCCTGCAAATATATAGGGGTTTCAGTCCCATCCCCAACCTGGATTTTTCCAGTAAAGCCAAGGTAAGACCTTTAGTGAAAGGATCAACTGTATTATCTTTGGTACCGACGTAGTCCACAACCACGACCCCATTAGACACTAACTCCCTTACAGATTTCAATCTGACTTGGATGTGTCTACGCTGTTTTTTATTGTACTTGGAACTCTTTATCTTAGCAATAGTTGTAGTGTTGTCACAGTGAACTGAAATTGCAGGAAGCGGCTTTATTACCATAGGTAAACTAGACATAAGTCCATGTAGCCATTCAACTTTCAATCTAGTTTCATCTAAAGCACACAACTCTGCTTCAAAAGTGGACCGAGACAATATGGTCTGTTTCTTAGACCTCCAGAAAACAACTCCTCCTCCCAACAAGAATACATATCCTGAGACACCATCACTCCCAGAATTCATGACAATCTAGCTTGCATCACTATATCCTTCGACTACAGAAGGATGTTTACCATAATGCATCTCAATGGAACGTGTTCCCTTGATATACCTCAGAACTCTGTCAAGAGCTTCCCAATGGGTCTTGTCAAGACAACTGGTGTATCTACTTAACTTGTTCACGGCAAACGCAATGTCTGGACGTGTACAGTTCATAAGATACATCAAATTTCCGATAATATGAGAGTATCGTAATTGAGACAATGGAACCCCAGTCTCATTCTTGAACAAGGGCTTGGATGAATCATATGGAGTCTTAATAGGTTTACGCGATGTGTAATCAAACCTCTCCAGTATCTTCTCAACATAGTGAGACTGAGAGAGAGTTATACCATCAGTAGACCTTATGATTTTAAGCCCTAAAATCACATCAACGACACCCATATCCTTCATCTCAAACTTGCTACACAAGAACGACTTTGTCTCATTTACTACTTTCATATCGGAACCAAAAAGTAGGATATCATCGACGAATAAGCATAATAAAATGAATCCATTATTGACAATCTTGCAGTAGAGACACTTATCAAATTCATTAGAAATAAAGCCAAATGATGATATCACAAAATCAAACTTCTCATGCCATTGTTTAGGGGCTTGTTTCAAGCCATATAATGACTTAACAAGTTTACACACTTTAGACTCATTCCCACGACCCACAAATCCCTCAGGTTGTTCCATATATATCTCTTCTTGAAGATCACCGTGTAAGAATGCGGTCTTCACATCCATCTGATGGATATAGAGATTATAAATGGAAGCCAATGCTATAAGCTCTCAGATTGTGGTCATACGGGAAACAGGTGAATAGGTATCAAAATAATCTATTCCTTCCCTTTGTATGTAACCCTTAGCAACTAACCTAGCCTTATACTTATTGATTGTCCTGTCTGTATTAAGTTTCTTCTTAAAAATCCATTTGCAACCAACTGCCGAACAACCAGGTGGCAAATCCACCAATTCCCAAGTTCCTTTCGAGAGAATTGATCAGATTTCATCATTAACGGCTTCTTTCCAAAACTTAGCTTCTAGAGATTCCATAGCTTTTTTTGAAAGTAACAGGATCATCCTCGACATTGTAAGTAAGAAACTCACTTCCAAAGTCTTTGGATGTCCTAGGATGTTTACTTCTCCTTGGTTCAACTATTTCTTCAGAATCATCAGATTCAGAAATAGCATGTTCTGAGTCGCCCCCCACATTTGTCATCCTTTCCACGTGCTCGAGAATGGAACCTGTGGTAAATGAATCTTCTTGAGAAACTTCATTGGGAACAACAGTTTTCATAGAAAACACATCCTCAAAGAATGTTGCATCACACAATTCCACAATTGTATTGACCTCAATGCCGGAGATATCTGATTTTACAATCAGGAATCTATAAGCATAGCTTGTCTCTACATAACCTAAGAATATGGCATCAACCGTTTTCGGTCCTAATTTCTTTCTTTTGTGTTCAGGGATAAGTACCTTTGCAAGGCACCCCCACACTCGAAGATATTTAAGACTCGGTTTCCTTACTCTCCACAACTCAAACAGACTACTCTCTGAATGGTTATGGGGAACTATATTCAGAATATGGCAAGCCGTATTCAAAGCTTCCCCCACATAAAGTTGGGTAATCCAGATGTTTGGAGTAAGGTATTTACCATATCTTAAGATTCATTTTTTACGTTCAGATATCCCATTTGATTGTGGTGAATAGGGAGCAGTGACCTCATGAACTATACCATGTAATTGGCAAAATTCCAAAAATAAGTTTGAGGTATACTCTCCTCCCCTATCAGATCTTAATCGCTTAAGTACATTACCAGTTTGAGTTTCGGCTTCTTTCTTATAAATTTGAAATTTATCCAATGCCTCATCTTTACTTCTAAGTAAAAAGACATAACAATATCTACTCGCATCGTCAATAAAAGTTATAAAATAACACTTTTGATCTCTTGTAGCAACACCATTAAATTTACAGATATTTGTATGAACTAAATCCAAAATTTTCGAATTCCTATTCACAAAATGAGAAGGCTTCCTAGGCAATTTAGCTTGTACACAGATTTCACATTTACTGCTGCTAATTTCAGATTTAGGGATCAAATCTAGATTCATCATATGCTTCATTGAGGCAACATTAACATGTCCCATACGTGAATGCCATACATCGAATGAAACAAGATTCATGCAAACAGAACTATAATCATTCAAATTCAAAATGGAATTTGAAACAGGTTCAACATGAATCTTAAACAAGTTCTCCACATCACATAAGTACCCCTTGCCAAAAAACAAAGAATCACGAAGGCGTGTAATAATATCCTTATTACATTTACAGTCTACTCTATAAACTTCTCTAATTAATATGACACCACTAAGGATATTGCGTCGAATGGTTGGAACATGTTTGACCCTGTTAAGAGTCAAAACCTTCCCCAAAGGGAACTTCAAATCCACCCGTCCTTCACCTTTGACTTCTGCAGAGCTGGAATCGCCCAAAGTCACGGACCGACCTCAAGAGGCCTGATAAGACACAAACATGGATTTATCAGCACACACATGTACATTAGCCCTAGTGTCAATTATCCAATAAAGTGGTTCAAAAATAGAAAGGATTTCAGGTTTAATAAACACATACCCATAAGTGAGGTTCAAGGATGTAGTCATCATGTTGACCACAGCCTCCTCAGTTGTAGATGTGGTAGCTTTCTTTGTCTTCTTAGTAGGACAATCCTAGTTCCAGTGGCCAACCTGTCCACAAGTCCAACAAGGTTTGTTCTTCAGTTTCTTTTGGATCTCTGCCTTGGGTTTATGTGCATTTTTAGATTTCTTATCTTTGGTATTTTTCGTAGAAGTAAGATTAACAGTTGGATTTGCATTAGTAGGCACCTTGACCCCTTTCTCCTTTAAGTGTTCTTCTTGTATATTAATATCCATCATTAGTTCATCCATGGTGTGTGTCCCTTTGCGATGTTTCAGAGACATACCAAACGACTCCCAAGACTTAGGGAATTTTCTATGATAGACATAACAAAAAACTTCTCAGGCAACACCATCTTGGCATCTGAGAGTTCATGAACTAGAAGTTGTAGATCGTGTGTGTGATCAGAAACTGACTTACCCTCAACCATCTCAAACTTAAGAAATTTAGACACGCAGTATTTTTCAACACCTTGATTTTCAGTGCTAAAATTCTTAATTAACAATTCCCGTAAAACCTTGGACGTAGTGACTGGCAGCTTTGAGTAAGAATCATACAGTTTGTTATTTAAACCAAACAGAATCGAACCGCGGCACGTTTTATAATCCTTCCTCCAATTAGCAATTATATTTACATTATCAGGAATTGTTTCATCAGGTACAGGTTCAGTTTCAACTAAGTACTGATCCTAACCCGCAATATTCAACCAAATTTCCATACGACTCTGCCAACGGGCAAAGTTTGTACCAGTAAACTTTTCAGGCATAATAGTTGTATCAATTTTATATCCCGAACCACCCTGACCGGCCATTATTAATTAACGACGGAAAATGATTTCTTTAAGACTGTTGTTAATATTTGTTATTGTCGTTCATGCAACAGCGACAGGTGCAATGTAATTAACAATTCAGGCAGATCCAAAATAAGAAACGAAGTTCAAACAAAGCAGGAGAATAGAAAAACATGAGTTAGATTCGCAAACTGGATCGTTCGTTGAGAAACGAACGTGTTACTTAAAGAAATCAGTGCCCGGCAATCCTCACCGATAGGCACCGTTCTCCCAGTCACGATCCGGAACGAACCTGGAACTTGCGCGTCTCACTCACGCTCATTGTCTTCGCGTCGCACTGCTACCAGTGCAGCACAGCAACCACAGGAACCACCGCCTGACAGCAGGAAGCAGTCACACTTTGCACAGGAGGACAACTCCACAAAGCAACTCCGGGACGAAGCTCTCGCAATAGAGAAACACTTTCTAATTAGGATTAAGAAATCCGAATAAGAAAGCAACAATTAATTACACGAGTAATTAATTACTTAGTTGTATCCTAGTGCAAAAAGAAGACGGAAGACATTCTCCACAAGCCCGAGCCCGAGCCCGACCCGGCGAGGCGTGGCGCGCGCGCACGTGCTTGCGTTGTGATGTGGTAACCCCACCCACCAAGGAGGTGAGCATACCTCCCTCCTAGGACTCCTTTGGACACTAGTGCCCCATGTGATCCTACATATGAGGACCACAAAAGTTCTAGGAGTGAACAATATGGGTTATACTTCTTTGCCATTTGCACTAGAAACAACACAACATTCTCACATGTACTTGGTGCACTACATTGTGCTGAACCCATGCTAAATAAGTGATTACTACAGTAAATGCACTACATTAACTAGCTGCTACAGTAATCACATATCTAACGACTTCCACGCTATAAACTCATGAAGTTTGTGAAGCTTTAGCCGGTAAGCTCTATAGAAGAAGTTTGCTACATAGATTGAAAACGAGATCAGATTTGACACTCTTTTTGTCTTTTTACATGCATAACAATAAAATAGAAGAGAAAAACAAGTTACTTTCCTCGTCTATTTTTTTCTTGTGCATGCAAAGGGACAAAAAGGATTCCAAATATGATCCCGTTTTTGGTTCAAGTATCATATTTCATAGAAGAATAACAGTAGGAGGCGTAGAGTATAGGTGTAGAGTATGTGTTGATGCTCCCGCATGAATGACGTCTTGTGCAGTGTGTAGTTGAGATTTGACAATACAAATTAAATCAATTCATCAACCACAATCCCTCCATCTCCATACTAATAGCAAATGATAAAATATATTTTGTAACCGACCCTTCATTCCACCTCCTCGATCCCTTTCTGTAGTACTCTGCAATCTCAATGCCAATTAGCTGATTAAGGCGACGTCCCCTTATTTTGGCAACGGCAATTTAATATGCTTTACACGTAGCGGGTCCAAAATAGTCTAATTGGAAAATTTGTTAACGATCTAAGAACACAATTGTCCAGTTATGTAGTTATGTACTTGGTGCGTGCCAATTTGATTCCATTCTTGGAGAAAAAGGTTAGTTGAGACTAGAACTTCATTCGTGTAGACCTACGGTTCTAACTTTGAGACTCGATGTACAGTCTGAGTTTGGCAAATCTGAGTCATGTTCATATTAAGATTAAACGGTAAAAAATCTAAGTTATGTAAAACTAAATCTTACCACAAAGAGTTTAAAGTTTCTGTTTTTAAAAATAAATGTATGTTTTGTGTTGAATACACCAATCCATAGGACAATCTTAGTTCACCGATTCTAGATACTGATTTAACAATCTAAGATTGTCTTGGGTTTCACATGGAAACCAAGAATTCAAACAAGGTCAATATGGCTTTGACTGTGAGAAAATATAGTTTGCCTTTTTTCATATGGGAACAGATCCAAATACAAAAATTGGACATCCTAGAATTTCAGTATAAGGATTGAGTTGGTCTTGTGATTGAGACTAGCCAATCAAATTGTCGCTAAAATTTATTTGGCAAACAATTTTGTATACAGTTAGTAGTACACAGTTTAGTCAAGATGTGGTTTGATTCTAGTTACATTCAATTTGCATAACATACAAAATTGCATGGTTCAATCTAGATGCAGTCCGATTATGATAATATTCTATTCAGATAGTTGTCAACACTGCATGTGTATAATAATATTCTACATGCCTAGCTAAGTTGGACATATGGATTGAGATTTAAGTCGCTCTTGGTATGAACGAGTATGGCTATGAGAAATCTAGTCGACCTGAGTACCAATCCAAATCTCGCATTTTGACACCCCTAGCCTCTTAATCTTGGCATAGGGCTAAGAATCTAGAATCTATATTAATTCGGTCTTAGGATCGAGAATGGCTTGTCAAAATTTGGCTAAAAAAAATTGTAAATCGAATATGATTCTAGTCACATTAACTTTGAATGGGAGCTAGAGTTGCATGGATCAAACCTTAATGTGATCTAATTTTAGTTATTTCTAGTTAGATAGTAGTTAGAATCATATGGTTTAGTCTACATTCCATTGTTTCTTGTCACGTTCTATTCAGATATCAGTTAGATTGCATCGTTCAATCTCAATGAAGTTTGGTTTTAGTTAATTATATTTTTATAATATTAAAAGATATAAAACTCAATAGGGATGCATTGTTGTTCTAGTTAGATTCTCTTTGGATACATTTCATAACATTAGGACAGATTCAACATTTTTATTTATACGTCTTACTTATTTGTCTTTGCTGAATGAATCAAACTAATGGTTCTGAGTTATTGCAGAATTTTTTTTACTAAAATACAAATAGTTTAGCATATAAGCCAAAGTTAATAGAAACACACTCGATAACAATTACTTGTTTGGACAAAAAAAACAATTACTTTTTTTCATACATAAATCAAATATGTGGTTAAAATACCATGTTACACATGTTGTCCCATCATATATAATTACAATGTTCTATAATTACAGTGTGTCATACATCACAAGTTCTTTGGGAATCGATGTGCATTCTTTTGGTATAGAGTACCTTTAATGACATGAGCCTTCTAGTGACACCAAGGGATCTTCTTTTTTCAGCATGAAGTGCCTTCTATGTTGAAAAGCACCTTCTGTGGCATTCTATGATTTTTTTTGTGCCTCTCCCTTTTTAATGCTTTTGTGATGAGCCAAGAGTGTAAGTCACTTATCCAAGGGTAATAAAATCGGAGTACGAAACTAATTTCAAATGCAGAATTTTTGCGGTCTTCATAACATGACCTATAAATGTCCAAATGTGCTCAAATTTTGAAATGCAGAATTTTTGCGGTCATTGTAACATGAACTATAAATGTCCAAATGTGCTCAAATTTTACATCATGAAAAACTACTTGAGTGTATTCTGCTCTGAATACACTCGAGTGTATTCCAGTCTGATTATATATATATATATATATATATATATATATATATATATATATATATATATATATTGCATATATAGTAAACACAGTACATTCAAAAACCTAAATTTGTAGTACTTTTTAGGAGATATTTTCCATTTTCCTTTAATGGGATTTTGTGATGCCCATTTGTGTTAATCAGAAATTGATTACTCATAAAACACAAATCAGAAATGTTAACTATATTTGTATTTCTATTCATGAGGCGGTACATTTATAAAACAAAATAGTAGATTAATAAAGTCAAATAGTAGACAAGTTAAAACAGTTCAATAATACTAATCAGTAGATAAATAATTAAAAAATAGTAGATAATAAATAAAAATCAGTAAATAAGTAAATACTAATTAGTAGATAAATAAATAAAAATCAATTCATAAGTAAATACAAATTAGTTAGATAAAAAAATTGAAACTTTAGATTAGTAAATACAAACCAGTACATAAATAAATAATAAGTATTAGATAAGTAAATACAAATCAGTAGATAAAAAAGTCAAAGCGTTATATAAGTAAAATTAAAGAATTAGATAAATAAATAGTAATCAGTAGATAAACAAATACAATGTATTAGATAAAAAAATACAACTCAGTTGATAAATAAATATAAATCAATAGATGATTAAATAATTTTAAAAATTAGATGAGCAAATACAAAGCCCTAAATTTAAATAATGAGATGAATAAAAAATCAGTAGACAAACAAATCAGTAGATAACTAAATACAAATCAGTAGATAAGTAAATACAAATCAGTAGATACATAAATTAAATAATTAGATAAGTAAATTCAAATCAATAGATAAGTTTATACAAATCAAAAGATAACTATATACAAATTAGTAGATAAGTAAATACAAATCAGTAGTTAAGTAAATACAAATCATTAGATACATAAATACAAATTAGTAGATAAGTAAATTCAAATCAGTTGATACAAATCAGTAAAACTAATAGCTTAGTTATGTGTATTACTTTTGGGCACCCAGATTGGGGTGGGGCTTGGGCCGCCTGGGCACCCACTAGTACAACACAGGATCTTACTAGTAATTCTAACTTGTGATATCATCTACTAGTAGCCCATCTATATGTATTTCTAGTCTTGTTTATCTTTTGGTATATATCCTCTCTTGGTTTCAACTATGCTATGCTTGTATCTTGTTTCATTATGCTTGTATCTTGTTTCATACAAACTCAAGGTTGTTCCTTGAATTGCATATCTTATATCTTGAGTTACTTGTTTGCATAGCCTTACCTTGATATTATTGCTAGAATCACATCTAGGGTTATTCAAATACATGGCATGCTTATCTTTATGTACATTGCTTGGACAAACCCTTAGTGTTTTCTCTTTTACTCTCCATTCTAACTATTGGTATCTCTTTTTACCAACAAATTGTGTTATTAAATCTTCAACCCCCTCACTTTTTGAAATGACAAAGGGGGAGAAGACATGTCTTATGTAAAAAGGGATGTAAAGCGGAGAACACATATATGTGGAAGACATACATAGTTTCTATAAATGTTATGAAAATTACAGAGATAGGTGGTGTTATGTTGTGTTTTGTTGAGTGTCATGTGCATAACATGTGCCTCACTTATGCTTTCACTTGTGTAGTTTAGTCCCATATTTCTCATCTCTGATTTAGTCTCTATTCCCTTCTATTATATAAGAGACTACATTGTACACTATTTTACTCACTTAATAAGCAATTCCCAATTTCTCTATATGGTATCAAGAGCAGATCTGGTTCTCTAATTTTCTTTTTCCCACCCTGCCCCTATGCCCTGAGACTTCACCCCCCACCCCCCCGCCGCCAGCCAACCCTCCCCACCTTCCACCGCTACTGCTAGCAGCAAAATCACCCCCCTCTCCAATCAGCCGCCACCCGCCCCTCTCCACCCCACCATGTCGCCGCCGCCCATCCCCCTTCTCCACCCATCACCACCCGCCCCTCTTCACCACTCCCTACTGCCGCCGCACGGGCCCCTCTCCACCACTCTTCCTTCTGCCGCCGAGCGGCCCTTCCTGTCCTCCACCTTCTTCCACCACAGCCATCGTCACCCCTTGCACCTTGTTACCCTCTACTTCTCAGTTCCCCCACCCACCTTCTTTTTTGCACGTAAAAATTTCGGGACAACCATAGCTATCCCACGTTGAGAGTCTCCTAACTCTCCGATTATTTTTCTGCCCACACCTCATGTTGGGATATTAATTTCCTCATGACGGAGTAGGTTTATTTATCGATCTATCTGCCCAACACAGGCTCCTTTTGATCTGATGTGTCAGACCCCTACTGTTGTTGCTACTGCCCCATAGTGGGTTCCTTATTTGTTGTCTACTGTAGCTGCGCCACCACCTCATTACTGCATGCTTTTGCACATCATGGTGTCTCTTGAGCCTCCTCGCTCTCTTTGTGTTACCACCTCAAGCTCGATAGTATGAACTACCATATGTGGTCAACGTCCTTTGTTCTCTATGATAAGTTTGAAGCCTGATACTCACACCTTACCACTGATCCTCCTACTGTCCCTACTGCTACTGCTCATGAAATGAGAAAACACGTTTATGCTCAATGGTCTAAAGACGAATCTGGTGTTATGTCCTGGCTTCTCAATAGCACCAAGTTGTGCATAAGTCAGTCTCTATTATGACTTCATGATGCTAAAGCAATGTGGGACCAACTGTCTCATGTTTACTCCCATCAGCAAAATCCTAAATGGGTTTTTAAATTTTTCAAAAACCTAGCCAAGAAAGAGTTCTCTTTACATGCTTCTATTGAGGATTTCTACAACCAATGTTCTGCTCTCTAGAATGAGTATGAAATCTACCATCTACTGACTGCTGACATCAAAGAGGCTCAGAAGAAGTGCAATGAACTACAACTAGTCCAATTCCTGGCTGTCCTACCTGCTTCTGTTTTCAGGTGTGGTCGATCAAGATCTGTCTAGTGACTGTAACATCCCTGACCTGGGTTATGCTTTAACCCTAGATGTTTTGTTTAAGAAAGATAATTATATGCTTTATCTTATCTGTTGAAAAGTAATTAAGTCTCAAGAGGAACCTATATTTCAATTTTAGGCCCTTTTGAATAATGTTGAAAATAATGTTTTGCCCGTTTTGGACTAAAGTGCAAATTACCCAAGTTGAAGGGTTAACTTGCAAATGTTACATGAAAAAATGTTCCTCAAAGTGTTGAATCATCATAAGAATGAGAATGATGCATAGGTTTGGCTTCCACAAGCCTGAGCACCAAGAAAGAGCTTATTAAGCAATGTTTGTGTATTAAAACCTAGTTTTGGTGTAATGTGTAATTTACCCAAAACCTAGGGTTCAATATGAAAAATACCAATTCTAGAGAGTCCCTAATGTTTCTTGGTATCAATTAGAGACAAGAAAATTAGAGGGTAATCTCATTTGAATCTCTTGGGGGGAGAGCGAATCTTGATATTAAAATAATTAAGATTTAAGCATAATTGAAACCCTAATTAAATTTAATGCAAAAATAAATATATTAATGGAAGTGTCCTTCAACCAAAAATATTATTGTTGAATTTATATAAGTATGGGCGTCCTTGTGCCTTGCAATGGGGCGCCGAAATATCTAAAGTGAGTGGAGAGCCCACTTACATTTGTTAAAGAAAAAGTAATATCCACTAATTTTTGGATATAATTATTATATTGATTAAGGTGCTTAATTGTTTTCTTTTAATTCACGGATAAAGAAAAGGATTTCAAAGGGAAGGATGATGTATTCGTATGCAAGGAAGTAAGGGGTATAAGTGGCACCAATTTAGGGAATTAAAGGGTTTTTATAACACTTCCTCTCTCTTGAAATTCACTTATATACATTCCATTCTTTCACCCATATGAAAGGATTTTTCGACTCTTCTTTCTTTCCTTGATTTTTCCGAACACAAGGGATCTTAGGAGCAATAGGAGGACGTACCCCAACCTGTAGGTGAGCTCCTTAATCATCCTCAACCTTGACTTCATGGTGGAAATCGAAATTCAATGCTTATTTTCTTCTTTTCTCCATTCAATGCTCAACCTTGATCATCCTTTGCATCCAAAGACTTAAGAACATACCTTGGACAGTTGAGAAAGCTTCATTCACCATTGAGGACATGAGGCTTGAAGCTTGGAATAAACTTTGAAGGCGGGTTATATATTAATGTTATTATTGATTTCATTTCTTCACCATATGATGATTCCTTTTTCTTTCCGGAAATTCCTTTTGATTAGTTGATGAAATCACTATAAGAATCATAGGAAAATTAAAAGTTATAAATCTTGAATATGATGATGTCATCTAATTACACACCTCAATAAATATCATGAGCAAACAATCTTCAATTTTGATGACCAAACAGTCTCAAGACCGTTTGGTGATCAAACAATCTCAAGACAGTTTGAGGTTAAACAGTCTCAAGACCGTTTGGGGTCAATTTCTAATGTGGATGAATGAATATCCAATGGTTCAAATTGATCTAATTATAATGGATTCAAGAATGGATGATCCATTGATTACAAACCCTAATAGGATTGATTGATTGAAACCCTAAATTGATTGAGTCAATTTCAATGTTGAATGGCTCAAACAGTCTCAAGACCATTTGAGGGCAAACGGTCTCAAGACCGTTTGAGGTCAAGTGGAGTCATGGATGGATGAAGATCCAAGTGTTACATTTTGATCTACTTCCAATGGTCTCAATGTTGGATGGTTCAATGAGTGCAAACCCTAAATCGATTGATTGTGGAAACCCTAGTTGATCCATTCGGTTTCAAGGTAGTTTGGACCAAATGGTCTTGAGATCGTTTGAGTCCAAACAGTCTTGAAACCATTTGAGATCAAACGGTCTTCAAGACCATTTAGAGGGCAAATAGTCTCAAAATCGTTTGATGTCCAATCGGTTTCAATGATGGGTTGTTCATTCGGTCTCAAGGTTATTGATCAAACAGTTTCAAGGATTGAAAGCACCAAACGGTTTCAAAACTATTTGAGAGAAAACAGTCTCAACCCGAGATGCCCAAACCGTCTCAAGACCGTTTGGAGGGAAAACGGTCTCAAAACCATTTGAAGGTCAAGGAGATCAAAACCGTTTGAAGGTTCAAAAGTATCAAAACCGTTTGAAGATCTAATGTGATGAAAGATCAATTAACCCTATAATTGTTAATGATGTATCTCAAAGTTAATTACAATGGTTGTACCTCTCAAGTACTTAGGTGATTAGTACCTTTTGAGTGGTTAACCTTCGATGCTTATGAAAGTGGTAACTCAGTACACTATGATAACCATAGATGTCTGTACTTGAATAATGGGTTGATCCAAGTTGATAAGTATGGAGTAATCAACATCTTAGAGAGGATGATAGAGAGAGGAATTCATACATGTATAATAATCAAGTAGTGGTTAAGTCTCAACACTTTCAACATGAACATAATATGCATTTAGGGTATGATCCTTGATAAAGAGATCATGAAACCCTAATTTAGGGAAGCGCTAGATGAAACCCTAATCTAGGGTAATGGTGTAACCCTAATCTAGGGTGATGATATGAGAAATCCCAAGTTAGGGTAATATAACGAAAAACCCAAACTTAAGAGAATGCCTCATGAAACCCTAATTTCAGGTAAAGTTACATGAAACCCTAATTTGGGAAAAGTTATAAGGAACCTTAATTCAAGATAATGATGTGTGAAACCCTAATCTAGGGTGATGCCTTGTGAAACCCTAATTTTGGGTTATAGTGCATGAAACCCTAATCTTGGGAAATATGATGATAAACCATAACACCCAAAGTGGTTGATAATGGATAACCTTATATAAATAATGCCTTATCCAAGATGAGTCCATATTATTGATAATGGTTGAATGATTCAAATGAGTGGCTTATGACCAATACATTACATCATGAATGTGATGAATTGGTGCATAAAGTATTAGGGTGGAAAATGCCCTAATACAAGATGATTGATGAACTTAAGTAAGTTAAAAGTGATGAGGGAATGGATACATCAAGACATGATAGATATCACATTCAGCACCTCAAGGATTGATACACCTTGATGTACCCTAAATCTAATGTACTCGGATGAGTAACACATGAAGTGTGTCATGTCGCCTTTTGAGGAGAGTTGATAAGACCCGAAGGTTCGAGCGTTAGCGAGGGTATTTTTCAATTGTTACATTGAGATATAATGTTCTTTGATAAGTATAGGCTAACATACCTTAACATAAGGTTAAGTCAAGATTAATAAAGTACGAGGTAATCATATTCTGGTAAATATGAGAGAGGAACTCATGACTTGTGTTGATAATTCATTTAATGATAAATGATGAGAGTTAATAAGTATGATTGAATACTTATGTTATCAATGTTGGCTCCTAAATGTGTGGAGCAATGAATTAGGATTTGATCATTAATAAATATGATCTTGAAAACCTAAATGGTTAATGATGGAAAACCCTAACCCTAATGAAGGGTGATGATATGTAAGAGAAACCTTAATCGATAAGGAAAGGAAAACCCTAACCCTAATGAAGGGTGATGATATGTAATAGAAATCTTAGTTGATAAGGAAAGGAAACCCTAACCCTAATGATGGGAAGGTTGTAACTCTTTTGTTGCATAAACCTTGTAAGGAATGTTAAATACTTGAATAAAAGTATAATGATTAATGGGACTTGTGAGCCATGTAAATAGTTGGTTCCTAGTGAGAGGTGACAAGATGTTTAATGAGCCTTGTGAGCCATGAAAATAGTTGTTGCCTAGTGAGAGGTAACAAGGTGTTCATAAAAGTCTCATATAAGAAATGATAATGTTCAAATAAACTAGGAAGTGGAAACTTAGTAACATAATAATAATAAATGGATACAATAATAATAATAAAATCTTAATCATATATGTTTTATGCTTATAGCCAAATAAGGGCTATAGTGTTTTGAATATGCTTAAAAGAGATAATAGGAATACTTGTATTATATGAAGTATTTGAATAAGTATGATGATTTGGCCAAGGTATAATGCCTAGTAAAGGTGATGTGGTATTTAATGATGATATGCACAAGATTGGTAGAGTCCAATACCTGGTACATGCATAAAGCTTATAGTTAATCACAGGATTGGTAATAATCCAATACCTAGAAGAGGCATAAATCCGATAGTTAATTACAGGATTGGTAATAATCCAATACCTGGAAGAGGTATAAAGCCTATAGTTAATCACATGATTGGTAATAATCTAATACCTGGAAGAGGCATAAAGCCTATAGTTAATCACATGATTGGTAATAATCCAATACCTGGCAGAGGCATAAAGACTATAGTTAATTACAGGATTGGTAATAATCCAACACCTGGCAGAGGCATAAAGTCTATAGTTTATCATAGGATTGGTAATAACCCAATACCTAGTTGTTAATCACAGGATTGGTAATAACCCAATACCTGGCTATTAATCACAAGATTGACAATAACCCAATATCTGGTTGTTAATCACAGGATTGGTAATAACCCAATACCTGGTTGTTAATCACATGATTGGTAATAACCCAATACTTGGTTGTTAATCACAGATTTGGTAATAACCCAATACCTGGTTGTTAATCACAGGAATGGTAATAATCCAATGCCTAGATGTTATCAAAGGATTGGCATAGTCCAATGCCTAGAATGGTTGCACATGATTGGCATAGTCCAATGCCTGAACAGAATATGATGATGTATACTCACATGACTGGTACAATTCAATATATGGTTAATAGATTGGCTGAGGCCAAAAGATAGAAATGAGAATGATTCATGGATGACATACCATGATAATGAGCATTACAGGATAAGCTTGACATGTTGATACAGTATGATGGATAAATGTTATACATGTTCTTCATTTCCTTATTGGATAAGTGACATGATGCTATATCAAGTTATAGCTGAAATGCTTTGAATAAGAATATTTCTCTAATCTGTTTGGGCATTCATTTACCTACTGTTGAATATATAAGATTCCTCTACTCGGTTTTATTCTAGTAAACTGCAATAATAATGCTTCTGGTGGAGAGTTATATCTCTCTCTGGGACAATTTCAATTGTCTCACCCCCGTTGGATCCAACCTTTTTAGGTAGACGTGGAAGAAGAGGCAGAAACCCTATTGCAGGGGAAGATCAGCAACAACAACAATAGAGACAGCAGTGATATTCCAGGTGGAGGCATTGGCTGTTATATTTTGTATAGAGATTCCTATGTGCCGTCTCTGTACTCTCAGGTCCTTGGAGTTAGTAGTTAGTGCTTTTAATGAATCGATTTGATATTTTGGCTTGATGCCTCGAGGTTCTTATGCTACCTATGTATAGTTTTAATAGAGAAGTTGATGCTTGTAATCCTTGAGAAGGGATGGTACAGGATATGTATTTATGGACTAGGATGTAAATAAAATATATTGGTTCTTGATAAAAGAGTTTTCCTGTGTCTGGATCTCTTTGTAAATGGTTTTAATTTTTAGTGATTTTTTGTTAATCTGCTGCTAATGATCACTTCCGCATTAATTATTATCTAATGTTTGGTGTTTGTCGCCACAATGACCCTTTGCCTACTCTTCGTGACATCCTGAAGAGAGTTCAACGGCTACCATATGTATCCTCCACTCCTGTTATTGAGCATCCTACTTTAGTTGCTCGCATTGCTGATTATGGATGTGGCCATGGTGGTGGACGTGCTCGTGGCGGACGTCCACCTCCTACTGGCAGACGAGGCTCCTCTGCTACTCCTGGACGAGGTCAAGCCACTGGACCTCATTACTGCAACTGGTGTGGTCGTGATAATCACACATAAGATAGGTGTTGGATCAAGCACGGCAAGCCATCGTGAACCAGGTATCTATAGAAACTACTACTAATGATGCATTCGATCCACCAGCTGCTCCTCCGACCACTGAATGGATTTTCGCTCTAAATTTGAGAAGTTCTTCCAGGAGCACATGTCTCAATTGCCTTTGACATCTGTTGTTGGCTCTTCTGCAATGCTTGCATTTCCTTCTACTGGTAACCATAAGTGGTGCATTGATTCTGGTGCATCTGTCCATATTGCAGGAAACATCCACTTATTTTTTGCTCTGTCTAAAACCTCTAATATTCCATCAGTCACGGTTGCCAAAGGCTGGAAGATGCCTGTTCATGGTGTTGGCACAGTTCCTCTATCTCGCAATATGAATCTTCACTCTGTTTTACACATACCACAATTTCCTATTAATTTATTATCAATTAGTAAAACTATTAAATAACCTCAGTGCTCCATTAAGTTTGATCCATCTGGTTGTGTTTTGAAGGATCTCCGCACGAAGATGATGATTGGTTTAGGCCACAAAGAACCAGATGGACTATACTATTTGGATGGACTTCCTGCAACTTCAACTCTCTTGTCTACATCAGTCACAGGACTTTAGTGGCACTTCTGACTGGGCCATCCGTCTGCTAAATTAAAATTTTTATTTCCTGCATTATTTGAAAACAATCACTCTTGTGCATCTTGTGTTTTGGGAAAACAAATGAGGTATGTCTTTCCTACTAAGAAAGAACTTGGTTCTAAAGAAATTTTTGATATTGTTCATACAGACAACTGGGGTCCATTCTCTGTCCTGAGTCAAACTGGTGTTAAATGTTTTTTGACATTTATTGATGATTATTCCCGTGCTACCTGGCTATTTTTTCTCAAAGATCGGAGTATTGTTTTGGACAATATCCACATTTTCTTTTCTAAAATAAAGACCCAGTTCAATAAAACCATTAAAATTTTCCGTACCGATAATGCCTTGGAATTTATGTAGAAATGTGTCACTTCTTTTTGTTCTGATCGTGGCACCATCCACCAAACCTCTTGCTCTTATACTCCACAGCAAAACGGTGTTGCTGAATGGAAAAATTGCCACTTATTAGAGGTTGCTCGCACCCTTCTTATCCATTATAAAGTTCCTCGCCGTTTTTGGCCCGAAGCAGTCACTACGACATGTTTTCTTATAAACCACATGTCGTCTTTTGTTTTACAAAATCAGACACCTTACTCCATTTTGTTTCTTGATGCACCTCTTTTTTATGTTCCTTCTTGCTTTTTTGGGTGTACCTTCTTTGTTATAAATTTACACCCAGGAATGAAGAAACTCGACCCTCGCTCCACTAAATTCATTTTCTTGGGTTATTCGAGAACTCAAAAATGTTATCGCTGCTTTGATCCGATACTCAAGACAGTGGTTTGTTAGTGCGGATGTGATCTTTTTTACGATATGCCCTACTTTTCTAATGATAGAGAAAGACTATCTCATGATATGTTAGAACTGACACCTCTACTAGATATTGTTGAAGACTTGTCTTCTCCTAACAAGCCTGAAGAGCGTCCGCTGCAAGTGTCAAACACCGACCAAAGACAAGCACTCCTTCCATGGCCCCTCCCCAACCAATTCCTCTATTAGCGGCTGATCAAACAAACATTGAGGTGACTCCTGACTTGCATCTTCCTATCAGTCTGCACAAAGGTGTTCGCTTCGGTATTAAACATCCTATCAATCATTACTGCACTTCTGCGCAATTTCTGCTATCACCATTCCAAAAAATGCTACAGAGGCTCTTGTTATTCCTGCATGGAAACAGGCGATGGATCGGGAAATGTAGGCACTCTGCGATCGCAAGACATGGGAACTTGTGGATCACCCTTCTTCTTGCCCCACTATGGATGTCGTTGGGTCTTTACTATTAAATATCAACCTGTTGGGACTATTGAACGTCTGAAAGCTCGTCTTGTTGCAAAAGGCTACACAAAGACATACAGTGTCGATTATTTTGAGACCTTCTCTCCTGTTGCAAGATTAAACTCTGTTAGAATTCTAATTTCTATTCTTGTTAATAAAGATTGGTCTCTTTTTCAGCTAGATGTCAAAAATACACTCCTTTATGGAGATCTACATGAGGAAGTATATATGGAGCAACCACCTGGATTTGTTGCTCAGGGGGAGTCCGCCTTCAAAGTATGTAAGATGAAAAAGGATATCTATGGTCTCAAACAGATCCCGCGAGCGTGGTTTGACAAGCTTAGTCAGATATTAGTCACCTTGGGATTTTGTCACTCTCATTCTGATCATTCAGTCTTTATCTGCAAAATAGTGGTTGGACTTGTCAGTCTTATTGTTGATGTTGATGATATTATCTTATCTGGAAGTGATATCGTGGGTATACAGGATACTAAAACCTACTTAGAAAAACACTTTGTCACTAAAGATCTCAGAAGGCTGAGGTATTTCTTAGGCATTGAGGTCTCCAGTTCATCTGCAGGACTGTGTCTCTCTTAAAGAATATATGTACTTGATCTCTTGTAGGAAACTGGCATGCTGGGTTGCAAACCAGCCAACACTCCACTTGACCCAAACATGGACTGGATGATGCAAACTCTCCTCCCTATGCTGATCATCACTAGTTCACAAAGTTGGTAAGCAAGATTATCTATCTGACTGTCACATGAGCTAACCTCACTAATGTTGTCGGATTCATCATCCAATATCTTGATAAACCATAACAATGTCATTGGGATGTTATATGTCATACACTGTGATATCTTAAAAGTTCTCTAGGAAAAGGCTTGATGTATAGGAAGCATGGCCGCTGCAACCTATCTGGCTTCTCGGACTCTGACTATGCAGGAAGTCATTCTGATTGTAAGTCAACATCAGGATACTGTACATTTGTTTGGCGGAAACCTTATCACCTAGTGAAGCAAAAAGTAGATTGTAGTCTCCAGATATAGTGTAGAGGCGGAATATCGAGCAATGTCATGCGAACTTCTATGGGTTCAGAGTCTCCTCTAGGAGTTTGATATATCCTATTCCAGCCCTATACCAATACTATGTGACAATAAGGCCTCCATTTTTATTGCGAGCAACCCCACTTTTCATGAAAGAACAAAACATATTGAGGTCGACTGTCACTTTGTTCGAGAGGCAGTTCTTTCTGGCCAGATTTGCACTCCATATCTCAGCACTGACAAGCAAGTTGCAGACATCTTCACCAAGATACTTCCTAAAGCTCATTTTCAGACTCTAGTTGACAAGTTGGGCATGTTCAACATCTATGCTCCAGCTTGAGGGGGAGTATAGAGATATGTGGTGTTATGTTGTGTTTTGTTGAGTGTCATGAGCATAGCATTTGCCTCACTTATGCTTTCACTTGTGTAGTTTAGTCCCATACTACACATCTCATATTTATTCTATATCCCCTTCTGTTATATAAGAGACTACATTGTACACTATTTTACTCACGCAATAAGCAATTCCCAATTTCTCTATAAAAATTAACCATGCAGGAGAAATAATATCAATTGAGAGGGAGTATGTGAACTTCATTAGCATCAATTGAGGGGAAGCATATGAACTCAATTCTATTGAAACCCCTAGGTTTCTTCAAATGTATGATTTTACGTAAATGCTTTCAATACACTTATGGAATGGTTTGTCATTTCAAAAAGGGGGAGAATGTTGATTCCAAGTCTAATTGACTGAACTCTTGTTTTGATGATAACTAACCATTCTACTTATGTCTAATGTTTCTACATGAGTGATTCAGATTAGATAAACACACTCCAAATGCCAAAACTTGTGCATCCCAACTTGGAGTACAACAAGTCAAAATCAATGCAAGTGCACTTTTGTGGAAAAGGCCTCAAATCCATAAGAATAATGTTGTAAATCACTTGTAATGATTGTATGACTCATAATTAATTTTAGATTAAATCAAGAGCACTTAAATCAAATATTTAAGCATTTTCATGGCACTTTTCAAAATTCATCATAGGGACTTTTTTCAGATGAGTTACATATAAGATAAACTCGACTGACACCCTTGATGGATCTTGGGAACTGCCAGGATCGGTCGAGATTACCCAGGTTAAACTCGAATGACACCATGTACAGGAAAACTAAATTTAATCCATCATCTGAGTTTCATCCAGGATAAACTAGACCGACAACTCAAATTTTGTTTGTCGCATAGTGTTGTCGGCTGAGTTTCCAAAAAGTAAACTCAATCGACCACATTGTACCGGATGTGCGGAAAAAGTGTTTGTAACTGTTGGAGTATTGCAAAACTCGAAAATATATGTGTTGTGACACCGCAAACGGCTAGAATTCTCCACTAAGTGTTTTTTTTTGGCTAAGAAGCATCCTCAACTATAAATAGGACCCCTTGGGCTTCATCTCATGGTTAGCCAAGTACTATGAAGGTTTGAGTGTCTCCAGGAGCCTCTTTCCACTCTTAATCTTAATCACTTGCTACATCTATTAGAGTGAGTAGGAGATCTTTAAGAGAACTAGTCCTACATGTATATCTTGTGAGGCTCTCACTTCCTCCACCTCCTAATCTCTCTTTCTACCATGAAGATGAAGGTTCTCTCTCTTGGTTAAGAGAGGTGAAGAAGGGAAGAAGTTCCTTGGTGAAAGCATCTCCTTGGTGAAGGTGAAGTCAAAGGTGGAAGGTTTAAGTCAAGAGTGGGTAAATCCTCAAGGCGGAAAACTAGTTGCAAGAGTGGGTAAGTCCTTGGTGAAGGCGGAAGACTCGGTGAAAAAGTAGGTCAGTTTGTTGGTGAGGTAGAAGATTCTTGATCATGGACAGGCATGGTAAAAAAGCCAGCCTTGAGGCTCTCGAGGATATCCCATTTGCGCCTTAAGGCTTACGCCTCGATGTCCTGGACTGAGGCTTACGTCTCACAATGTCTGAGGCTCACCTCAAAGCAACAAGGCTTTGAGGCTTAGCTAAGGCACAAGCCTTGATTGCGGATGATAATGTATCATGTTAACCACCAAATTTTCTACTAATAAGATTTCTACAAATACATTATCTAGAAAATAATATTCAGAGTTGTTGTAGTTCATTATAAATATTTATTTCTAAAATTTATAATTATCATTCTCTGAGTGACATCTTTGAATCTTCTTTGCTAAATCTATCTTTGTTTGCTACCTTTTTATTTACTATGCCGGTGATTTTCATCTCATTGTTAACTAATTTTGGATCTGTATTCCTACTAATTTCAAATTCTATCTCCCTTACTTTTTCATTTTTAATTATATATTTTAATCCAATAGTATAATTAATTGATATCTTATTAATTCTATGCATATTCTTTTGAATTATGGTGGTCTTTAATTCCTTTATGTCCTTCTTAAGTTTCACAAATATTTTCTATTTCATTTTAGTTTCATTTGTCACTTTGTATATACATATTTATACTACACACATGCATATACATAAAATATATTTAAACATATATCATTATATATATGAATATGTATATATATATATAATTTTATTCATTAGGAACGCCTCATGCATTATTGAGGCTTACGCCTCGCCTCACTAAGACAAAAACACCTCGTGACACCTCATGCTTTTTGTAACCTTGTGGATACGTAAGTCCTTTGGTAGGTTGTTGGCTCCCTTCTCTTTAAAGGGAAGGCTAGGTATCCTTGTCCTGGAAAAGGAAGGTCAGATGTTGTAACTTTTATAATAAAATATAAGGAGTAAGACAGTTGAAAAATCCTAGAGGTTGACCTCTTTAAGTAGTGGATGTACACTCTCCTAGTTTGGAGTTTGGAACCACTATACATAGCTTGTATTCTTGGGCTTGTTCAATCTCTCTCTCCCTTGTTGTGTATGTTTAGTTTCACTCGAATTTCATATTAGAAACCTTATCTTGTGATATATCTTGTAGGTCTAATGAATTTTTATAGCTCTATTCACCCCCTATAGAGTCCATCATAGATCCAACAATAATCGCTTATGTAAAATGTTAATAATCCTACCAAATGAAAATTGTTAATCATTATTGATGATGATTATAATAGTACATTGTGATAAAAATCACTATTGATGTTTTAGCATGTTGGTTCTATGGAACCACCATACAAATCATACACAATAATAGAGAACATCCTACAAGAAGAATGGAGATATGATTTCACTTATATAGAGTTCAGTGTGTCAAATACAATAGCTATACCAAGCATTACTCAGTATCCTTCAACCCATCACACTTGATTACAAGAATAGCCTGCAGTAAATCGAGTTTACATGCCAGTACTTGATCATTCTAGTGTTGTAATATACAATACAAGTCCAACTGGAGACTTCAAAGTCTTCTCCATTGAATAAACACCAGAATCAAGGTTGGCAAATACAATACATTATTGTTGCATTTGTTGGTGACATTGTTTTGTAATCAGGTTTCTTTGGAGATCTATAATATGCATGATGTATTTTTGTCCATTTTATCAACATGCACTGACAATTTGTAGAAACATCGATTGACATCAGTTGTCTGGTATAATTGTAAACATTACTGAATAAAATTTATGTTTGCAAGGTATTAATATATTTAGGTTTTATTTGTTTATTTTGAGCACTCTTTAGTGTCTTGTCTTTTGTCCTATATTGGTAAACTCCATATGGTGTGGAATCATCCTATCCTATCTAAGGAGTGTGCCAATGCTAGTATTACATATCTTAATAATAGACTCCTATTAACTTCACATGGTATTAGAGAGGTCTGATCCACCCTAATTATTTTCCTCCCATCTCTGCCATCATCCTCCCCCCATCCACCCATCGTCACCCTTCTCCCTCTCCCTTGCTCCCTGTCTACTACCTAGTTCCTTGTTCCCCTCATGCCTCCCTGCCAGCCACTTGCGTTGCCCTGCCACCAGTCTGATCCACCCGTTCCATTCACCAGCTGCTCCACCCACCATCCCACCGTTCCGCTGCTAGTTGCACCATCCATTGCAGCCACCCTTGTTGTGCCATCCACCCACTGCCACCGGATTGTCCTTCTCTACCACCCGATTCACCCACCATTGCCACTCGATCCACATGCCACCACCCGCCTGCTACTCTCCTCTGTAACTCCTCAACCCGCCACCCCACATGCTACCCCACCTACCGGTAGTCAAGCTCCATGTTTCCTCCTCCGCTCCTCTCTACCAACTTCACTCCGCCTGACCTCTCCACCACCAGCGACAAGTAAGCCAACTTCACTCACCCCACCACTTCTGCCTTCATCCATCTCTCCTCTACCCACCAGCCATCACTTTTGTTTTCATCCAAACTCTTGTGGATATCCACACCTTACTTTTTGTTTTGAGTTTCCTGTAATTAGAAGTCTTCTCTATATTTAAAACAACTTCTCCTTACTTTATCTTAATCTTCGGGAGGGATTTCCTCTATCCAATCAACCTTTGTCACATGTTGGTTTAATATGACGATGTGATGTTGGTTTCTTAATTAAACAATCTTAATGCCTATTGCTTGGGTCTCTGAACTATTTAGTTTTTTACTAGCATGATGATTTATGCCCTTCTGGACTAAGAACGTGTGCGGACTGACCTAAATGCCTCTAATGATAACTACATAACTCTCAGTGTGACCACAATAAAATTGGATGTTCTAACTACCATATATCATCAGCTTCTTTCAAGTTGTATGACAAGGCCCAAGGTCGGTACTGTCATCTTATCACTAAAGGATATGATAAACCTATTGGGACTGCTGAAGAGAAAACTAAGTATGTCAATGACCTATGGGTCAAAGATGATTCTGGAATATGACCTGGATAATCAACAGTGTCGAACCAAAAATAAGTGTCTCTTTTATGACTTCAAATAGAAAAGGCCAAGTGGGATAAGTTAGCACATGTGTACTCACACCAACAAGAACCTAAAATGGTGTTCGAAACTTTTAAAAATCTGATTAAAGGAATTTTCTAAAGATACTTCAGTTGAGGATTATTATAATCAATGTTGTGTTTTGTGGGATGAATTTGAAGTTTACCATCCCCTATCTTCAAAATCATTGAAGTTCAACAATAGTGAAATGAAATTCAGTTGGTACAGTTCTCATAGAAAGTAAAAGACGGCTATTTGTTGTTTTAGATAAGAGAAACCCTGCTCCTATATATAGGAGGAAAGGGAAGTGTACAGACATAAGACCAACTCTAATGGGCGAGAACACTTAGGATCATATTACAAACTAATAATAAAACACTAACAAAATAACTCTCAACACTCCCCCTCAAGCTGAAGTTGGGAGAATCACAAATCAGCTTGCAAACAGCGAGTCAAACTAGAAAACAAAGAAACAAAACAAAAAAAGATAAACCAAGCCCATACGGAATTTTTCTCCCCCTCAATATTACATTAAAGAACTCAAACACTCAGAAACTCATACACTCCCTCTCAAGTAGATACTTCAAGAAAGCAGGCTAGCTGAAGCTTCTCGATCATCTGGAGCAGAAATAAGCAGCAACACAATCATCTGGAGAAAAGATAAAATATCTCACCAAGGTCTTCATCAAAGTCATCGTCGTAGTAGTCAGAGAGTGTTGGGTCAAAGTGGAAGAGTAGCAGAACCCAGAGAGTGTTGATCACAGTAGTAGTAGTTGTCAACGTACAAATAAAGTACAGATGGTTCAACTTGCGAAACAGGGTACGAAAGAGCCAGAGAATGTTGGCACACAGAAGTAGACAGTCAATGTGCAAACAAGGCACAAACATGCCAGAGAGTGCTGGCGCACAGCAGTAAAAGTTGATGACGTAGGTAGATAGAAGACCTGTAGGCAGAGTTGCAAGTAAATAAATAACTCCAATAGATGAAGCTCCATGTAAAGTCAGCAATAAATGTCTTCATCATCTTCCCTCTTCATAAAGTATCCATCACGGTAGCAGACGTCAAAGTCCAGATAGTGCTAGTCCATAGAGTCCAGAAAGTGCTGGTCCACAGAAGAATGTCAATGTGCAAATAAAGCACAGACAGTAGAAAGTGCAAAAGCACAAAGCAGCAAACAGGATGTGCTAATCATAGCACAAGTAGTAAGAACGATATCTGAATATGTAACTTCGTAGCAGTAGTTGAGGTAGATGATGAATAAACAATAATAGAAGCATCAAACATCACATAGTAGTAGAAGAAACCATATATCGATAGGAAATGTGGCATGAAGTCTACTACAACAGCAGAATAAAAATTTTCTTCTTCTCTTAATCTCTCCTCCATCTCATCTCTTCCTTCTACTCTTGATCCCCTATTCTCCCTCTCATGCCAATCACAAAAGGAGTCAAAGAGTGGTTGGCGTGGAGAGTCAAAATAATGGTAGAGGCAAGGTTTGTGTAGGAAAATATGTGGAGGAGGTCATCGATAACACAAGTCAAAGTAGAAAACAACCCGAATAGGGAGATCCAGATAGAAAAATAAATGGATCTTTTGCTGACCTGAAAAGGGGATTTGTTTGGCCCGATAGGGCAATAAATCTAGGGTGCGGGGGTGGAGCTCTCATGGAAAATACGATTAGGAAAAAATTGGGATCTGATTAGCACAAAATGTAGAGTGTATATGGGGGTAGTAGAAAATAAATATATGTTGAGGTACTCAAAAAGATATATAGGGTTGTTTGGTAGCAGTGACTAGTTGTGGGTAGCAGTCGGTAGCGATAAAGATTAGTGGTCACAACACCCTTTGTAGGGAAAGCAACAACAGTAGTAGAGAAGTAGACGGCAGCAGGCATGCATTCAGGGTCCATCGGCGGCTAGGATTCACAACAAGTGTGGCACAGGATGGCACGTGCGGTGCAAGGAATGTTCACGGTGGCAGGCTGGTGCCAAGGAGTAGTGTGGAAAAATGCGATGTTGTGGCGGCAGTAGGACGAAGGACCACCGATGGCGGTAAGGTAGCAGTGAGTAGCGGTCATGGGGCAGCTGCGCATGGAGCAACAACAACGCAGGGGTAGGCGGCTAGGCTTAGCAGCAGTCAGCGATAGCTAGGCAGCAAATGGATGATGGCAGTGGGCGGTAGGTGGCCCGGTTGCGTGGCACATGGAGCGGGCGGCTTGGGTGCTGGAGATGAACATGTAGGTAGTTGCATCTGTGGAGGAGAGACAAGCGTAGCAGACAGCAAGGTTGGTTGATTGTTCCTTGGGTAAGACGCCAACAGTAGGGTGGTGGCCAGTACTAAGAGAGAAGAGGGACGAGGCATAAGATAGGGAACTAGGGAAGGAATTCCCTGCGAGACAGCCAAGCACCACCAAGGGTGATGGCCGCCCGCAAGGGGCGTTCATTCTTTTCCCTCTCTCTCACATAGGGTTTTGGTCCCTAGGACGACTGCTCTAATACCATCTTAGAAAGTAAAAGACATCTATTTGTTGTATTAGATGAGAGAAACCCTACTCCTATATATAAGAGGATAGGGAAGTGTACAGACATAAGACCAACCCTAATGAGCTAGAACACTTAGGCCCATATTACAAACTAATAATAAAACACTAACTAAATAACTCTCAACAAGTTCCTTGCTAGATTCCCTACCTCCTTTTTAGGTGCAGTAGATCAGATCCTTTGTTGTGATTCACTCCCAAAGCTTTGTGATGTCTATCTCTTCTACTCCTATTGGTTCCACTGAGGCATCTTCTCTTGCAGTCCGCTCTAGCAATCCTGGCTGTAGCAGAGGTCATGGTGGTGGTAGAGGATGAGGTCGTTTTAGCCCATCAGGAATTGAACGTGGCCAACCCCCTAGAGGACTGGGATGTAGTCAGCCTCCCCTGCACCAAGCAACGCCCCTCCTAGTGGACCAAACAGCACACCTCCTATTGGATTGTGTCATTGCAACTTCTGTGGTCATAACAATCACACTGAGGATCATTGTAGGGAGAATTATCACTACTCCAACACATGGGCCAATCATGTCTCTACTGACTATACTGAGGATGTACCTGCCCGTCCCTCCACTGCTTCTACGGATTGGGTCCAGGCTGAATTTGAAAATCTCTTCCAAGAACAACTTCAGACTCTGACGTTGGCTCCATGTTCAAATGGTGACTTTTCTTTTAGCATCATCGGCTCCTTATGGTAAAAACAAATGTATCATGGACTCTGGTGCTTCTACCCATATTCTTGGAAATTCAAAATTGTTCTCTAAATTAATTGTTCTTCTTCAATTCTGCATGTGACCATTGTTGATGGAACTCAAGCCCCAACTCATGGGATAGGCAACATTTGGAATACAAATAATTTCTTGCTCAAATTGACTTTATATGCTCCTCGATTCCCTCAGAATCTTCTTTTAGTTAGTAAAACCATCAAGAAACTTAAATGTTCTATTACGTTTGACTTAGATGGATGTGTCTTTTGGGATTTCCACACAAGGATGAGGAATCGTTCGGGCATGAGGACCAGATGGCTTATGCTACCTTGATGCTCCAATGACTACTTCTCTTCTATCTTTGACTATTTCTGGATTAGGACATCCATCTACATCCAAGCTCAAGTATTTGATTCCTAATGTATCTAAAATTGTGCCTAAATGTGAAGCATGTCAATAGGAAAACAAACTCGATGTAGTTTTTCTAGAAAAACAATATAGCCTCAATTAGGGTTTTAAAAAGCTTTGTATGTGGGATTGCATCCATCTAGGGTTAATATCATCATCCCTAGAGATAATTTGAAGTAGAAGAGTATGTGGTATGGTGTCATATAGGGTTTCTCCGCAGGCGACTGGCGACCGTCAAGATAATGTAGGTATGCCTAACAAGGAAGGAGACGATGACCCAGGGAGGCCAAGTTCCACCATTCCCCTGGGCACGACAAGAATGATGTTGCATTACTCCTCCATTATAAATGTCTAGCCGCAACAACGTTCCAGACAATCAAGTATGGATATTGATGAAGGCGTAGCGACATCTACCTGTTTTCCTAGCCTTTCCACACCACCACACGTAGCAGACCCACCGCGAGAGGAACAACAGACCCGCCTGTCCTACAAGGACTCTATGGGCATGGGAAACAATCTCAATAATGGACACAGTTTTATCCACATCAATGCCGACCAAACAGATATCAACTTGAGGCCTGAGGACATTATCTTATCGACTGAAGACAGATTCCCTACCTTCAACGTAAGGAAAGAAGTCTTGGACGACCTTCTGAAATCCTGGAAGTTCACGGTCATCATCAAGCTCCTAGCCTGTGAGATTGTCTTTCTTACTTTACGCGACAAAATTAAATCGTTATGGAAACCTGTGGGAGGTTTTAATCTCATAGATGTGGACACTGATTACTTCATAGTACAGCTTCAAATGAAATATGATTTCATCAATGCCCTTACAGGTGGCCCCTGGCCCATATTTGGCTCTTATCTGACAGTGCAGAGGTGGTTTCCTGCCTTCTCCCCGACACTTGCTTCTCCACCCAAACTGGTAGCATGGGTACGGATCCCAAACCTCCCCATCTACCTCTATCAGAAAAATTTTTGACTGAAATAGGAGACAAGCTAGGGAAGAAGATCAAGATAGATATGAACACCAAGCTCCAACGACGAGGTAGATTTGCACGGCTGGTTGTCGAACTGGACATGGTGAAACCGCTAGTCTCGATGGTATCCATTACAGGAACCTGATACAATATAGAGTATGAGAACATACCCTTTATTTGCCTACACTCTGGAAGAGCCGTCCACTTAGAAAACGACTGCAGGACGAGGATGGAAGATGAGAATAAAGCTAGGGCAACAACTTTGGAAGCAGGCATGATCATCCCTACACCGCTGCCGCAGAGGAAGGAGGGGTTTTCGGAATCCATTCACACCCGACTAGTAATTAGGAAACCAAGAAAGCAAGGTACTGCCAATACCCAGAAAAGAGACAAGAATACGTCCAACAGATTCATGAACCTGGCGGACCAAGAAAATGAAGATGAAGATCAAGAAATCACTACGGTCGAGGAGATTGCAGATAGAGTTTCTAGCATTGACTGGAGAAATTGAAAGAATCAACAGAGAAACCAAAAGAAATGAGGAGACTCATCCATAACTAAGCAGGCAGAAGAGAAAGGCAAGGAACAACCTCCTCTTTGACAACATCAGGAGACGCAACCCTCCAACACCGACCACACAGTAGCCATTCCGTCTGGCGACATGGTGTTACAAGGAAGGGACCAACATGCCCACCCTTTCCTCTCTATCGATTTCTTGGTAGGAAGGACAGACATAGTTGCACCATCCTATATCTCCTATAGGATCCCCGAAAAAAACTCAGCATGATTTCACCTCCGCAATAGGAAGGTGGTTCATGGAGGGGACCCGGGAAGGGCCACCACCAGAAAAAGGGGAAAGCAATCCTTACTCCGGGACTTAGAGGAAGAAGCATGGGAGATGGGTTCATCCACCTTGGAGGAATCCCCTAAATGAAAGTGATCATCTAGAACACCCAGGGTATCTGTGACGACGATACCCAAAACACAGTCAGGGAGTTGAAAAGGAAGTATAAAACATTTGTGATGGCACTTTTCGAAACAAGATGTAGCAGCAAGAAGGATGACATCATCATTAGGACGCTGGGCTTCTCTTCCTCACACAGAGTGGAGGCAGTTGGTTATGTGGGCGGAATCTGGATTCTATGGAACGACAATATCTCCATGGAGATCCTTTTATCACACAAACAATTTGTACATTGTAAAGAAAACGTTCACCTTTATACCTTTGTCTATGCATGCATGACAAGGAATAGTAGGAACCTTCTTTGGAGCGAGCTACTCCATTTAGTCCCTACAACCAACACACCATGGAGGGTTATAGGAGACTTCAACGTGGTCATGTTTTCTTCTGAGAAATTTGGGAGTTCATCTTTTGACAGAGCAAATAGCAACGAATTTATCAAGGCCATGGAAAATTGCCAATTACAAGATCTTGGAGCAAATGGATCCCACACTACTTTCAGGTGTGGCCTTCTTCACGAGTGCCTTGACTGAGCGTTAGGCAATCAAGCATGGTTAGACATGCCTGACTTCAATCCAATGCAGGTACTGGGGAGGAACCATTTAGATCATGCACCCCTATTAATCTCATCATCCGCTGCTAACTTCACCAAAAGCAGCCAACTAAGAACTTCGGCAAGGTGGGAGACGCACACTGACTTCCATCCTTTTATGAAAACAAATTGGGATACAACATCCCCTCTTCAGGATGTAGCAGCTCGTTTCCTTCCTGTGGCGTTAAGGTGGGACACCAAGAATAGAAAGGAAACATGGCAGCTGAAGAATCAGATCAGTGACAAGATAAAATGCAACCAGACCTGCTTAGAACTAAACTTTGACATGTCCACATCAAGGGAAACGATCGATCTACAAAACAGGTTGGATGATATCCTACGAAGCAAGGAGGAAGATTGTCAACAGCAAGAACATTGCAATTGGGTCACTCTCAGTGACAACAACACCAAATGTTTCTAGAACCTAGTCAAGACGAGGAAGAGGGTGAATAAAATTGTCTGCTTGAAGGATAATGATGGCACCTGAGTGGACGAGGAACAACAGGTTAAGCAACTCATTCTATCCTTCTAGTCTGAAGTCTATTCTGATCCGACCTCAGACGAAAGAAAAGCAGCTAGTAAAAGATTCACTGGAGTCTTTTCTCCCTACTGGGAGGTGCTCACAACAAGCCTTGGCACAACACCTCTGCAACAAGAGATACTCGAAGCCCTGCGCTCAATGGCCCCATTGAAAGCATTGAGCCTAGACGATGTAGATGCTCATTTTCTCCAAAACCACTAGATACTGCTCAAGAACCAGATCATAGATTTCATATCTGGCCCCTTTGAAGGAAGACGCTTGTTCCCTGGTGCTACCGACTCATCCCTAGTGTTGATTCCCAATACTCCCCGACCCTACTCTTGCTCCCAGTTGAGGATCATCTCTCTCAACAATGTGTGCACCAAACTCATTTTGAAGGTTATAGATTGTCGAATCAAACCCTTTCTAAACAACTGGATATCCCCCTTCCAGTCCAGCTTTGTACCAGGCAGTCACATTGGCGATTACATGACGCTTGTCCAAGAGATCATTCACTCAATGGAGGCAAAACATTCCCGCAAACACTGCATGGCAATTAAGGTTGATCTAGTCAAGGCCTTCGACAAGATGAGTTGGGCCTTCATTGAAGACACCCTCAATGAAACACATCTGCCAAGAAACCTGATTTTAATTATAATGGACATCATCACATCTGGTTGCACATCCATTCTTTGGAATGGAGAGAACATTGGCTCCTTTAAGCCCTCATGCGGTGTCAAGCAAGGACATCCCCTCTCCCCTTATATTTTTGTTCTATGTCATGAGAGATTCAACCAATTGATTGAAGCCAAAATCGCCAGGAATGAATGGAAACCCATCAAAATCACAAGGAAAAAATCCCTATCTCTCACGTGAGTTTTTCCTATGATATAGTATTGTTTGGGGAAGCTACCCTTCACCAGGACAAGGTGATCCAACACTGCCTCAAATTCTTCAACAGGGCCTCATGCCAATTTATTTCACATGAAAAATCGGTAGTCTTATTCTTAATCAACACACCAAGGGTCATCCGCAACCAGATCTGTAGGAAGCTTTACATCAATGAAACACTCAACCTGGGAAGACACCTAGGAGTACCCATCATTCACAAAAGAAAAGGGAAAATCCACTACCAACACTTACTGGAGAAACTCCAATCATGTATCTGTTCCTGGAAAAATCGTTTCCTCTCCCTAGCTGGCCGAGTTACTTTGGTCAAGTCGGTTCTTCTTTCCCAACCATGCTACACAATGCAAGCGGCCCTTCTTCCTATGTTCAGTTGTGATAAGATCGACCAAATGGTAAGAAACTTTCAATGGAACGGCTCCTTGAACAACCGACACCTGAACTTAGTGTCCTGGAAACACGTCACCAAGCCTCTCCACAGCAGGGGACTAGGGATACGAAATACTAGAGATTATAACAAATCCCTCTTTATGAAGATGGCATGGTAATTCCTTCAAGATGATGACCTCCCATGGATTCAGCTCATGAAGGCCAAGTACACGACCCAAGGCACAAGCAAGACCTCAGGATCCCATATTTGGCAGGGCATTCGATCATACCTTCCCTTCCTTCTAAGTAACTCGAGATGCCTAGTTCTCTTTGGTTCAGACACAAATGCATGGGATGACGCTTATTTGGAAGAACAGAAATGCTGCCATCTTTGAAAACAACGCTAAAACTCCGATGGTGTTAGCTACCAGCTATAGAGGAGAGGCAACGTCTGTATCTAGAGCCTTTGGAAACTGCAACAACCAGACCCAAAGACTGAAGCAAGACAAACCTCGAAAAATTGGTATCAAACCGGGGACCGTCATTGTTAACGTTGACACCGCAGTGGATGGGAAAAACTGCATTATGTCTACAGCTATGGTAGTAAGGGATAGATATGGTCGATGGAAAAGAGGATCGACTGAGCTCTTTCGGGGGTCTGACCCGATGAGGGGTGAGCACTATGTGTTATCCAATACGTTGTTCTACCTAAAGTCCCAAGGTACCTATAATGCAACTATCCTGAGCGACTCTAAGCTTGCGGTTGAATGGTCCCTTGGTAAAGAGGATCCGCCTGAAGTCTACTAACTGTAAGTCCTCTCAATCCGAGCTCTGAAAGAACAGGTGATGTTGGACAAGTTGTTTCATGTACGGAGAGCAAGGAACAATCTAGCGGATATTCTAGCCAAACAATGCCTCAAACAACCAGAGGACCTCTCTTCTTTAGCATAATGCCCCCCGACTCTCATGGGAATTTATCTAGAGGAATTAGATAGTTTTTCTTCTATTTTTGATATCAATGTACCCGTAACTTCAGATATTTCATCTATGTAACCAACATCAGTTGGATTTCCCCCCAAAAAATCTAAAAATGCATATACTCCCGCATACCACATATACTCTACAAGGTGACCTCTCTGAACACATAACGCATACTACTTTTTAGAACACTGGCCTCAAATTTTGTTTTTGACATTGTCTATGTTGACATATAGGGACCTTGTCTTGTCACAACTATGTCTGGATCCCAGTACATTGTGACATTAATCGATGACTTCTTAAGGGCTATTTGGTTGTTTCTACTTAAAGACAAAGTGTTTCCCTTCATACTATTACAACATTCTTTGCTGAGATCAAGAATTAATTAATAAGCCCATCTAAAATTTTAGGCCAACAATGCTATTGAATTTATGCAACAATTTGTTAGCATTTTTTGTAAAAATTTTGGCACTATCCATGAAACATCATTGTTCTTACACTCTTCGGCAGAATGGGATTTCTAAACGCAAAAATCACCATCTGCTTGAAGTAGCTCGAACCCTTATGTTTCACCATCATGTCCCTGAATACTTTTAGGTTGATGATATCTGCATCACTGTTTTCTAATCAATAGAATGGCCTCGACTGTCTTGGACAATCGAGTTTCCTATACTGTGTTATACCATAGAGCCCCTCAGTTCTCTCTACCATCTAGAGTTTTTGCCACTTTGGTAGTACTTGTTTTGTCCAAAATCTTCAGGCTGGCTTAAGAAAACTTGATCCCCATTCGACTAAGTGCATTTTCTAGGGATACTCTCAAACTCAGAAGGGATACAGATGTTATGACCTGGATGCTAAGAAATGGTGTGTTAGTGCAGATGTTGTTTTCTTTGAGGATACACCATAGTTTTCTTCCATGGGTTCAACTCTATCTATGGAACTGGTTGTGGATACACTGCTTCTTGCTAATGTTGAGCCGGATCATCTCAACCTTTTGTTCCATCTACTAAGGTTCCTCTCTAGGTGTATCAAAAATGTCGCAAGACTCCAACTCCCTCTATGGCCCCTTCCTCAATGAGTCCCTCATCCTCATAGGTAGATCATGACATAAATCAGGTATACTCTAATCTAAATACTCTGATTAGCATAAGAAAAGGGGTGCACTCTTGTACTTTCCATCCTATCAACAATTATTGTGTAGATGCTAATCTTGGCTCAAGTTTTACAAACTTTACTACTGATCTTTATCCATGTGTTCCTAAAAATGTGGTTGAGGCCCTCATGCATCCTGCCCGGCGTTGTGCCATGAAAGTGGAGATGGAAGCTTTACATACTCAACAAACTTGGGACTTAGTAGAGCACATGTTTTACCTGTAGGTTGTCGTTGGATCTTCACTGTGAAGTATCACCCAGATGGCACAGTTGAACGCCTTAAAGTATGTCTTGTTGCTAAGGGCTACACTCTAACTTACGGTGCAGACTACTTTGAGACCTTCTCACCTATTGCACTACTTAATTTTGTTCAGATTTTTATTTTTGTTGTTGTCAACAAGAAGTGGCTCTTGTTACAGTTGGACGTTAAAAATACTTTCTTATATGGTGACATGCATGCTAGGAAGTGCAAACGCTTTTTACATATGTCGTATCCACATGCATTGGACACGCATACTTTGTAGACACGCCTAAATACGTATTGGGCACTTCTCCAACCATGTCCAAAAAAATTATTTTTCATAGGTGGACACGACCTGGACACAGCCTTGAACGGCCAGGCCCATTTACAACCCACAAAAAAAGTCTTGCCTCTCCACTAATTCTAGTCACATATCTACATAGTCAAACAACATCTATTCTTTAATTCAAATCCATCTCTATTCAAACGAGGGCAACAACTATATTCTTGCTATTTTTATTGCATATTTATGTTTAGAGCAGCAATAACTTTCTCCCTATTCTTGTTTTTATTTAATATCTCAACTCATTCTTTTGTTTTTGTACTTGAGGTCTTCATCTATTTCAGGAAAACTGGTTAACTAAGGTATACTATCAACCTTTATCCATTATTACCTTGTTCTATTAACGTTTCTATGTTTATCACTTTCTTAAATATCCAATTGTGCATTTATATCAATTGTTGTTGTGTATCTAAATAAATTTCTTATGAACAGACTTACAATTAATATGACATCTTTGATGACTGAGTACTAAATACTGACATAAAGATATGTATGTCTAATGGTCAACATTCTAAAATGCAACAGTTACATCATTAGAAGTGAATCCATGAAGTCCATTCTTACCAGACTACTACAACTACAAAATTTGCTTATTGTTTTTCTCCAATCTTTTTGTCTTTTGATTCTTTTTTACTTCAAAATGAGCACAACTTAAGTTTCGGGGTTTCTTTACATCATTTCATGAGTCCCGTCATACATCTTAAAATCTTGAAATTGAATTCCACATTTTCATGTTTCAATCTCTCTTATTTAATCTACATGTCTCTCTCATTATAATCTCTATCTCTCATCAAGTTTGAGTATCGAGCATGGCATATGAATGGAAGTCAAATTGTCTTTTTTGTAACTTGTATTTGACATAAAAATGAAAAAGCCTCTTTTATGGATATTCTACTTTAATGTTTCAATGTTCTGGTTATACGATAGTCAATTGGTTTCATTATTTTAATTATATCTTAAATGAAGTAAGATTGTCTTATTTTGTGTTTCTTCTGAATATATATTAGTTGAATTTTAAAAAAATATTAACAAAACCAACGTGTCCATTTCTGTGTCCTTGTCCTACATTTTCCAAATTTGATGTGTCATATGTCCATGTCCACGACCGTGTCTGTATCCGTATTTGTGCATGTGCTTCCGAACCTGGGTGAGGAAGTATATATGGAGCAACCTTTTAGATTTGTTGCTCAGGGGGATTGTGCTAAAGTCTGGCATCTTAGGACTGAAACAGAGGGTAAGAGCATGGTTTAATAAATCAAGTCAAATTCTTGTCAAATTTCACTTTACACGCTTGCATTCCGATCATTTTGTATTTATTAGCTAGTGAGGGTCTTATTATTCTGATAGTGTATATGGATGATATCATCCTTTTCAGGAGTGACCATCAGTCTAGGATACCAAGGAATATTTACAAAACATTTCATTAGTAAAGATCAAGGAAAGCTACACTATTTTTTTGGGAATTGAGGTACCTCATTCTTCTTATGGAGTTTGTCTATCTCATTGCAAGTATGTCCTTGATCTTCTACAAGAGACTGGCATGTTGGGTGTCAAGCCAGTCAATGCTCCTCTGGACCCTAATACCAATTGGAATGATGATTCTTCTCCTTACCCTGACAGAAAACAATATATATTATCACACGATTACATGAGCAAATATCACTTCTGTTGTTGGACTTGTTAGTAGGTACCTTTACAAACCTCAACAATGTCATGGGGATGATGTGTGCCACATTCTCCAATACTTAAAACGCAGACTTGGAAAGGGTCTTCTATATAGAAACAATGGGCACTACAAGATTTCTAGTTTCTTTGACTCAAATTGTGCTGGCAGCAGGGTTGATCATAAATGTACTTCAGGTTACTGCACCTTTCTAGGCGGTAACCTTGTCACTTGGAGAAGCAAAAAGCAGGTGGTTTTGGCTCAACCTAGTGTTGAGGTTGAGTATCACACCATGGCACATACTACTTATGAGCTCATGTGAGTTCAAAGACAATTAAAAGAATTTGAAGTCTATGATCCTGCCCTGATTCCTATGTACTGTGATAATAAAGAATCCACCTTCATTGTACGTAGCCCAACATTCCATGAGCGTACCACATATATTGTTGTAGATTGTCACTTCGTCACTAAGTCCAAATGCACAGACACTCCATACATGAAGACTATAGATCAGCTAGCTGACATCTTTACAAAATCACTACCAAAGACAAGATTCCTTTCTATGGTGGACAAGTTGGTAATGCATGATATCCATGTTCCAACTTGAGAGGGAGTGTTAATATATTTAGTTTTATTTGTTTATTTTGTGCATTCTTTAGTGTCTTGTCTTTTGTCCCATATTAGTGAACTTTGTATGGTGTGGACTCCTATCATTACAATGTCCAAACACATAGACACTCCATACATCAAGACTGAAGATCAACTAGTTGACATCTTTAAAAAATCACTGCCAAAGACAAGATTCCTTTCTATGGTGGACAAGCTGGGCATGCATGATATCCATGCTCCAGCTTGAGAGCGAGTATTAATATATTTAGTTTTATTTGTTTTTTTTTGCACTCTTTAGTGTCTTGTCTTTTGTCCCATATTGGTAAGCTTTTTATAGTGTGGACTCCTATGTTATATAAGGAGGGTGCCTATGATTGTATTACATATCTTAATAATAAACTCCTATTATCTTCACACAATGCTATGCCAATATATGGCAAGCTATTTTTAGCACTACCAGAACTACATTGGTTTGCAACTGAAGATGTTTCACAAGTATCATTGCTCAATTTCTTCCATCATGTGTCCAATTTTCAGCATAATCCTTCTGACTTCAGATTATTGTTTTGGACTATGTGTCCTTTTTATTCAGTCTAGTTCAGCCAAATGTAGAACTTTTACAGCATAAAAAACGTATACATAGCTATTGAAAATGAAAGTTTTTAGTTTCTCACTATGTGCAATACTTAGTAGCATGTGCTAGCTAGCATACCAATGTGAGGGAGATAGATCTTTCTAGGAGCTTTTGCGTAAAAGATATATAATACTCAAGATGGCACTTTGAATTTAGAGCAGACTTGAATGTTTTGAGATATCAACGTCCATATCCATGGGAGCAACCAATGAAGGCAGTTTTTTGGTTATATAGTGATATGCTTATATTTCCTATTTACATGTACAATACTCTACATGTTACTTATTATTTATTTATTTATCCCATATTTTCTTCTCTTATCCTATAAAAGAGAAGGCATTGTACTCAGTTTTACTCACTCAATACAAGAGATTTACCCTACTTTATGGTATCAGACGATGGCTATGATCACCACTGAGATGTTTCTCTCCTAATCACCACCCCCCCACACCCACTCGCCGCCCGGCTCCCGCTTGATGCAGCCTGCCTCTAAGCCGCCCGAAGCCACCCCCTGCCAGCCATCGCCCCTCCCTCCCTACTTCCTGTCGCCCCTCCCTACAACCGGAGGCCATCCCGCTGCCCCTCCTTTCCACCGCAAGCCCTCTTTGCTGCCTCCAGCCACCCTACCATCCCTCCCTGCTACCACCAACCTCTCGCCGCCATTGCCATCCACCTCCACCCACTGGCCAGCCATCTTCCTGCCTCTAGCCAAGGCCAACCATCCCCTTCAACCCTCCCTTCCACTCACTGCCAGCCACCTCCTTGGTCTTGCCTCCTGACGTCGTTGGCCACCTCCTCTCAAACTCCCTTCCAGCCATCATTAACCACTCCCTCCCACCTTCCATTATCACACCATCTTGAGAGGCCTTTTGGTTCTCCCTATATGCTGCCTACGTCACATGGTGTTCACTTTCATCATGATGATGTAGGTCTACTTCTTTTACTTTCTACTGCCCCTATGCGGATCTTCTTGATCTAAACATCAGATCTAATATTGTTGCTACCTGCTCTACCTCGGCTACCACTATGCACATTATGGCATTTGTTGAGCCTCAACGTTCTTTGTGCATCACCATAGCGAAACTTTATGGCTCAACCTACCATCTTTGGTGGGAATCCTTTATTCTATATGCAAAGAACCAAGGTCACTACTCACATATAACCACCGATCCTAAATCTCCTCCTGATGCATCGGCAGACGATAAGACGCAACATGCATATGCCTAGTGGACTAAAGATGACTCTAGCATCATGTCTTTGATCGTCATTAGCACCGAGAAGAGGATCACTCAGTCTCTCCTTTGCCTACATGATGTCAAAGCAATGTGGGATCAGCTATCCCATGTCTACACTCATCAATAAAACCCGAAGAAGGTGTTCGAGATATTCAAGAACCTGGCAAAAGAAAGGAATCGCCCCTGACTCCATTTCATGGTCGGGGCGGTTAGCAGCCAGATAAATCCAAAGAATCGACTGTCAATTCTGTCAAGACTACTAAAACCAATGCTCTACACTCTGGGATGAATATGAAGTATATTATCCCCTATCAAATGATATTACGGAAATTCAATGCAACAGAATGAACAACTTGTCCAGTTTCTTGCCGGACTTTCTCATTTTCAGGAATCGTTGATCTGATTCTTTCTAATAATCCACTGCCCACTCTCCGGGATGTGCTCAAATGCATTCAATTTTTTTCATTCATTAATTTTGTTCCTACTATTGAACATCCTTCTCTTGTTGTGTGCTTTGTTGATACTAGACGTGGTCGCGGACGTGGTCGTGGAAATTCCTCGGGACATACTTCTACTACCTCTGGCCACGGTCAAACCACTAGCCCACACTTTAGTAACTTTTGTGGATGTGACGATCATAATGAAGATCGTTGTTGAATCAAACATGGTAGGCCCTCATGGGCCAACCAAGTCACTTATGATGCAATTGAAGACTCTACTTTAGTTAATCACAATTCATCCCAACCTTCTTCGTCCTGGATCTAGTCTGAGTTTGAGAAGATCTTTCGGAAACGCATATCCAACCTACTATCTACTTCAGATGTCGGCTTGTCTGTCTTACATGGGTGCATTGACTCTGGTGCTTTAGTCCATATGGCCGGTAATTCTAGTTTAATTTTGACCCTAACAAGATCCACTCGTCTACCTCCAGTGACAGTGGTTCATGGTTCTCAGACAGTACATGACATTGGCACTATTCCTCTATTTCGCAACATGCATCTGAAATCTATCTTATATGTTCCTAAGTTCCTTGTTAACCTTCTCTCAATCAATAAAACTGTGAAGAGCCTTCAGTTCTCTATTACATTTGACCGTTCGGGTTGTGTTTTTCAGGATCTTCGCATGATGACAAGGATTGGTTCAAGCCATGAGGGGCATGATGGGTTCTACTACCTGTCTGCACCAACATCAGTGATTGCAGTGTTATCTTCATCTATGACTAGACTTCAGTGGCATTACCGCCTTGGCCACTCGTCTACTGCAAAACAGAAACATTTATTTCTTATTATAGCTAGTAAAAGTTATTCTTGTGAATCATGTCATTTGGGTAAACAAACTCATTTATTGTTTCCTGCAAAAAAAAGATGATCTAAATTCATTTTTGACATTGTACATGCTGATATATGGGATTCAATTACAAGTCATTCTGGTGTTAAATACTTTATGAGCTTCATCGACGATTTCTTTTGAGAAACTTGGTTATTTTTACTTAAAGATCGCAACATTGTTCTGGACACTATCACTACCTTTTGATCTAAAATTCTTACTCAGTTCAATAAATTTACTTTAAAATCTTTTGAACCGACAATGCTCTTGAATTTATGCAAATCTGTCACTGAATTTTGCGCTTCTAATAGGAAGATTCATCAACCATCATGCTCATATACTCCACAACAAAATGGGGTAGCAAAACGAAAAAATGTGTCATCTACTATAAGATACTTGCACTATACTACTTCATTATCAAGTTCCACAGAGTTTTTGGTCAGAAGATGTTTCTGCCATATGCTACCTTATAAATTGCATGCCTTCTTCTGATATGCAAAACCAGATTCCATACACCATTCTTTTTCTTGATGAACTTCTTTATTATGTACCATCATACATCTTAGGGTGCACTTTCCTTGCTAAAAATCTTCATCCAAGGATGTCTAAACTTGACCCTCACTCAACCAAATGCATTTTTTTGCTATTCCTGAACCCAAAAAGGGTATCGTTGTTACGACTCTATCACAAGACATTGGTATGTTAGTGTTGATGTAGTGTTCTTTGAACATATGTCATACTATTCTGATCATGGGGCCACCTTATCATGTGATCTCTAGACACCCACCCTGTTACCAGATATTGTGGATATTGATCCGCCCAGTGCAACTATGCCTAAAGCTCATCCATTGTAAGTATACAGAAAAAGAACAAAGACTATTATCCCCTCCATGGCCCCTCAACAACCAGATCCTCCTTCGGCGGAAGATCAAATCACAACTCAGGTACACTCTGACTTACACCTTCCTATCAATCTCTGGAAAGGTTTCCACTCCTACACTCAGCATCTAATTAGTCATTTATGTTCCTCTACTAACCTGGGTGCTAGCTTTGCTTGTTTTACTGCCACTATTTCTGTTGTATCTATCCCAAAGAATGTTGCAAAGCACTACAAATACCTGCCTGGCGTCTAGCAATGAAGCTAAAATGAAGGCCCTTTCATATCGCTAGACATGGGATTTTGTGGATCGTCCTCATGCTTGTCCTACTGTTGGGTGTTGATGGATCTTCACCATCAAGTATCAGCTTGATGGCATGATTGAATGGTTGAAAGCACGTCTGGTAGCAAGAGGGTACACTCAAACCTATTGGTAGACTATTTTGAAACTTTTTCTCCTGTTTCTAGGCTCAATTCTATTAGAGTTCTCATATTTGATGATAAAAAAACATCTTTCTTTATTAAGACGTGCATAAAGAAATTTACATAGAGCAACCATATGGCTTTGTTGCTCAGGGAGAGTATTCTTCATGAGTCTGCAAGTTGAGGAAAGCCATTTATGGACTAAAAAAAAGTCCTGGAACCTGGTTTGACAAACTGATTCAGATTCTCATAAAATTCAACATTCATCGTTCTCATTCAGATCACTCTATGTTTATCAAGAAAATTTTTGCTGATCTTGTCATTCTTATTGTCCATGTAGATGACATTATCTTATCTGGAAATGACACCAAAGGCATTCAGGCAACCAAAACTTATCTCGAAAAGAACTTTGTAACCAAGGATCTTGGCAAACTGTGATATTTCTTAGACATTGAAGTGTCCTGGTCATCTGCTGGTGTATGTTTCTCACAACACATATATGTTTTAGATCTTTTTTAGGAAACAAGCATTCTTAGATCCAAGCCAGCCAACACTCCTCTAGATCCCAACACTAATTGGGATGATGAAACTTCTCCACCTTATCCTGATAACCATCAATACAAAAGATTGGTTGGCAAGCTCATTTACCTCACTGTCACGGGAGTTGATATTACTTCTGTTGTAGGGTTTGTAAGAAGGTATCTAGATAAACTCTGACAATGTCACTGGGATGTTGTTTGCCACATTCTAAAATATTTAAAAAGCTCTCCAGGGAAAGGTCTAATGTATAAAAGACATGGACATTGCAATCTTTTTGTTTACTCAATATATGATTATGCGGGGAGTACATGTGACAGAAAATCTACATCTATATATTGCACCTTTGTTGGAGGAAAACTGGTTACTTGGTGTAGCAACAAGAAGAGTGTGGTAGCTAGATCTAGTGTTGAAGCAGAATATAGAGCTATGGCCCATATTGCATGTGAACTTATGTGGCAAAGTCTTCTCAAAGAATTTGGTGAAAGTATATTGTATTGAACGGATTCGAATAGATGAATAAAAGAGGTACAACCATGTCCTATATATAGGAGCAAAGGAGAAACCCAGAGACTTGGGACTCAAGTAATCTAAACGGGCCGAGACACTAAAGGCCCATAATTAACCTATTAACTAAATAGGCTAATATATATTCTTTAACACTCCCCGTCAAGCTGGATCATGGGTGAAACACGTCCAAGCTTGGAGTTAAAGGACTCCATAAAAGAAAAGATAGAAATGATAAAAGATAAATATCACTTCCCATACAAATGATTGATACTCCCCCTTAAACAATACTCCCCATGAATCATACGATGACACCTCTTTTCTCTGAAATTGTATTCTGCATGTTGGATATCCTCGAGCTTTGATGAAGGTCTTTTGGAGTGCATCTGGAATGAAGAACATCTAAAATGAAACCTAAATACTGCAATAGTAATTCGTCATTTGGAGCAGATGATCATCAATACCATGACTACGACTACTTCACTAGAAGATGTGCATAACGTGGAAATAACACGAACGGATGATATGTTGGTGATACGATGCAGGTACCTAATGCGTGTTGATTTAGCACCCTATTTCACAGCCTTTTAAGTCTTGTCACATGGAAATTCTTATTTTTATCCACTGGAAAGAAAAAAAATTGTTATTTGCTTCCTTTTATCACAATTGAACTTGAATCTCACCAGAATCTGTCATTCTTGCAGACTCAAAACACTAGACAAGCAACTCACCTATTTCAACCGGTTGTTTCACCTATTCCAGACAACCGACTCACCTGTTCCAGCCGATCGCTTCACCTCTTCCAGTCGATCACTTCACCTATCCCAGATGATTAGTTGACGCCATCCCTCAACCACCAAGCCTCATCCAAAAATTCAGTCTAGATGGCGCACCTTTTGAAAATCAAATGATCATTTCAGACCTCAAAGCGAGAGTTTTTCCTCCCAAACCGAGCGGGTCAAAGAGCGCCGCCACCCGGAACATAGGGTTACTGACTGGTGCCCCGACTCCTGCCCTTGCCAGAGACTTAATCAATCAGCTTGCCTCCCAACCAATTGGTTGGCAGCGCGCGACCCGTTCAAATTTGCAGCCGCCATCCCCATTTGTTAGAACCCTAGATGTAAAAGCCCCCTCCCTCTCCTATAAAAGGAGGGGCACTTTCTCCTCATGAGCATCATCTTTTGTATCATCTTTATGTGGGGATTTCTGAGTAATCGTTCTGTGTTCTTAAGTTCTATTCATCAATAAAGTTATTTTTTGCAAGTTAAGTGTTCTCTTTAATTTTGTTCTTTACCTTACTCAGTTTAGATCTAGCCTTCTTCTTCTTCCTCTTATGTAGACCGGAGCAAGGAATTAAGGGTCGACCATTTGATTGTTTCTAGCCTAAGAAACTAATCCTTTGATAAGTCTAGACTATGGCTAGAACACTTCTTTCCTCCGTCTCCCTTTTCTCTACAAGCATGAGTGAGTAGATTTCCTATGAGGCAAGGGGAATAACCCCTTAGCCATGTCTTTAATTGACTAATCCTTAAGAACGACTTCTAGATGGATTTTTGTTTTAATAATTGTTGATCTATCAAAGTAATTAACTAGTTTGATCACATGGTTATCTGGGTGGAAATGACCATGGAAATCTGGATTTAGAACACTAAAGCCAATTGCATGGAGGTTTTGAAACAACCGTGGATCTTCCTCTTTTGGGATGATGAACTATGAAGGATGAGAACTAGGACCAATGGGCTCATGTGGAATCTATCTTTTTTGGGTTGAAATTAGTTCGCATGTCTTCATTGAACTCGTTGTTTTAAAGGATTTAGTTTATTCTCACCTAGGCTAAGGTGGTGAAAACCCCTAAAAGCTTTGATTTCCCATCTCCTGATTCAATCACCATTTGATCCGCTCTCTGTACATTCTAGCCTTTTCATTCATAATAGTTTATTTGTGCTAACAATCATCTCAATTTTCCTTGTGATAGGGCAAATTTATTTCTTGTTAAGTGAAATCTTGTTCTTTTATTTCTTTTTTCACTTTATTGATAATCACCCAACCCCAAATCCGATCAATACTTTCTGTTCCAAAAACAAAAACATCAAAAAGAAATAAAAAGTTCTTCAAAACAATTGGGATTAAAGTTAACAACTTTAAAAATGTTGTCCTTTGGGATTGACCCTTTCTATACTAACCTAAATTGGAAAGTAGAAAAAGGATTAAACATTAGGATAATTATCTTAGTGATTGTAGTGCACTTCAACTCATTAACAATTTGGCACTATTGTCGGGGACAACAGATTGTTTCCTCAAACCCCTAAAATTTTTGAAAAACCTTTTTGATTTATTTTTTATGCCTTCCAAGTAACATTCCGGAAGTACTACTCCTTCTGCCGTATTTCCATTATAGCAGTCCGTTTTTTCTGTACACGATTAAATGCTTATTTTGTGCATGTGATGCTCGAACACTGATTTTCAATCGTTTGATCCTGAGATAGATAGAACTTTTTATCGTCTAAACTGCCAAAATCAAAATAGGATGGATGAGGAAAAAGTTGCTTGTAGGATCAACCAAGCTTTAGCGGTTCAAAGAGAGCACATCTTAGCCGACCAAGCGTCTAGAGAAGTCGCTTGGTGAGAAGCCTACATGGCTAAACAAGAAACTCTGGAGGCCAATAGGATGGAAGCCAAAAGGAGAAACAATTGAAAGATTTTTCTGTTCCCAAATCTACCTATGCCCAACACCCAGTCGTGCCTCCTGACATTGTTGCCTCCTAATTTGAAATATGAACTCAATGGATCACTATGATCCAAGCAAACCCATTCTCTAACAACAATGGATAAATTTTCCAGGATCATTTTCAAAGGTTCATTGATGTTTTCTCTTTGAACAAACTCCTAGACGTCTCTTAAGATGTCATCCTCCTTAGATTGTTCAAATACTCTCTCTCCAGCCAAGCTAGTAGCTGGTACAACACCATGGAGAGTGAAAAACATGTCAACTTGGGAACTTGTAAAAAATAACTTTCTTGAGAAATTTTACCCTCCTTCTCTCACCTATGAACTCAGGGGACAAATCACTCACTTTTTTGTATCCCTAGGAGAATCTTGGAAAAGGTTTAAAGACTTACTTAGGAAGTGCCCTCATCATGACATCTCTCAAGACCAACTCATAGAAACCTTTTATAGTGGTGTTGATAATGATACCAAATTCTTTCTTGATTCCTCATCTAGAGGAAATTTCATGCACCAATGTCTGACTAGTGCATGGGAAGTGGATAAACGTGCTTCTGAAACAAAGTCTAGAAGGGGAATTAGTGGAGTCCTTAAGGTAGCCAAGGCTGAAGTTAATCATGATATCCAAAGCATAGAAGAAAGCCTTAAATTTATTGCTCTAAAAAAAGATCAGTTAGATCCATCTCTGGGTACCTTTAGAGACTTACCCCAACAAATAAAAGTTGTAGACTCTCTTTGTGGCATTTGTCAAGGATATGATAACATCGCCCTACAATGTAAATACCTCAACACCCCCATGCAACTAGAAATGGGACAACAACTAGAAGACCTCAACTCGATCCACACTGTACCAGGCCAAGGTTACTACAACCCCATCTAGAGTACAAACCATCTTGGCTTCCGATATGGGAATGTTTCCGGTTCTAAAAACTCTAGCCAACTCCAATACCAACAAAGGCCTCCCTACCCTCAAAGAAATAACCAACCACCACCTGGTTTCCCTTACAACAATCAAAGGAACTTTTCAAACCAAGGGAACTATCGAGGCAACCACTCAAACCGACCATCATATCAAGGACAACAATTTAAAAACTTGAACCTCACCCTCAAAATCTTAATCAGCCACCTCCTCAACCACCACCAAATGTTCCTACTCCCACTCCCTCAACTGATGAAAGGATAGCTGCCTTGGAACAAATCATCATTGTCCAACAAGCTCATCAAAAGGCGACTGACGCCCAATTAGCTCGCTTGTTCACCCAACAGAAACCCCCTGCCGACACTTTTGCTAGGCAGTCGGAAAACAACCACAAACATCCCGAACAACTCAAGTAGTCTCCACTCATTCGGGAAAGGTGCACTCCCCTCCCCCTCTAGAAAAACCTTCGGCCCCACCTCTAGAATTTGAGGATGAGGACATGGTAGTTGTTGAACCTGAAGCTACACCTGAACCAACCATCCCTGAACCCCCCCAGGTAGAAGCTGAAGAACCAATCTACAAACCACGACCTCCCTACTAATCCCACCTCAAACAAATAAGGATCGAAGCCCGCTTCATGAAATTTAAGGAGGCTATGAAAAAGTACATGTCGACAATCCCTTCCTTGATGCTTTGGCAGACATGCTTGCCTGGTCCAAATACATGAAATCCCTTTTGACTAGGAAATATACTACTGAAGAATACGAGATTGTTAAACATTCTAGGACCACTTCAGACATAATCCAAAGTAAAATGCCTAAACAATAGAAGGACCCTGGTTCTTTTGGAATAGGATGCTACTTATGTGACAATGCTTGTAGAAAGGGCCTAGCTAATTTAGGAGCCAGTATATCCATCATGCCCTACAGCCTTTGCAAAATACTAGGATTCAATGACATGTTACCCACATCCATGACCATCCAACTGGAAGACTAATCCATGACCAAACCCATGCGAATCATAGAAGACATTCCAGTTAAGGTTGGGAAAGATGCCCATGTCCCTTGCGACTTTGTGATCATGGAAATAAAAGAGGATTTGTGCTACCCTCTCATTTTCGGACGTCATTTCCTATCCACAGCTTGAGCCTTGACTGACGTTGAGGCCAGTATCATTCTGTTAAGATTAGGGAAGAAAACCCTAGAGTTTAGGGTGTTTGAAAGCATGAAGGGGCTTAGTTTCCAGGAGGAAGTTTACCTCCTTGATTGCATTGATAAAATATCCCAACTGAGGCAGGAATGAGAGTTAGTTGATGACCCCCTACACAAAGCCCTCACTACCCCCTTTGAATGCAATTTTGACAATGAACAATTAGATCAATGTAAGGCTCAATTAGATAATTTTGAGGAGATCCCTAATATTGAAATTGAGGACCTTAAAATGATCTCCATCCTAGAAGAAAAACCTGAACCACCCAAGGCCCCATAAATGAAGACACTTCCCGTAGGTTTGAAATATGTATTTTTTGATGAACAACAATTGTGCTATGTCATCATAAATTCTGACCTTAACCTTGAACAAGAAAACAAACTTATGGGTAAACTTAGGAAAAAGGAACTGCCTTGGGGTATAAAATGACCAATTTGGTTGAAATAGATCAATCCATCTACATTCACAAAATCCCAATGATAGAAGACAACAAACCTTCCCAAGACCCACAACAAAAACTCAACCCAAACATGAAGGAAGTTGTCCTTCTAGAGGTGATCAAACTTTTGACTGCAGGAATCATCTACCCCATCTCTGATTCCGCATGAGTCAACCCAGTTCAAGTTGTTCCCAAAAAAGGAGGGACCACTGTCATTAGAAATGAGAAGAATGAACTCATCCCCACTCGCACCGTCACAGGGTGGAGAAAGTGCATTGACTACAGGAAGCTCAACAAAGCAACTAGGAAAGACCACTTCCCACTTCCCTTCCTAAACCAAGTTCTTGAACGCTTAGCCCATCAACAATACTTTTGTTATCTAGATGGCTACTCGGGATTTTATCAGATTCCTATCCATCCTGAAGATCAAGAGAAAACTACCTTCATATGTCCCTTTGGTACCTATGCTTTTAAACGATTGCCCTTTGGCTTGTGCAATGCACCAGCCACCTTCCAGTGGTATATGTCAGCCATCTTTGCAGGATTGACCTAAACTGTCATGGAAGTGTTCATGGATGACTTCTCTGTCTATGGAGATAGCTTTGATTCATGCCTTAGAAATCTCACCTTTGTTCTTGACAAGTATTGACTCACAATTAGTCCTTAATTGGGAAAAGTGTCACTTCATGGTTAAAGAGGGCATCGTTCTTGGCCACAAGGTAAGCATCCAAGGAATAGAAGTCGAGAAGACAAAATTGAAGTTTTCACCAAGCTTCGACTCCCAACCTCATTCATCCGAGCATTCTTAAGACATGTCAGTTTCTATCGGCGATTCATCTGTGACTTTTCCAAAATTAGAAAACCTCTCCCCAATCTTCTTCAAAAAGAGGTATCTTTCCATTTTGATAAGGCATGCATGGATAGCTTTCTAGGTTTTAAAAATGCTCTCACAACCACTTCAATCATTCATGCTCCAAACTGGGCCCTACCCTTTGAAATCATGTGTGATGCTAGTGATTATGTTGTAGGTGCCATCTTAGGACAATGAATTGATAAGAAAAATCATGTCATATACTATGCATCCAAGACCTTAGATGAAGCTCAGCAAAATTATACTATTACTGAAAAGGAAATGCTAGTCATTGTCTATGCATTTGATAAATTTTGCTCATACTTTGTTGGCTCTAAAGTTATTATTTACACTGATCATGCAACCATTTTCTATCTCATGACCAAAAAGGATGTCAAACCCAGACTCATAAGATGGATTTTGCTATTATAGGAGTTTAGTCTATAGATCCTAGACAAAACAAGGTCTGAAAATGTCATGGCTGAAAACCTAAGTTGACTTAGTTATAGCCCAATCGATGAAACCCCCCATAAATGAATCTTTTCTTGATGACCAACTGCTTAAGATAGACTCCCAATTTCCTTGGTTTTCCAATTTCATAAATTATTTAGTTGTTGGTGTATTGCACCCTGAGTACAAGGGACATTCTAAAGCTAAATTTTTACATGACGTCAAGAACTATTATTGAGATGAACCTTATCTATTTAGACTTTGTGCCGATGGTCTGTATTGTCGATGTGTCTCAGAAGAAGAAAGCACTGACATTCTAGTACAATGTCACTCTAGCCCTATGGTGGACACATGAGTTCCCAGAAAACTGCCAAGAAGGTCATGCAGTGTGGTTTCTATTGGCCCACCATCTTCAAAGACTCATATGATTATGTGCCCTCATGTGACCAATGTCAAATGACGAATAATATTACCAAGTGTGACCAAATGCCCCTAACCTCTTGGTAGGAATTAGAAATTTTTGACGCCTGGGGGATCAACTACATGGGACCATTTGCTTCTTATGGGTTTGCTTAAATATTAGTCACAGTCGATTATGTGTCAAAATGGGTTGAATTTGTACCCACTAAAAGCTATGATTCCAAACATGTTAAGAAACTCTTTAAAGACATCATTTTCCCTAGATTTGGAGTCCCTCGCACTGTCATTTCTGACGGGGGATCCCATTTTTTAGAGAAAAGTTTTGAGGCCTTATTGAAGAAATATGGGGTCTACCACAAGGTCATCACTCCTTACCATCCTCAGACAAGTGGGCAGGTTGAAGTATCCAATAGGCAAATCAAATCTATTTTAGAGAAAATTGTTGGTTGCACTAGGAAAGATTGGGAGTTGAAAATCAATGACACTTTGTGGGCATATCGAACCGCCTACAAGACGCCCATAGGCACCACCCCCTTCAGGCTGATTTACAGCAAATCATGCCACCTACCGATAAAATTAGAACACAAGGCCAGTTGGGCAATCAAAAACCTAAATTTGACATTTCTACAGCTGGAGAAAAACGTCTTCTCCAAATGAATGAACTAGACGAACTTAGAATGAACACTTATAAAAATGTGACAATCTACAAGGATCGAACTAAACTATGGCATGAAGGTCACATCAAGTGCAAGGACATTAGAGAAGGTGACTAGGTTCTAGTGTTTAATTCCAGACTAAGGCCTTTTTTGGAAAGCTTAAATTTAGATGGTATGGTCCCTACCTCGTCAAGTGTGCCTATCCACATGGCACATTTCTTCTTTGGGATAAAGTTTTGGGTGAATTTATTGTTAATGGACATCGACTTAAAAGATACATCACCACTTAAGACCTTGTCGCTTCAGACACCAACAAACGCTCATCCTTGGAAGATCTCAACATGAACGACCCTCAGGCTCCCATAGAATCATAATAAACTGGTCTCTTATCTATCAAGCCTCTGATGTTAACCAAGGCACTTGTTGGGAGGCAGCTCAACCCTATCTTCCTTTTACTGCATTTTTCTTTACCTTGTTATTTCATCATGTTAACCAATCATCTCACTGAGCCAACCGATCGGTTGGAGTATCCCAAATGGTCTTGGCATGTGAACTGCAACCACTATTCCCCTAGCCGCCCATCCTACAAGGAGTATGGGGCCCAGTTGGCCTACCCAGGTTCCTTCTCCCCTTACTGGGGAAACTACTACTCCCACCAGCAGCATCCACCACAACAATGATTTTCTTCCCTCCATCTCGGTCTAAGGGTTTGCTCGGGATGAACAAAACTCTAAGTCTAGGGTGGGGGTGGGTGGTACATGTTCCACCCCTTATCTTCCCTTTCAGCATTTTATCTTTGTATTTCAAAATCTTGTGCATTTTCCCTTTTCAAACCTTTGGCCTTTATCTAGTCGGCTAATTGATGTATCTTCTTTTTCAAAAATTAGATAAATCTTTATTACACAAAATTGTTTGAAACATTCATTTATTTTTTTTAAAATACCAAGTTCTCCATACCTAAATTATCAATATTCTTGTAAAAGATGGCAAGCCTTAGAGTATCAAATAGAATCAAATGCAAATTTTCTTATCTTTAGCATTAGATTAACTAATCAATTTTTCTCATATAATGTATTTTCACGATTTTTATTACTAATGTAACAACAATCAAAAAAATTTGCAGGGGAAAATAATTCGTACCTCAAACCCTAAGTCTGGGGTGGCATGCTCCTTCTCTCTCACTTCTTCCATACCCCTCATAAATTTAATAGGGGTGTACCGCCAAAAGATGCAAAAAAGAGCACACACAAAAAAATTGGTCAATATCCTGAGTCTAATAGAGGAGGGATCATTCTTCCACACCCCTCGTAAATGTAATTGGGGCACACAAAAATTGTTTGGAAATAAAAATCCCGAGTCAAATAGAGGAGGGATCCTTCTTCCACTCCTCACCTTTTCTCATTTCCCGTGCCAAAGAAATAATAATTTTTGAGTGTTTAAGTGCAAGTAGGATTAAAACTTTTTTTGCAAATTATAGGTTTGAATGAGAAAGTTATGAAAAATGTGTGTTGTAAGAAATATATAACTTGTATTTTGTGACTCTAGGAGATGGGTTTCTTGGCCATGAAAATGATAGAAGATACTATTAATTAAGGGAGAATGAAGATGTTGTTTCATAAATATTGAATTATGTTGATATCTTAATTGCTTGAGGACAAGAAAAGGCTTAAATATGCGGTATTTTGATGTGTGGTTATTTAGCACCCCTTTTCACAGCCTTTTAAGTCATGTCATATGAAAATTCTTATTTTTATCCACTAAAAAGATACAGATTGTTATTTTCTTCCTTTTATCACAATTTAACTTGAATCTCACCAGAATCTATGCCTTTCTTGCAGACTCAGAACACCAGACTAGCTTCTCACCTGTTCCAACCAATCATTTCACGTGTTCCAAACGACCGACTCTCTTGTTCCAGCTGATTGCTTCACCTGTTCCAGTCGATCGCTTCACCTGTTCCAGACGATTAGTTGACGCCATCCCTCAGCCACTGAGTCTCGTCCAAACATTTAGTTTAGATGGCATGCCTTTTGAAATTCAAACAATCATTTTAGACCTCAAAGAGGGAGTTTTCCCTCCCAAACCGAGCGGGTCAAAGAGCACCGCCACCTGGGACTTAGGGTTGTTGACTGCTGCCCCGACTCCCGCCCTTGCCAGACACTCAACCGATCGACTTTCCTCCCAACCGATCGGTTGGCAATGTGCGGCAAGTTCAAATTTGCAGCCACAAGCCCCATTTCACCAAAACCCTAAATGTAAAATCCCCCTCCCTCTCCTATAAAAGGAGGGCACTTCCTCCTCATGAGAATCATATTTTGTATCATCTTTGTACGGGAATTTCTGAGCAATCGTTTTGTGTTCTTAAGTTCTATTCATCAATAAAGTTATTTTTTGCAAGCTAAGTGTTCTATTTAATTTTGTTCTTTACCTTAATCATTTTAGATCTAGCCTTTTATTATTCCTCTTCTGTAGACCAGAGCAAGAAATTAAGGGTCGGCCATTTGATTGTTTCTAGCCTAAGGAACTAATCCTTTGATAAGTCTAGACTATGGCTAGAACACTTTATTCCTCCGTCTCCCTTTTCTCTACAAGCGTGAGTGAGTAGTTTTCCTATCGAGGCAAGGGGAATAACCCCTCAGCGATGGCTTTAATTGACTAATCCTTAAGAACAACTTCTAGATGGCTTTTGATTTTAATAATTGTCGATCTATCAAAGTAATTAAATGGTTTGATCACATGTTAATCCATGTGGAAATGACCATGCAAATCCAGATTTAGAACACTAAAACCGATTGCATGGAGGTTTTGAAACGACCGTGGATCTTCCTCTTTTGGGATGATGAACTACGAAGGATGAGCACTAGGACCAATGGGCTCATGTGGATTCCATCTTTTGTGGGTTTTAATTAATTATCCTGCCTTCATCAAATTCTTCATTTTTATGGATTTAGTTTGTTCTCGCCTAGGCTAAGGTGGTGAAAACCCCTAAAAGCCTCAATTTCCCATCTCTTGATTCAATTACTATTTGATTCACTCTCTTTACAATCTAGTCTTTTCATTCATAATAGTCTATTTGTGCTAACAATCATCTCAATTTATTCTTGTGGCAGGGCAAATTTATTTCTTGTTAAGTGCAATCTTGTTCTTTTATTTCCTTTTTCACTGTAATGATAATCACCCAACCACAAACCCGATCTTTACTTTCTATTCCAAAAACAAAAACACCAAAAAGAAATAAAAAGTTCTTAAAAACAATTGGGATTAGAGTTAACAACTTTAAAAACATTGTCCTTTGGGATCGACCCTTTCTATACTAATTTTTAATCGGAAAGTAGAAAAAAGATTGAACTCTAGGATAATTATCTTAGTGAGTGTAGTGCACTTTGACGCATTAACAATACCATAACTCTATGGAACGAACCTTGGGGCTTGATAGGAAATGAGATATCATACATCAAGGAAAGTCTCAAGAAGATCAGCGGAAGGTGATGTCGTAAGAACAGATGCAACTCAGAGAAGACTTGATGAAGTAGCTCGGTGAAGATAAATCAACCTTACAGATGTAGACTTGGCAGGCTTGAAATTGCTGAGCTTCTGAGAAGTCTAAAAAAGCACCCATATGTCTCTTAAGAATGTAGCAAGAGTGATCAACTAAACCACCATTAACACCGAAGGAAGAGGAACCAAGAGGGCTGAAATATGTGTAGCAAACTCATGTCCTGACGTACATAATGTGGTATGAACGTGAGAAGCTTGGTGTCAACGCTGCAGTGGAAAAATGTTTTCTAGAAATGGAGAACAAATGTATTGAACAATATGAAGCTCCATGTAGCCTGCAATAAGTAGCATGAATACATATATCATCTCTTCTCATACTCTATTTCATTCATATTCTCTCACACTCTCTCCTCATTTGTTCCTCTCCTCTCTATCTCCCTGACACACCAAATACAATGAGAGTGAATGTTTGGTGTGGAGAAAAGAATATATGACCACCACATGTGGAAAAAGAGATACACACATGATGTGTGGGAAAGGAATTGGTGGATTTGAGAGGAATTTGTAATATGAAGATGGGTAGTATGTGGAGAATGGAAACTGATAGCCGGAGAGAATATGATAAATGGGTTAATGTAAGATTCGGGTAGAAAATTAAATGGTCCTAATCTCAAAAAATATGATTAGGCTAAAAATAGATCTGATTAGCCAAATATAGATCCGAGTAAGAATCGGAATATCAACAGAGACAAAGAAGTTGTTGGGGGTAGTAAAAAAATAGATATTGGGGTTGAACACTTTGGGGTGATATAGTGGAGTGAATAGTAGTAGGACAGCAGGCTGAATGGACAGAGATAATGGGTGGAGATTGTGTGATGAATAGCAACAGGATAGCAATGTGGAGAAGTGACCTATGGTCATGGATGATGATGACGGCGGCTGAAGAGTGTGATCGTCGGCTAGGGATACAATTGCTAGATAATGAGGCAGCAACTCAGCAACAAACGGACACAAAAGATGGTTATGATTGTGTCTCTCGGTTGATGCTGCACTTGGCCGCAACGAAGGAGATGATACCGGTCTCCTGCACTGCTCCAGATATATTGCATGTCATGAGGCTGCATGCAGAGTCAAGTGTGGAGCCTCTCCATGTGAGGCGGCGAAGGTTGGTGCTGAGGACATCAGGGCAATGCAGTGGTAGAGGTGATGGTTGTGATTGCAAAGGCATTGACTGCTCCTCTTGGGACTGTGGCGGTTGCGGCCGGTGGCTGCTTACTGCTGGATACATGTGATGGTGGCGTGGATAGTTGTGCACTAACAGCCCAAGGCGTAGGGTTGGCGGTCATCAGTGACACATGGGCAGGCAATGACAGCTACTGGCCTGGCCGGCGGTGCTGATTGAAGCGGTTGGTGGTAGTGGCGTTGTTGCTTGTGGCTGACGGCTATGTGATGTGACGGCGAGAATGATGCGGCGGTGAATGTATGGATAGACAGGAGATAGCCAGGAAGGATGACGTCAACATACATAAAGAAGATAAGATCAATTAAGAAAGAGGAGGATGATCCATGGAGGTTGGGATCTACCCGGCGGCCGGGCAGCCTAAGCCATGGAGATGGCGGTAGTCGCCCGCAGGTGGAGGCGCCCCCTTTGTTTCTCTCTTTAGGAGTTATTGTTTTACGTTGTATTGTTCACGCCGGAATTTCTATTCACGCCAGATTTACTATTCACGCCGTCGTACTGGTTCACCGCTCTAATACCATGTGAAAGAATATTGTATTGAACTGTTATGAATTGATGAATAAAAGAGGTACAACCCTGTCTTATATATAAGAGCAAAGGAGAAACCCTGAGACTTGGGACTCCAGTAATCTAAACGAGCTGAGACACTAAAAGGCCCACTAACTAATTAACCTATTAACTAAATAGGCTAATATATACTCTTTAACAAATTTGATATATCTGATACTAGTCCTATTCCTATGTTCTACTACAACAAAGCTTCTATCTTTATTGCTAGCAATCCTACATTTCACGAGCCCACAAAGCATATAGAGGTAGCATGCCATCTTGTTCAGGAATCTATACTTTTTGGCCATATATATACCTCTCATCTCTATACTGAAGATCAAGTGGTAGACATCTTCACCAAGCTTCTACCTAAAGCTCAATTCAAGACTCTAGTGGACAAACTGGGCATGTTGACATTTATGCTCCAACTTGAGGGGGAGTATAGAGATATTCTTATATTTTCTATTTACTTGTGCACTACTCTACATGTTACTTTGTTTATATATCTCATATTTATTGCTTAATTGTGTTTATTGCTTTGTTCTCTTATCCTATAAAAGAGTAGGCATTGTACTCAATTTTACTCAATATAAGAGATTTACCCTTCTATAGGTTGCATATGAAGATAAGTAATAAATTGTACCAATTTCCAGCTAAATGCATGAATAGCCATATATGGATAGTATCCTGATACAGAGCTGATTGATTTTCATTGGAAGTCAAGACAAAACATAACCCTCGAACACCTCAGTAAGCAACCTACAACCAAACATAGTATGTATTGTGGGGGTTATCCTACTCGCTTTTGCACAACATGACTATAACCCATCAATGATACGAAACCTCTTTCGAGGATGACAAATTAACACCTTAGAATATTCCAGATACCCACTTGGGTCTAGAATATTCTGAGATGCTAGTAACATGTGTGATCTGGACAGAACCTTATGGTGGGCCCGATCAGGACAGGCTGGGCCCAACCGTGCTTAGGTCCATGATTATGTACAAATCACCTTGAACCATCTTCTTTTTAGATTATGGTCCAAACTATACTCTCTTATAATGTCTACAACGAATCTCTCAATATAGGTAGAAATAGAAGTTCAAGCAAGGAAGAGATCAACCAAACTAGCAATCATGACCAGAAAGAGAAGATAGAAGAGAAAACGTAATAAAACTACTTTCTTAAGATAAAAGTACATAGACATGCCCAAAATGGGCTACATATCCAAGGAGCTCAATTAGACATGGACAAGCATAGTCGGCACCAAACAAAGATGGAATAACATCATTTGTATAAAAACAAAGGAGAACAGTAGAAGAAATGAGAAGATGAAGAGATTTAGCCCGTAGAGGAGAGGTGGCTCTTGCTCCTTAGCCTCCGTTTCAGTTGGATCTCGTATTTGCGTCATCCTCCTTGGTCTTCTGAACTCGTTGGCCTCTGTTCTCTTTGATTTTGCCCTGAACAATAGCTTGGTGTGCGTATGGAGGTGAAGATAGCTGGGGATGGTAGGAAATGGGCGAATGGTGGTGGAATATGATGATAGATGGAAGCAAACTGAAGAGACGGACGTAGGATGAGCATTTCATCCTTTTCTGACCTTCAAACTCTCCCATGGGGCTCTAGGAATAAAAAATATGTGGAACCCCTTTCCAGGAAGCGAGGGGTGGGTATTTATAGGTGAAGGTGGGTGTATGTGATAAGTGATTGCAACACCTATCTCTATCGCTAGACTCGGTCTCAGCATGGCCGTACCGAGCGTAGCGGTTGCGACAGGTGTAGTGGTCGAGGCAGATGTCGCGAGCGAGACAGGTGCAATTGACCTTGTCCTCGTCCCGACCGTGCCGAGCGTAGCACTAGCGACAGGTGTAGCGGTCAAGGCAGATGTCACGACAGAAATAGGTGTAGCGGTCGAGACAGGTATTACGGTCAAGACAAGAGTCGCGGTTAAGACAGATGGTGTGGCCAAGACAAGTGCATCTAACCCTTGTCCTCAACCCGACCTTGTCGGGCTCAGTGCGGAAGTATCGAGCGTATCGGTCGCGACAGTTGTAGTGGTCAAGACAGATGTCACGGTCGTGATTGGTGTAGAGGTCGCGACAGTTTGAAGTCTGTAACGGTCGATACAGTTGGAAGAGTGGTTGCTGCAAAAATGATGTGATGAACTCGATGCGGCCGTGATGACGTGGAGAAATCTTAAAGAGTCGATATCTATTCAAGTACGATGCTTGCATGTTCTAAAATTGGCTAACTTCAAAATATATATAATTTATGTAAAGATAAGTATCTAGAGTTATTTCGGGCATATTAAGGCTAACATCAGCATAGAACTATGAATAAATGTTTAGCATAAATGCATGATTTAAGTGTTATCAGTTGGCTCTGCTGTAACCAGGTTAAGTGAAATCAGTTTAACAAGGTCTCAAACTTCAATATTCAAATAACTGTATACAAAAATCTTTAAAGAAATCTTATAGCATTAATATAGAATTGAAACAATAAAATTTGAATGTTGAACAATTCTGAGAAATGAGAAGACAAATTTAATGTGGGTAAGGAAAGAATATGTACGTGTCAAAGAATATATTCATGTTTCTATTTCTATATAAATAATAGCTAAATGTGTCTTAAGTTAGCACCCCAAAACTTTGATAAAGGAAAAGCTTGACAGAGCTTTGGGGTGTTCGGATTGGTGCGGTTGCTATCCTCATGCCTGGGTGCGGGTCTATCCTCGGCTGGGCTCCGATCACTCACCATTAATTCTTGATACACAGAAGAAGAAATCAAATTTCTATGGCTGAAGGGAGTTCAAGTGCAAGAACTATTGGCTCATCGATCCAGAGTGTAAGGAGGTTGTTGAACTGGGCTGGGGACAGGATGGAGATAAACACATTACTGAGCAGATCAACAACTGTGAGAAGAAGCTTAGGGAATGGGATGAGCACAAATTTGGGAGCACAACGAAGAACATAAAAATGACCAAAAAAGAGCTTCTAAACACCCAAGTTGTACATACCAACCAATTCTCCTTTGAAAAATGTAGAAAGTTGAGTGAGGAGCTGGAAAATCTACACAGGATAAATGAGACTTACTGGTTTATGAGGGCGCACACTATTATATGAAGGACGGTGATCGTAACACCTCCAACTTTCACAAAGCTGCCAGCCAAAGAAGACAGACCAATAATATTGACTGAATAAAGAACAACGAGGGGATATGGGAATGAGGTGGAGAAGGTTATAGTTGATTACTATAGAGAGCTTTTTAAGTCATTGAATGCCAGCAATATTAAGGAAGCTGCTGATGATATACCTATTGTGGTCGACGAAAATACAAAAAAAATCCTTTTGAAGGAGCTTGATAGTAAGGAGGTGTGGGAGGCTTTAAACAATATGAATCTATCTAAAGCTCTGGGCCCTGATGGGTTTCAAGCGGGCTTCTTCCAAACCTTCTGGTCCATTTGTGGGAAGGATGTTGTTAGTTATGTGAAGAATTGGTGGAGGGATAAGGAGGATATTAAAAGCATTAACAATACTAATGTTGTTTTGATCCCAAAGTGCAGGTACCCAAAAAGTATGAATGACTTCCGTCCTATCAGCTTGTACAATACTTTATATAAGATCATTTCAAAAGTTATGGCGAACAGAATGAAATTTCTCCTTGATGATATAGTTACGAAGAATCAAAGTGCCTTTATATCGGGGCGGTTAATCACTGACAACGCATTGATTGCGTTCGAAATGTTCCATAAAATGAAAAGGAAGAACAACGGAAAGAGAGGCACCATGGCACTCAAGCTGGACATGAGCAAAGCCTACGACCGGGTTGAGTGGCACTTCGTAGCACAAGTCATGTTGGCTTTTGGCTTCGACAGAAGCTGGTGCAATAAGATATCCGAGTGAATTTCAAGCACGTCCTTCTCTATTATCATAAACGGGAGATGCAAAGGGCACATTGTACCATAAAGGGGACTTAGACAGGGGGACCCCATATCTCCGTATCTGTTCCTCCTTTGTGCTGATGCCTTTTCTAATATGCTTAGGAAAGCTGCTGATCTGAAACTCATACATGGATCCATTTCCAACCAGAAAGGACCGGTCATATCTCACCTATTTTTCACTGATGACAACATTCTTTTCGGAAGGGCCACACCGCAGGAAGCTTTAACGATAGCTAACATTATTAGCTGCTATGAAAAAGCTTCAGGGCAGAAGATTAATTTTGTAAAGTCGGATGTGTCTTTCAGCCGGAACGTGAGTACAGGGAAGAAAGATGAGGTGAGAGGGATTCTGAAGATGAACCAAGTTGACAAGCATACCAAGTATTTGGGGTTGCCAACTGTCATAGGTCGGTCGAAGAAGGCAACCTTCAAAGCAATAACTGATAGAGTTTGAAACAGGCTGAATGGGTGGAAGGAGAAGGTCCTTAACCAGGTTGGTAAAGAAGTTCTAATCAAATTAATAGTGCAAGCTCTCCCTACATATACGATGAGGGTGTTCCAGCTGCCGAGCAACACCATTGAGGATATTACGAGAATGATAGCTAATTTTTGGTGGGGCACCATAGAACAAAGAAGAAGGATACATTGGGCATCTTGGGACAAGCTATGCAAGTCTAAAAAGGAGGGCGGCCTTGGCTTTAGAGATATGAAAACTTTTAATTTAGCTTTATTAGCTAAGCAAGCCTGGCGCTTGCACTCCAACAAAGAGTCCCTGTGTGCCAAAGTTTTATCCGAGAAGTACTATGGAGGAGGAACTATTTTAGATGCTTACAGAGGTTTCGATCCTAGTTATACTTGGTGAAGTATTTGGGGGGAGAAATCTCTGCTGAAGGAAGGTCTAAGGTGGTGCATTGGGGAAAATTCAAAGGTGAGATTATGGGGGCGAACAGTGGGTACCGAACAGAAAGGGCTACTGTGACAAACCTGAGTTCATCAGTGATGAAGAAGAATGGTTGGTGTCAGAAATCATAGATAAATATCTGTTATCTTGGAAGGAGGAGTACATTCTGGAACTCTTCTCGGCTGAAGATATTGAAGCCTTAAGTAGATATCCACCCTGCTTCGATGAGACTGATACTTTCTACTGGTACCCAACGAAGGATGGTTTGTTCACTGTTAAAACAACTTACTGGCTGGGGTTTGGTGACTTTGAGACAATGCCAACCCTTCAGGGGTTAAATCCATATGGGAGAAAATATGGAAAATAAAGGTCCCGTCAAAATTTAAAGCTCTTGTTTGGCAGATGTGCAAAGGTTTTCTGGAAACCGGGTCCAGCCTGGTCAGATGGCATATGGAGGTGGAGGAGGCCTGTCAGTTCTGCAACCACCCCCATGAAGACAGCTATCATGTTATGTTTGATTGTAAAATGGCGAAAGTGTTATGGGCGCACCTAGGACTGTTGCCAACCATAAGCCAAATACCGAGAAGTGATATGGAAGGGAGCTGGAACTATATAATCAGGAGTATTGATAAGAACATAGTGATTAATATTATAATAGCATGTGCCACAAACTGGAAGGTCAGAAATGAGATGCTTTTCAATAAGAAAAAGGTCGAGCCAATTCCTCTTTTTACCAACCTGTTGGCTTGGTCAACGCAGGGTAATGCTACGGACAACGTCATGCTTATGACTCCAAAGAGGAATAGATTAAAGCAATGGCTAAGGCCGACAGGTGGTAGAATAAAAATCAATACTGATTCGGCTTGTTCCGAGACGCATAACAAAATTACTGCTGGGGCTATTTTCAGAAACTATCACGGTCAGCTGGTGGGTGTTTCTTACTGGAATTGCTTTGGGAAATGGAAGAGCAAAGAAGCTGAAGCTACAACGATTTTGTTGGCATTAAGTAAAGCGATCGAATGGGGTTTTCTCAAAGTTAAGGTGGAAATGGATTCTAGCTCTGTTGCTGCAGATATCAACATGCTGGCTTCCGGGTGTACTCCTTACTTGAAAATTATTGAGAAGATCAAAGTTACCAAGGCTTATTTTCAGTTCTGTAATTTTTCTTTTGTCTTTAGGGATTGTAATGTGGCTGCCCACAACTTGGCAAAATGGGTTAATAGGCAGTCTGTCTCTGGCTACTGGGTTGATGATTTCCCCAACTTTTCTATGAAGGATGTAAAAGATGATCTGATTAGTAATATATGATGGTTTCTGTTCAAAAAAAGTTAGCACCCCAAAAGAAATAAGACTACAATAACATATCTAAGTTGGACGTTTATGAACCATATACCATAAGTCACAATCTCACTGATATAGTACATAATAGAGCCAAAACTACATGTGGTTTACTCCATCGGATATCATATTATCTTTTAAGGTACAAAATAATTACTAGGTTATGTGCTAAAAGGAGTCAGTAAGCTTGTAACCTGTGAAGGGGAAATAAAGTTTTCAACCAACTTTGACTATTTTATCCATTATTTAGAATTCTTCTTCTAAGGACATAGGGATCAAGACATTGCAGGTGGATTTTCCTGGATCTACACCAATCTCCCTCATCATATGTGTGCAACTTTGAATGCTTTCTTAGTTTTACAAAGTGCATCTATCAAATTCACGGTGTTATGTGTGACACTATTAGGATATATACCCTGCTTTCTCAACTCATTTTGTAACTCAATGGCTTCTGAGAAACCCAAAAAGAATTTTGAAATGATAACAGTGATGTCTCCATATAAAGATATAGAAACGACATGAAATAATGCAACTCAATCAATATTTCTGTATTCTGTTTCAAACATCACTACTACAGAAAATGCTTTTTACAACGGGAGACAGACAACAATTCTGATGATTGTGTTGTAGTTAGCATACTTATCACAACAAGCTTGTTTTTGTGTTGTATATTGTATATTTTATGCAACACAAGTCATTTACAACATGTCAAACCCATTCTAGTATAGGGGGATACTACAACAATTGCTAAAGTGTTGTAATAGGTTGTAGTATCACAACATATTCAAACATGTTGTCTAAGATGTTAATTACACAACATATTTTAACCCGTTGTAATAGTCACATGTTATAATAGACCATCATTACACAACACAGACTCATCCGTTGTAGTATGTATTAATTATACAACGGACCTTTACATGTAATGGCACATGTTGTAATAGACCACCATAATACAACATATTGAAACTCGTTGTTATATCCCAACATGAGACAACAATCTCCAACTTGTTGTTATATATTATAATTACACATGTTGTGACCTGTTGTAATATCCACACAAAACAAATCATTGTAGGAGACCGCCATACCACAACGTAAACTAAACCATTGTAATATACTATTATTACACAACATGATATCACTTGTTGTACTAGCTACATGTTGTAAAAGACCATAGTCACACAATGCTATACCTTGCTGGCAATATGGATCGATTTTTGTTTGAGTGGTAGGTTGAATAAAATCATATATTGTGTGGTCATGTGAATGACAATTATTTACTCTGGGTAGATATTTTGACCCAGAACTGACCCAATCCCAATATATGCACATATTAAAATACATATGAAATTATTACCCCCTATAATTTAGTCAGGTGGCAGTTTTGGGTTTCGTCTCCTCTCCTCAGGGTGTGATCCTCAAACTTCCCCAAAACATAGTTTGTTCTCCACACATGTTCTCCAGATTTGGCCTTCCACTGCCCGTGAGTTCTCCGCCTGCCCCTCCTCCCGCCAATCCTCCCGCTGGTCATGCTCGTTCTCCAGCCGCTATGTGTGCTTTCTTCGCCTGCTCCTCCTCTGGCTGGGTCATGCTCGTTCTCCAGAAGTTTCCTCTTTTCCTCCGTGTGCCTGTTTCCCCCAAAGTTCACTCTTTCCTGCGATTAGCAGTTTCTACCACAAACTGCCTTCGCATCTCCGCCATCCCAGAGCGTCTGTACTCCTGCGATCAGCAATTTTTGCCGCAAACTGCCTTCGCATCGCCGCCATCCCAAAGCATCTGTACTCCTTCTCTGGAAAGCGCTACCTTGGAGAGACTGACAATGACTCGACTCCGTTGCCCTGGAGAGACCAATGACAATGCCTCCTCATTCACTAGAAAGCATCGTTGTCCTCTGCTCTTTCTTCACCAGAAAGTGTTTCACACCCACCTCTACTTTGAGTTCCCTTCAATCCAGGGTAGCCTCTTGGTCTGACAGTTTAATGAACTCGAAGAACTTCATCCTGATCAACACTTGGTATGTGGATGCCTCCCAAAACATCATCAGGTCACTAGGAAAACAAATGTGTGAGATTGTTGGTCATCTTTTGGCGACCTTCATAGATTTCCACCTCCCCTATTGTTCTTCTTTTATAATAGCTTGATTAAGATGGTCTCGAAACAACACATAGATATATTGGAAAAACAGATCACACTGGAGAAACGTGGGCTTGAAGGTAGGGAGAGTTTCCCCGTTCAGGAGGAGTGGGGCTGCTTTTTGTTTAGGAAGGTTGGATGCTTGGTGGTTTGTGGTTTGAGAACTGTATTTTTGTTGCTCCTGGTCTGTGTTTGTAAGAACAACCATTCAATGTTGGTTATACTCCTTTGCCCTTTCATCTACCATATGTAACTTCAATAGGAACATCATAGGGGTTTTTCACAAAGACTTAGGTCCTTTGAGAAAGCCACTGATCTAGAGGGTTGTGAAATAACACATCATTCTATTAGGGACACACATGGCATAATGTGCATATGACTTATTATTTCAATTAGGTAGATGTGTAATGGGATTTAATAAGTGGAGATACCTAGGATCCGACCAAATCACTTCTTGTAGATCTTATGTTAGACTTCTAGTCACTAGGTTATGGCTCCCTTTTCTTCCATGATCTAGGCTCAATTCTTTTATGATGGACGGAATTGTTTGGTAATAGAGTTGAAAATCATGGTAGAGTCATCTCACTAAACCCCAATGGCGATTATAGTTAAAGAAAGGGAATCTAGTAATCCTAGGATAGTGGGTACATTTGTAGTGTGTATGTCTGACCTAGGGATAAAGAACGACAAATGAGATGAGAAACATTCGAAAACAACAATCAATTTATAAAAAAATACTCATAAAGACTAATGAATCTAAAAAATTTAAGGAAATTGACTATTTAAAATTAACTAATATATTGATTTACTAAATTAAAATATAAAATCAAAGGCCAATATCATTAACAACTAATAAACATAACAATGAAAATTATTAACAACAATTTTATGTACAATGTCAGTGTCTATAAATAGTTAGGAGGAAGCAATAAGGAAATGGAATGTCATTGTCTTATCTAGGTACTTAAGAAAGCTTGAATATCCTTTTGACTCTTTCATGAAAGTCAAACCAGAACTTGACTTCTAGCCGCATCCATTTCATCCAAAAGATCTCTGATACTAAAAAGGGAGAGGAAAATAAGTAACTTAAATTTAATACAGAACAGGCAATCCCTACAAAACTGAGTAAACATACTCTAGGTATCGAATCCAAATCCATTATCATTAATTGCGAACCTAATCAATCTATATAATAAAGAGCATATCTACAAAGTAGTAGATACCTAATGAGTTGTAAGACCATAGGATGGTAGCCTCGTTAGAAATTACCTGCCCAGATTTTTGATCTTACAAGATAAACATAAATTATAGTGCAGCATTCCTAGGTCCTGCCAGAGTTAAACACACAATCATCTTCTCAACATGACAATTGTTGTTGAGAATTTTATCCATCTCATAATCACTTTCATGTATAACTTCCTTCAAAAGTGCTCCATTACCAACTAGACTATCCCTAATCTCAAGTTTCCTTAGGTTTTCTAGCCATGAAATTCATATAGCATGCACTTGTGACTATCACCAACAAGTGCAATGAATAGCATCTGATTCACAAACTATTCTTCTGAATAAATCATTTTAGGAAGCATTACATGTTTATTGAGAGGCCACATAATCCTTCCTCTGACCTATTACAATCGGATCATTTTGTCAAAAAAAAGAAGAAATACATGATTGTGTAAAGTCTAATGTACACATCACTATAATAGACATAATGTAGTTAAATTAGGGGATTCAACACCTATATTTCTTGTCTTACTTGGTCATGGAAATAGAAATTGAAGTCTAGATGATTCAGTATGCAGCCATAAGTGGAGGCATTACCACTGATAGAATTAAAAAAATGACAGCCAATCTTCAAGCTGAATTAAATGAATGCCTAGTAAGTTTAAGGTTGGATATGAATTGAAACTCTCTAACCAACACTACAGAAGAACTCCATGGTGTCAGTACATTTAGATCTATAATTTTGAGGAATGGAAAAGTTATATGACTAATTCCTCTATGTATCTTTGTACAAGATAGGCTGGGTATAGATACACCATTTGCAAGTTTTTATTCCCAAATCATTTCTCCATTGAGTTAGTTGCATATGAAGGAACATTACTATCATTCTGAGTTCTGATTGACTTTAGAAGAGTTACATAGATGGGCAAGGCCAACAGGGATAGACCAAAGGCTACTCATTGATGCATATAGATGTGCAACTCAGTCGTTACAAAGAGGATCCAATTGGGCTACACAACTCCCTCGGGTCACCCCTACATGTAGTTATTCTTCTGTGTGCAACTCATGCCCAATCTACTAATCTCTAGAAGAAAGCAATGCCATATGTATACTCTACACAAATTCAGGTTTGATCTGAATATAATAAGATAACCACATGTTTTATTACTATGACAGTTACAAAGTTTGGAGGGTAGATTGTAGGATATGCTCTAGATGATGTTGTGGTCTACATGTTTTATTATCTTCTAAATATCTACTGTAAACTCATGAACGTTACATGTCATTTCCATCTCAGAGTCACAGTGAATCATTCATCATGAATGCTATAAGTTCTTTACTATTCTTGCTGGTAGAATGTAGCTCCTACAAAATTTTATGAACACAATGTTACTTTCTAGGTTCTTTGTTATCTTTTTTACAATATCCACATCCATTGAGGCTTCCACAATATGCACATCACTTGTAAGCCCATATTCTTGTCTAAGGCTTCCACAATATGCACATCCACTGACTGTTTCCCACCATTCCTGTCAATGCCTTGATCTTACCATTCTCGTTTTTGAGGAAAACATTGATTCCCATGTTTTCATCGTCCCCTAGTGAAGCAACATGGTTCAATTAAATCACTTGATTCTCTGCCAGCTTCAAATTCTTACTTTCTTGTATCTTCTAGTCAAGGTGACTAGTCCCAGTCATTACTCTACTATTATGATAGTCTAAAATCAATGCCTTGCATTTTCATTAGATAAGGAATCATTGCCTTATTGTTCTAGAAGATGTAGCAGGGTAGGATGTAAAAAGGTTGAGTATTTTCATGTTTCCTCTCTCCCTCTTTTCTCAAAATTGTAGATCCCATCACAGAACTACCACAAACAATATAATAGATAAGGATACAGAAACCCAACCCAATTGTGAGTCATTTCCTCTCTCCCTCTTTGAAATTACAGGTATACCAAAGGGTATAAGGCCAACAAATGTTGGAGACAATAAAAGTCAGTCACATTGTATATGCATACATGTCATGTTTCTCTATTAATATGTGCCTTGGCCTTAAGCAGCATACAACATACAATAGCCACAGATTGATAACTTATTGGTAGTCATATCGATAGGAGTGCATCAGATAAAATAAGTTTTTAAAGAAGGTACTAATAATGCAGGTATGTATTCCTTATGTCGTCTCTAGTTTACGAATTCCATAAACTTCCATGTAAACTACACTTTGATGGCCTATTAAGTGCCATAAAGCTATATTTAATATACAAGAGATATAATATTATATGTTTTGTAACAAAAGTCTCCACCTTTGTGGAACGAATCATGATTTTTCACAATTTTTTTTCAGCCAAATAAGGCTCACAACTTTTCATGACTTTTTAAAACTTTTCATGATGTTTTACAAACTTTGACAGTTTTTCATGATTTGATATAGAATTTTTTTTAAGTTAACTACCATGTTAAGCTTTTTCAAAAAGTATAGTGGCCCTTATGATGTGTCCGAACAGATTGTAACATCATACATTCTCCCTCCACTCTCCTACACTAAAATTGTAAAGTCTTTCCCCCTCCATCTTGAAAAACAATAGTCTCTTCTACATTTATGGGATTTTCCGTTGTATGCCTACATCTATATCAAGATATGTATATGTGCATACATATATATCATACACATATGTATGTGTATGTAGATATGCATAGATCCCTACAAGAACAATCTATATATCCTACTTATTCTCATGGTTTTGCAAATAGTTGACCAAACTTATCAAAAATTTCCAAATTATGTTGAAATACGACTTTTTCAAGCAAGCCAAAAAAATTGTTGCATCAAAATTTTGTCAATATGATTATATGTCATGCTTCTGTATCAAATTTACTGATCTACTATCTATTGAGAGTATAAGTATGCCATACATGAGATATAGTTCATATTGTATGTTATCACAGTTTCATATGACATTATTAATATTACATAAATGTAAGAGAATCATCTAAAGTACAAGACAGTTATAGTTGGTTAGGCGGTGGTCTCTGGGACTTGGATATATTAACTGTGCAAAACATGAGTAGAAACCTAAATGCACCATAGCTGACATGAGAATTGAGGAAGTGATTAAAGAGAATGTAGAGGTTTTTACTAGTCAAAGCCAAAGTATTCTATTTATACATCTAGGTCCAAGCCCTATAAAGCCTTATCATGATGGTTTAGGCAATGATTCACAAGAACTCAAATGTTCTTAATTTGGAGGCATTTACAGTAATGACTACTCCTACTAGATAAAGAATACCCAATATCTCCAAGGGACAAATTAAAAAATAAAAAATACTAGCAGCAACAAAAAATAGTGGCATACTAGAATATCCCCATCTTGCCTTATACCATTGTCACGCCCTCCTTTTGATGAAGGCATCACTACATATAATGGTAGTGCTAGGGGGTTGACTTTTCTGAAGGGAAATGGTGATGAGCTCAGTTATGTGAAATGCCCTAACGTATAAAGATATTTGTATAGAACATATATTTTTTATTATCGTCCCTGATTATGGGTTCTCTGTACCGGTCCACTCCCATTTTCCACCTGCTTGTTGATCGATAATCCCAACAAGCTTTTGATAAGGGGCATTGACTCAAGAACTTTCCATTCAAAAAGCTCATATAGGGGTGAGCAAATCTTAGTCCAGACCGCAAAACCGGACCAGACTGTACATTCGGTCTGGTCCGACCCTGAACCGAATATGAATTCAGTCCGGTCTATGGTCCTTATAATATGTATTTTCAATCTTCGGTCCAGTCCGATCCAAAACCAGAAAAACTATAAATTGGACCGTGAACTGGTTTGCTGAGTATTCTGGGGCTTTGTCTATGCTCTTCTTCATTTCTGAGAATCACGTGATGCAGGCAGGATTGCTCATCTTCATTTCTGTATTCTTGGGCTTCTTCCCTGTATTCACTGCATGTTCAAATTTCCGCAAGAAAGAGCCATGTTAAATTAAGAACGATCAGTGGATATGTATAGGATGAGTGCATACTTCATGGCTAGGACAATAAGTGACCTACCACTGGACCTCTTTCTACCAGTAGTATTTCTCATGATCGTTTACTTCATGGAAGGACTGAGATTAAGTGTAGTTCCTTTCTTTATTAGTATGCTAATAGTCTTTCTAAGCATAGTGGCAGCTCATGTATTACTGAAGGTTTTTCCATTCATAACTATCATGGCCAAATATAAAATAAAAATCATCAAGTATACGTTGTGAATTGCAAGGACAAGGCCTAGAGCTGGCAAAAGCTAACCCGAACCAAGAAACCCAACCCGACCTACTTGAGACCCAACCCGTTTGAACCCGAAGAAAATGTAAACATGAACTTGACCCGATCCGACCCGATATTTACATAAAACCTAAAATGACCAGAAATGTGGGATCTGAATCCGACCTGAGACCCAATCCGAAGATGACCCATGACCCAAATCAACTCGACAATATCACACCTGAATTAACCTGACCCAATGTTAACCTGACCTGCAGTCAACCTGACCCAACATTGACCCAACTCGGAGTCAACCTGACCCAACATTGACCTGACTCAAATTCAACTCAACTCGATTCCAACCCAACCAGACATCAGCCCAACTTGATATTGACCCGACTAAACATCACCCGAACCCACATAGACATGACCTGAGATCAGGTAACCTAATTTGACTCAACCTAATTGGACATCACTTGGACTTGCATCAAGCCTAAACAATATAACTTGAACCAATATCATCCCCAAGGACCACGATCCCACCTCAATGTTTTACCCAATATCAATGTGATTAACATATTTCCTCTCTTTCCCAACTCTATATGAAATTTATAATGCCATCCACTTTACTCCTCTGACCACACACACTAATTTTCTCTCTTTTCTCAACTCACAATCATATCCTCGTAGGCCCTTAAAAACATATTGCATCTCTTGTAGTGGTGACATAGAGAAAAATGAAAACCACGTTTTGATGACCATGTATTGGTATCGTGGTTTTTACTTTCTCTCAATAATCACTCATTGAAGAAAGTGTGAAGAAAAATACTAATTCTTCATTGACATATCTCAAATAATAAGCTATATTGATATTGATAGTTCGACGCTACAAACTTATATCCTTTGTTAGTTGTTTCACATGTTGTGTTAATAATAAAATTACCTTTTACTAGAGATAAAACATTGCGATGGATAGATGGTGTGAATAAACTATTTTAGTTTGATTTGGATCATTTCATGATTTGGACCTTTACCTTTGTCAACGGTGTGAGTAATTGTACAATAGTTTATATTTATTGAATATTTGATGTCAATGAACGCTTTACTTAGAATTTGTTCATATACTTGATGGATGTGGACTAATATAAAATTGAATAAAAACTTCCAACCATTCATATCATATCTACATTCAGATACATGCTTTATCTTATGAACTGAATATGTTTGATCTTAAAATACAAAACATACAATCCATGCGATAACTGAAGTTTAGAGTTTTTTTACTTTATAAAATTGAATAAAGTATATGATGTAGTTTATCAAGTATACATAATTAATCTAAACAATTATATTACATTGCATCCAACTTCATCTAGAAAAAGTTGTAGATGAATTAAATATAGTTCAAGACCCAAATAATTTCATGCAGATGGTTGGGGGCTTATTTTTTCAAAGAAAGTACAACTGAAGGGAGGTCCATAACCCATCAGGCCATCACCACGAATCAAGCCAGAAGCAACAACATGTACTGATGTACACTAATAGAGAAACCTTGTTGCTGCCAATTTAATTCCAAGACAACACCGTCAGTGTTAAATGTTGTGGCAAATTTGAAAAATTCATAATACAACTGTAAGCAATGGCATGGACCATCGATGCTGCTCAGAATGGTCGTCTCTCGGGTATCCTAGAGCATATTGTAAAGGGTCTTGAAGTTTACATCCTGATTGCCAACATATTCAAATGCTTAGAACGAAAAAACATAAGAGAGGCGACAAGTTAACAACACTACTGGTTGCAATCCAATTTTCCTAACTAAGGAGCATAGATCGTGGAGATGTTAATGTAAGACAATCAGTCTTAAAATCATGCATCAGGTATGCTGATTTGAAACTACTGACTTTACCAATCCAGAACCAACCAAGCATACAATTGACCATCCTTTCCCGCCCAGGCATCAAGGATAAACAAGAGAGCAGGCTTGTAGTGTAGGCCATGTTCATATGAGTTCTCCAACACCATAGGCATTGTAGAACCCAGAGTTGGTGCTAGGATGTAGATGATGAGGTGTATGATGTTAACACCATAGTACCAATTAACCTCATGGAAAAGGTAAGGGATGTCAATACTAGAGATCACAGTGAAGATGAGGTATCCATAGGCTGTATATGAATATCGCTAATTAGGACAACCAAGTTGAGATGCTTCCTCTCATAAATAACTTGTCATTTTGTAGGTCGCCCGATATTTTCCCATCATGGGCCGTCATCTCTGCAGATTAGAAATGGATTGTGTCGGATATTATTTTCATATGAATACACAAAGTTTGAACTACAAATTATATATGGATTGTGTCAGGATACTATCATATGCATACACAAGTTTGAACTATCCATAAACAATCTATATACCTGTGTTGCATTTCCTAATCTGGCATCGTTTGTTGTATCTTGTATGGCACAACCACTAGAAGAAACTCCAGATGAAGTTACTCTAGCAAATCCTGACACTTGCTCCCTGGAAGGTTTTGACAAAACAAGATCAGTGTGACAACTGACACGATGCATCTAGAAATTGCAGTCAGAAGGTGCTAGCCCATACATATGTCATGTGGAAAGACAATTGCAGGTATACCTTGTCATCTTATCCCCACGATGGGTAGGAAACCAATAATCAGAACAATAGTTGCAGTACAACTTGGATATCTCAAATTGTGATAAATAATCACAGTCCGTAGGAAGATGAAATTAATATAAGTAAGAATTTAACTACATAATAACAAATTTTGTTATCGACCAAGAACAAGGTTCGGTCAATATACTATTTAGATGAGAAATTTTATAAATCCCCATACCCTTTAGGTTTCACATTGAACCGCCATGGTGTATAAATCACCCAATGATTCCAATCCTAATTTCTTTATAGCTCCAAGAGTGTTCCCTCTAGCTTTGAAGATCTGACACCCATCCTCTATGGTGGTTGGCCTTGCCTCTGTAGGTGGTTCTGGCTGATAGGTGGTTCTAGCTGCCTTGGTATGCATGGAAGATACAACGTTGGTGGAGCTACTTCCCCAGGAGGCCATGATTTCTAAGTTGAATATATTCTGACTCAAAAGTTATTTTTAATAAAAAAATCATTCTTATGAACAAACAAAAAAGTATACATTTTTAAAAACGCTTGGCAAACATTAAACATGGTAATCTAGCACAAAAACCACATCCATTCCTCAACCCTTGAGTATCAAGTCCATGCAATAATTTATAAATAAATACAATGTTAAAAGTATATGTCAAATCAAATATTATTATGACAACATAACCATTCCCGATCCATACCTATTGAGTCTTTCATTATATGCACGGGTAATGGGCATGTAAGTTCTAAAGAATGATCTTCATCATCAATGATTGTTTCAAAGAAATTCTTTGCATAGAAGACAAATGATTATATGAGTGACACAATAAAGAATATAGGAAGCATACTTTGCATCAAATAAACCTCTCAGTAAAGAATGCTAATCAATCATCACTATATAGATGAGCATTTCCTCAATACTAGAAAATCTGGAATGTCAGTTTCACCCACCTACACACACTTTGACAACTTCTGTCCATATGGATCTAAAAATTGATACGAAACATTGCATAATGTTGAATGCATACAATTAAATTGTATACAGACATCACTTAACTAGTAAATGGTTATCCAATTATAAACAATGCATGTAATCATATCTATATCACCTCTACAGATATGCAAACAATCTATCCCAACTGTAGAAAAAGACTACAAATCATGAAATCCTGCTAGTTTCATTCTGGATTTCACATAGTAGTAAAATGTTAAGAAATCTTGTACAAGGTACTATGTTTTGAAGCTTTATAGGTTTTCCATCTAACCGTCTTGCAGTGCCAGTGAAAGGGTTAAATTTGGGTCCTGTGTTTTCCGGAGCTTCTTCAACTTTAGATGCCTTACTAACAGGAGCATGAGCAGCAAGACGCTCAGGTTATATAATGTGCTTGGTTTCTATAATGTCTATGTTGTATTTTTTATTTTTATAAGCTACCATGATACTGTCGCCAGTTGTCAAACACGAGTAGTTCCTGAGAGTTGTTTCCAAAATAGCTTTGGGGTTTGATATATCTAAAAAATCTTTCATGTGAGGATGCAGTTTAACAAAGGTTCCTTTTGGAAGGATGGCATTCTTCACTCTTACAAAATTCCCCTCTTGCAAGAACAAGTTTTGCATCATCCAGTATGGCATATAAACCATGCCTTCTTCAACAATAAACCATGCCTTTTTCACTCTTATAGCATTTTTTATTATGTTTACACATACCTTTTATTAAGTTTTCTGGCTATTTATACCTTTCCATCCTCTTAGTTTCTAACAAGTTCTCACAATTATTTGGATAACAAATTAATATATATTTTGTACAGTGTCCAAATCACCCGAACAATATAGATTGTGGGTATTATGTGCTGAAGTATATGAATGACATCTTTGATGAGAGAAATAGAAATATTCTTGAATGTGTAAGCTACTTAACATTATATTCTTTTAGTTTGTTCAAATTTCTAAATAAATTGAAAAAATCACAATATGTTGATATATTTGTCATATGATTGTTGTATTATTCGAAGTATATTGGTCGTTGCTTCAACCAAGAATAAATCGATGAGGTCCAAAACGAGTGGGCGACATGTGTTCTTGAGCACACATAAGATTATGTGACATCTGGGGGAGACATTTGTTCTTTAACATAGACCAATGTGTGAAACTCTTTTAGTTAGTTTTCAGTTTGATTCTAGAGTGGATACTCAGTACTTTGTATTATTGAATTGTTGTATGGATGATTTAATATTAATTAAATTTACTACGCGTTTCTTTCAAGGTTTGATTGAAATTTTGTTCAACTCTGTGTTTGTTTGTGAAATTAAAAAGTATAATTTCATATTTATTATAATTTATTAATAATATGGTTAATTTGATCAATACAATTGGTTCGGTATATGATATGTCAAACTCTAATCAAAGGCAACAATTAATTATATGTTGTAAAATGTATGATTCTACAACAAACAACACATGTTGTGTTATCCACACCTATTACAACAGGTTTGTCAGGAAAAAATACACCTATTACAATAGGTGTTTCTAGTGAACTATAACATGCATAACTTGTTGTATAAATTGTGTATATTACAACAGACACACACCATGTTGTCTAAACAATCCTATTACAACAGTTAAATGTATGGAAAGACAACATACTCCAACTGTTGTATAAACATGTATATTACAACAGGGGCACTGCATGTTGTAATAGACCTACCTATTACAACGGTTGTGTTTAGTGAAATACAACATGCTTCGACTATTGTATAATATATATTACAACGGGTGAACCGTATGTGGTAAACAATACCCCTATTTAAACGGGTGTGTTTAGCAAAAGACAAAGTCGTTCAACTATTGTATAATATATATTACAACAGATGCACCACATGTTGTGTAAAATACCCATATTACAACAGGTCATTCCTTAAAAGACAACATGTTTCAACTGTTGTATAAAATATATCTATTACAACATGCAATCACATGTTGTGTAATGCACCCCCCATAAGACCACGCAATCTAATACAACGGTTAACACCTGTTGTAAATTGAGAAAAGGAACTGTTGTAAAAAGCATTTTCTGTATTAGTGCATGAATACATTGATTCCAATTTTACATGATCAGTGATTAAACAAAATTAGTTGAGTTCAACCTAGTCTTGAGATTAGAGAGGCAAAATAAGGTTTTAGGTGTATATATGTTAATAATCACACCAAAATTTATAGATTAGTTGAATGAAGGAAGCACCACACAGACTTCACATGACTTTATATATAAAAGTTTCACCTAGAGGATAAATAAGTTCTAAATGAATAAAAGTGTTGAGTGGTACTTTTCAAACATAAACTTTAACATGTTAACGGAAAAGAAGTCAACATACGAGTAGAATTCTGAGAAGATGCATTTACCTCCTTTATGTTGCTTAGTAAAAGAGACATGTGTGATTTAGAAGTTGCCAATGGTACCATTTGTTTAAACTTCCTCTTTTTACCGTACTAATGTTGGTAGTTCACAAACATGAAGTTTGCAAGGACTACAAACAAAATTGAAAAGTGTGTAATGAGATTGAGGGGTAATCTCTTATGTAAAATGTTAATAATCCTAAAGAATAGAGAATCGTCAATCAGATCTGATGATAATTATAATGGTAAATTGTGACAAAAGTCGCTGCTCAGGTTTTATTAGCATGCTATTTCATGCAACCACCATAGAAATCATGCAAAAATATAGAAAACATCCTTTGAGAAAAATGGAGATACAACTCCACTTATTTAGAAATCAGTGTGTCAAATACAATACCTATACCAAGCTTTACTCACTATCCTTCAACCCATCACCACTTGATGTAAGGATGGCCTGCGGTAAATCGAGTTTCGTCCCCCCAGTACTTGATCATTCTAGTGTTAAAATACATATCTCCAGCCCCAATTGGAGACTTCAAAGTCTTCTCGATTGAATAACCACTAAAATCAAGGCTGGACAATATGAAACAGTAACAGTACATTTGCTGGTGACATGGTTTTGAAATCAGTTTTCTTTGGAGGGTTGCACATGTAGGATGCATTTTTAGCCATTTTATCAACATGGACTGACAATTTTTAGAACCATCGATAGACGCCAACTGCCTGATATAATTGTCAACATTACTGAACTAAATTTATTGTGAGAATTATTAAGTGTTGTATTTAGAATTGATATAAAATACTGTCCACCCCTGCCTATATATAAGAGAGGAGGCAATTACAAGAAAGCAGACTAAACCCTAATGGGCCATGGGCAACATGCTCATGTACACTATAGACAAATTAACCTATTAACTAAATAGGAAAATATTCTAACACCCCCTCAAGATGGATCGTGGGAGAAACACATGTACAAACTGGGAGTTACATGACTTGATTACACGATAAATGAAAGACAAATGATAAAATAAGATACATGTCACTCCCCATACAAAATTGACACCCCCCCTTAAATAATACTCCCCCTAAACAATACGATGACGAAGCCTCTCTTCTTTGGAATTGTATTCTGCAGGCTGGAGATCCTCGAGCTTTGAAGAAGGTCTTTTGGAGTGTATCTGGAATGAAGAACATCTGATGAATGGACCAGAATATTATAGCCGAAATTCGCCACTTGGAGAAAACGATCATTAAATGCCATGACCACAACATATTCATTGGAAAGGAATATGTGTGAGTGGAAAAGAGGGCATGATCACACATCCTACATACTTAATGCGGCAGGAATGCGGATACACAATGTCGATGTAGCAGTTGCCGAATCTTCAAATTGTCTGGGAAGACATGCATAACGTGGCACAAACACAAATGGACGACGTGTTGATGATACAATGCAGGTCTCATTACTCTGCTGCATGAACCTTGGGGGCTTGACGGGAAAGGAGATCAATCATCAAGGAAACTCCCAAGTAGATTAGTGGAAGATGATGCTAAAACAACATATGCAGCTCAGAGAAGACGTGATGAAGCAGCTCGGTGAAGGAAAAAGAACTGGATGAACTATCAACCTTGCAGATGTACACTTGGCAGGCTTGAAATTGATGAGCGTCTGAAAGTTTGAAGAAGCACTCATATGTCTCTCAAGAATACAACAAGAGTGATCAACTGAACCACCATTAACACCGAAGGAAGAGGAAACAAGAGTGCCGAAATATATGTAGCAAACTCTTGTCCTGGCCTACATAGGGTGATACGAACGCGACAAGCTCGGTGTCAACACTACAATAGAGATCTTTCAATGTTATGTGGAAGTGGAGAACAAATGTGTTGAACCATACAAAGCTCCATAACAATAGTAGCCTAGAATATATATATATATATATATATATATATATATATATATATATATATATATATATATATATATATATATATATATATATATATATATATATATATATATATATCATCACTTTAATTTCTTTCTCATACTCTCACTCATGTTCTCCCTCGTACCCTCTCTCTTCTCATACTCTTCCTCTCCTAGCTATCTCCCTCACACACCAAATATGACAAGAGTGAGTATATGGCGTGGAGGAAAGGATATATGACCCCTCCCCCCATGTGGAAAAGGAGATACACACATGATTGGTGGAAGGGTGGGAAAGGAATTGGTTAGATTGAGAGGACTCTGTGAAAGTGAGATATAGAGGAGAAATCGATAAGTGCATAGAAGATGCTAAATGGGTCAATGTAAGGTCTGAGTAAGAAAATTAAATGGATCTAATCTCGACCCAAAAAGGGTGCGGAGGCAGAGCCCCGCAAAAATTTCTTTTTCTAAATAATTTCGATCACAATCCTTAGTAGCAAAAACACACTGGCGTAATATTGCTCATCGTCCTTCGCGGGAATCAGAGAATAATTGGTGGCTCCGGTGCAGGACTTTTGTGAGTGTTTCTAGTTTTTTGTCTTTTTTATTGAACACATCAAGTCAGAATCAGTGCTAGTGGAGCCGGGAGCGGCAAGTCTATCCGGTTGTAGTTGTTCCTCTTCCCTGTCAAGTCAAAATCGGTGTTGTCTTCCTCCATGGGCTCACTCGTGGACGACTCCAAGCCGGAGACTTGGTTCATTGACGCCATCAACTCCTCTATCGGTATGGAAGGCATGCTGCCTCGCGAACTCTGGAGACTCATGTACATCGTTGGTCAACTGTCTGCTAGGGCTCGAGGAAGACCAGCGTCCCTCTTCCATTGCCTTGACCAACACAGGTGCCACCCCCGCACATTGGGGAGAATAGTCAGGTTTGAAATTGTATTCGATCAAGTTTCCCTTGCGCGCATAGAATTAAATGTCCGATTTCGACGTCGTGTCTGATGGCCCAAAAATAGAAATTTTGTGAAATTTTGGCCGAAATTTTGATATTTACGGCTCTAACGATTTCGACAACCAAATAAGTGAATTAAATCATTAAATTTACCAAGACAATCTAATCGCCAAGATCTACTCAAATATGCAATAATATTTCATATTCGATATGTGGGGGTGGGGGTCTCCCACATTTGTAAGTGAAGGATGCTGAAAAATTTCGATAGAGTTTTGATGGCAATTTCGATGACAAAATGAATGAATTAAGTTATGCAATTTTGCAAACACAATGTTTAAACATAGACACACTAGATTATATAATAAATTTATATGTTTAGAGGTTAGGAAGGGATCCATGTCTTGATGAGTGAGAGCACAAATGAACAGAAATGTCAAAGTCTGTTAGACAGTTAGACTGTTACTAACTTGCAAACCTCAAGTTAAAACAACTAGAGTACGAGACTTTATAGACACACTAGATTATATAATAATATTTTATGTTTAGATGTTAGGGTGGGATCCATGTCTTGATGAGTGAGTGCAAAAATGAACAGAAATGTCAAGTCAGTTAGACAGTTAGACTGTTACCAACTTGCAAACCTCAAGTTAAAACAACTAGAGTACTAGACTTTATAACTTAGAGTTACAACTTATAAGTTACAATATTTTAGGTTAGTATATTTATTGTGTAAGTCTACTGTTATAATATATTTAGAGTTACATAAATGAATAATAAAAAAATTAGGGTTACAAGTTACAACTTAACGACATTTTGTACAAGGATACTTTTATTATATGTATAGGGTTACATAAGTAAAAATATAAGAACTTCCACTAAAAAGATTTTGTAGACATTTTGTGTATAAATATGAAATATATTGATTAGATTTTCAAAATAAGTATAGATATACATATTTCACACTATTATTTCTTAGATTTACAAGTTCACTTCAAGACCTTGAGAATTTTAAGAGAAATGTCACTTAGAAATTTAAGATTTTTGAACTATTTATTAAGTTGTCGAAAAGGGAGTAGAAATAGTAGGAGTAGATGGGCTAGGGAGAGGGTTTACATACCTTAAAATCAAGTAAAGAAACCTTCAAGAGCAAGATATTACAAAAAAAAAAGTTAAAAGATCAAAGTACCAGTAAATCCAATCGATGGAACACAATTTCACAAAATAGGTATTGCATTTCGCACTGATTTCGCAATAGCAAGGCCCAAATAGGGCTTTTTTGCACTAAAATACCCCCTGTTTTGTGAAATTTTGACTGTAGCTGTGAAATTTTTTGTGAAATTGTAGACCAGTTCCTACGTACTGACGTTTCGATGTCCGATTGTAAAAAAAAATGAAATTTCGAGCGAAATTTCACAATTTCGATCGAAATTTGTTCCATGCTTGCGCAAGGATGAACAACGAGAGGGTGGATGCAAATAGCGTAAGCCACAATATGTGTGAAGAGACCCGCAACGAATGTGGTGATGTTGAAAGTATGATGAATATGGAATTGTGTGGCGGTGCTTGAGAGGGGTTTCTCGCAAAGATCCATAGTTTATTTGGTCGGAAGTTAGATTGACCACTAAACACAATCCATGGTGTTGGGAAGATGAATCATGGTCTGAATATAAAAGATCTTGGGTACAAAAAGTTGGATTTTTATAAAAGAAGAAGGAAGGAGATGACCATGGTGGCCGAGATGATGCCTGGCGAGCGGCCAAGTTAAAAAAGAAAGGCGGTCATTCGTAGGCAGAGGCTCTCTCCTTTGCTCTCTAGGGTTTAGATCTAACGCTCTGATACCATGTGAGTAATAATAAAGTGATGTATATAGAATTGATATAAAAGACTATACACCCTTGTCTATATATATAGGAGAGGAGGCAATTACAAGGAAGCAGACTAAACCCTAATGGGCCATGGGCAACAAGACCATGTACACAATAGACAAATTAACCTATTAAGTATTAAGTAAATAGGCTAATATTCAAACATTTATGTTTGCAATGCCACACCAATGTTAGGCAAGCTGGTTTTAGCACTACAAATGCTACATTGGTTTGCAGTTGCAAATGCTGCAGAAGTAACTTCGCTCAGTCTCTTCTATCATGAGTCAAATTTCCAACATCATCCTTCTGAGTTCAAAATTATTTTCCCAGACTTTGAGTTCTTTTTATTAAGGCCTGATTTCAGCCAAATTTAGACTTTTCAAAGAAGAAAAAATAAAGTATAAATAGCTATTGAAAATTATGGGTTCTTAGTTTCTCATTGTGTGTGTTACGTAGTAGAATGTGTTAGCTAGCATACCAATGTGAGGGAGATAGATATTTCTAGGAGCTTTTGTGCAAAATATATATAGTACTAAATATGGGTGCACTTTATATTTAAAATTGACTTGACTGTTTTGAGATATCAACATCCATATCCATCGGAGGAACCCCTGAAGGCAGTTAATTGGTTGCATATGAAGAAAAGTAATAAACTATACCAATTACCAGCTAGATTCTTAAATAGCCATATATGGATAGTATCCTGGTACAGAGTTGATTGATTTTCACTGGAAATAGTGACATATTTAGACAAATCACCATGTTGATTAAAACATAAACCATTCAGTTTCATACTTGATCATCTTAACCGTTACCATTTATATCCAGACATATGTTTACAAGGAGTTATAACATAGGGAAACAAGATATATGAACGACAAAATGATGTAAACACTAGTGAAAAGGCAAGAAAAATGGCTAGAGGTTAAAATGCTAGAGCATGAAATGAAAGATGAGAAACTGACATGGGTGGGCGTTGCTAGAGCCAGGTTAAGTGAAATTAGTTAAATAAGGTCTAAAACTTCGATATGGAAATAACCATATACAAAAAGCAAAGGAATCTTATAGCATTTATATAGCATTGAAACAATAAAATTTCAAAAGTTGAACAATTATGAGAAATGGGATGAACAACTTAATGTGGGTATGGAAAGAATATATGCGTGTGTCAAAGAATATACTCATGTTTTTATTTCTATGTATACAATAGCTAAATGTGTCTTAAGTCAGCACTCCAAAAGAAAAAACTGCAATAACATATCTGGGTATGACGTTTATGAAACATATTCCACAAGTCATGATCTCGCTGATAAAATACATAAAAGAGCCAAAAATACCTGTGGTTTACTCCATCAGATACCATCTTATATGTTTCAAAAGGAGTTGGTAAGCATGAAACTTATGAAGTGGAAACAAAGCTGTCAGCCACCTTTGACTATTTTAACCATTATTGGAGTTCTTCTTCTTCAATGGCCATAGGGAACAAGACATTGTAGGTCCATTTTGCCAGGCTCTACAACAACCTCCCTCATCATCTGTGCACAGCTAGGAATGCTTTCTTGGTTTTACAAAGTGTGCCTATCAAAGCATTATGTGTGACACTATTGGGATATATACCCTGCCTTCTCATCTGATTAAGTAACTCTATGGTTTTCGAGAAAGCCAAAAAATATTTTGAAATAATAATAGTGATTTCTTCATATAAAGCCATAGAAACGGCATGAAATAATGCAACTCAATCCATATTTGTGTATTAAAATATGAATACATTCAATCCAGTTCTATGTGATCAACTGATTAAGCAAAATCAGCTGATTAAGAAAAATCAGCTAAGTCCAACCTAGTCTTGAGATCATATAGGAAAAATACTTACTAACAGCCACATTGAGTAAGGTTTCAGGTGTACATATATCAATAATCTTACCAAACTTTACAGATTCGTTGAACGAAGGAACCACCTCATTGATTTCACATGACTCTACATAGAAAAGTTTCACAAAGAGAACATATAAGTTCTAAATGAGTAAGTGTTGAGCGGTATTTTTCAAACATTAACTTTAACATGTTAAAGCAGTTAGAGATTTTATAGAATGCTGATAAGCTGTAGTTACCTATTTAATGCGGCTTAGTAAAAGAAAATTGTGTGATTTAGAAGTTGTCAATGGTATCATTCCTTTAAAGTTCCTCTTTTTGCCATACTAATGTTGGAAGTTCACAAGCATAAACTCTGGAAGGACTTCAAACAAAATCAAAAGGCATGTAGTTAGATTGAGGGGTAATCTCTTATGTAAAATGTTAATAATCCTACCAAATGGAAAATCGTTAATTAGATATGATGATAATTATAATAAAATACTGTGATAAAAATCACGGTTCAGGATTTATTAGCATGCTGGTTCTAGGGAACCACCATAGAAATCTAGCACCAAAAATAGAGAAAAACATCCTCTGAGAAGAATAGAGATATAATTTCTCTTATATAGAGGTCAATGTGTCAAATACAATAGCTACACCAAGCATTTAATCAGTATCCTTCAACCCATCATGGGCTGCGGTAAATCAAGGTTCATCTCCCCAGTACTTGATCATTCTAGTATTCAAGTACATAATTCCAGCCCAATTGGAGACTTCAAAGTCTTCTCTATTGAATAAACACCAGAATCAAGGCCGGCCAATACAAATACATAATGCTGCATTTGCTGGTGACACTACTTTGGAATCATATATCTTTGGAGGGCTACGGTAGGCAAGATGTATTTTTAGCCATTTTATCAACATGCACTGATAAGTTGTAGAGCCATCGATAGACATTGGCTGCCTAATTTAATTGTTAACAATAGTGAACTAAATTTATGAACCATATTCCATTAGTCACAATCTCGATGATATAATACATAAAAGAACCAAAAATACATATGGTTTGCTCCATCAAATATCATCCTATCTTTTAAGATGCAAAACCATTACTAGATTTATGTGACAAAAGGAGTCAGTAAGCGTGTAACATGTGAAGGGGAAATAAAGTTGTTAGCCATCTTTGACTAATTTATCCATTATTTGGAATGCTTCTTCTTCAAAGGCCATAGGGATCAAGACGTTGTAGGTACATTTGCCTGGCTCTACGCCAATCTCCCTCATCATCAGTCCGCAGCTTGGAATGCTTTCTCAGATTTACAAAGTGCATCTATCACAGTGTTATGTGTGCCACTATTAGGATATATACCCGACGTTCTCGTCTCATTAACTATATGGCTTTCTTCCATTTTTCCTTTTTGCATAGCACATTAGTTAATAATTTCAAAAGTAACAATGTTAGGGATAACACCCAGTTTTTGCATCTCATTTAATGAAGCTACGACATCCTTCCATTTCCCTATTATACAGAGCGCACTGATTAAACTGGTAAAAGTAACAACATTAGGGACAGTATGTAGTTTTTGCACCTCACTCAGCAATGCTACAACATCCTTTCGACTCCCAAATTTACAAAGTACATGAACTATACATTTGTAAGTAACAACATCAGGATCAATGCCTTGTTTTATCATATTATCCAATAGCTCTAAAGCTTCTTTCCACCTCAAATCTTTGCAAAGTGCATTCATTAAACTATTAAATGTTACATTGTCGGGATAAATATCTCGCTTTTCCATTTCAAATATCAAATCCATTGCTTCCTTCTGTCTTCCATCTTTGCAGAGTGCATTCATTAAACTATTAAATGTTACATTGTCGGGATAAATATCTCAATTTTTCATTTCAAATATTAAATTCACTGCTTCCTTCTGTCTTCCATCTTTGTAGAGTGCATCAATTAGGCTATTAAAAGTGATAATGTCAGGGTCAATACCCTGTTTTTGCATCTCATTCAGTAATATTACAACTTCCTTCCATCTTCCATCTTTGCAAAGTGCAGCAATTAGACTATTATATGTAATCTTGTCAGGATACAAACCCCGTTTCTTCATCTCATTTATGAAGTCCACGGCTTGCTTATGCCTTCCATCTTTGCTAAGAGCAAGAGCTAGACAATTGTAAGTAACAATGTTCGGTTGAATGCCTCGTTCTTCAATAATATTCAATAGCTTTATGGCTTCGTTCAACCTTCTATCTTTGCATAATGAATCAATTACGCTATTAATTGTAACAATGTCAGGACAGATACCCCGTTCTCTCATCTCAAATACGACCTCCACGGCTTCCTTCTGCTTCCCATCTTTGCAGAGGGCATCAACTAGACAATTGAAAGTAACAATGTTAGGATGAATACATTGTACTATCATCTCGTTTAGTAGCTCTGCGACCTCCTTCCATTTCTTAGCTTTGCTGAGTGGAGCAATTAGACTATTAAATATATAGGTGTCAAGATTTATACCCAGTTTTCTCATTTTCGTTATTAAGGCCATAGCTTCTTGCATCCTTCCATTTTTACATAGGCCGTCGATTAGACTATTATAAGTAACAACGTCAGGATGAATACCTTGTACTTCCATGTCATGCAACAACTCTATATATAGCTTCGATCCACCGACCAACTTTTAGTAGAGCATTGATTACGCAGCTGTAGGTAACCGCTTTTGAGGAAGTGTCATGTGTTCTATTAAGAACCTTTAGCCCTTCATCAATGTTACCAGAACGAATACATGCGTTAATAAGAATGGTGTAGGTCACCCGATCAGGGAAGATACCCTCCTTGTGCATCTTTGTCAATAGCATGAACCCTTCCTCAATTCTACTAATACGACGCAATCCATCTATAAGTATACTGTATGTTATGATGTTGGCATTTATATCTTTCTCGTCCATTTGCTTCATCAAAATCATTGCCTCTTTCACTTTTCCACTCTTACAAAGACAGCTTATTAGATTTCCATAGGTTAATATATTGGCTCCAAAACCATTGTTTACCATCTCCCTGAGCAAATCCATTGCTGCAAGAAATTTTTCCTCCAGGCAAAGCCCGAGGATAGCAAGATTGTAGCTGGTAAAGTGAAGAGTTACAGATAGAATGCTGCCTGCTCTTGGGCAGTCCTGGCAATAGTGAGTTCGTGACTGTGGTGTCTACTCTGAATCCAAGCTTTTGCATAGCTGCCACAACCCCAAGAGCCGCATCATGCTTGTGGATGCGTGTAAAAGATTTCATCAGAGATAGTAAAGTTGAGAAAGAGGGTAAAATACCAGACGTATTCGTGATCAGCTGTTCCGAAACAATGGAATCATTGTTTTTGCCTTGTAGCACTTTGGAGGAGCGCTTGTCCGTCGCTGTTGTGATGGCGAACCAAATAACTTTGAGAGGGTAGTTAGGTTTCTTAAGCGTTTTGAGGCATCTGTTGAAGCAAAGCGGCGCTCCTGAGAAACACTACGAAGGCGCCCCCGATAATTGCATCCTGCCATTCCTGAACATAGGCGGTATACCATGAGTAGCATGTCCAATAAAGCATAAATCATGAATGACCCAGCTCTTTGTTACTAAGCTAGCAGCTAGCAAGCTAGTGCTGTCGTACTTGCCGGCGGTCGGAGGGAGTCTAGGAGAGACCGGAATCGAAACCTCCCAGCAAGATAGAGGAAATGATGGTGGTCAAAATGGTCAGGTTCGAGAGTTCTGTTCTGATCGGATTGAACTCCCAAACCTTGCGAGGAGCCGAATCCTTGGAGAAAGAAGTAACTGGTGGGAGTGATCTTACCCCTGCATTCGGGAAACGCTCAGTCCTGCGGGAATCCTCGTGAGCAGCTCGAGGTTTCGGGAGGGCGGACTGGCAGAGCAAGCGCGCCCTCGATGGACGATGGTGCTGCGATTAGGCCAGATACCCCGCCACGAGCACAAGACAACGATGGTTCCTCAGCCCCGGCGGCGACAGCGATGACAATGCTTGCTGCTTGCATGATTTGCTCCGAAACTCGGACTTTTGATAATTCGAACCGAATCGGATTCCACCAGCAGTTGTACAACCCACATCCGATCAGACCGACCCAATCCGTAAAAATAGTCCATACAAAACCCGACATTCCGACCGGATCCCTTTTTTTTTTACAGGGAAACTCCTCTTCTTAATATTTATTCATGCCCAACACTTGCTAACAGACCTAAAAAGTTTAGTTCCTAGATGCTTCACCTGGTAAAGCTTTGGCGACTTTGTTACCCTCTCTATAGACAAAGCTAATATTAAAAGTGGTAAACATATAGGAGAACTATGCTATTTCTTTGATGTCGACTCATTCATACCCTCGACCGTAGTTGTTTCCCTTCAATGCCTCAACTATAACTCTGAAGTCCGTCTCAACTGTCACCTCTAGGATCCCTATCTGTAGGGAGTTCTTTGTGGCTTTGTAGATGGCACATCCTTCAAAGGTTGTCTTCGTCGTGTCCACCAATCTCGATTGGCGTATTTGATTTAAATGCCGCATGTGTGTTCACTTTAATGATCTTCAATGGCAGAGGTGTGCAAGAGCTTGACTCGTTCCTCACCCTTTATGGGTATCACTACCATGTCTTTATGATATTGTTGGTAATCTCGTATGAGATTTGTAATTATTGCCACCAAAGATGGAATGAACAATTTTTTCTTGAATTAGACTCTTGTTTCTTATGGTCCATATGCAACCTAACTCGTCACTGCCCAGTCTCCCATCTCCTTCTCATCTTCTATTTGAAGCAATTGTTGAAGAAATGCTCTTGGCATTAACAAGTCTGAGTTGAGGCCTGAGATGTCTGCCTCACTATATGTCGACACTCTTTAAGCAAGTGCACGATGAAGATTGCATGGGAAGCATCCTCTCGATCTAGTCTGTAGTGCTTGCATTATTCATCTTCAATAATGTGTCTCTAGTGTAGCTTTGTTGTTGTGGGTAGGGCATTGTTGCTCAACCTCTACATAAAATGAATGAGCTTAGGTAGACATTTTATATATTAAAGCTTTTTCCAGTCTTCCAATCTTTCTAGGGCACCATTTTCTAGTTTCAACTAGTGGTAAGATGACCTCACCAAGTGCATAAATTTTACATATGGCATCCAATATACTTCATCCTCACTATTGTTTGGATAAAGGGTGTGGGTAGGATCTTCTATTCTAGATAAGACTGAAACAAACTCATGACAAGTTGATGTTCCACTTTCACGATGTGTGGTCAATGAGATGGCTCATCGTTCTCAGTCCCTCGTTTGTTTCCTCTACGTAGAGGCTTATTAGTAAAGACATGCTTGGTAATCACATGTCTTTGAATATATCAGCCTTTGAGCCATTACCTACCCTCCGTGTATTGTCATTCTTTGTCTCCTAGATAGCTCCAAAAATGATTCATCAGGTATAGCTGGGGTTCCCTCCAATTTGAGCTACTATACGGATGTCATCATTCTTGTAGTATTTTCCTTTAAGTACTATTCCCACCATAATGCATGGGTTAGTTGTCAATCTTCATCCTTGTTTCCCTAACAACACTTGATTTAAAGCTTTTAGGTCCTTGAATCCCAGACCTCCCTTCCCCTCAAACTCGGATAAGTTGTCCCACTTTGCCTTGTGTATTTTTCTTTCCCCTTCTTTTGATCCACACCAAATGCATGTCATCATGTTGGTAATCTCTTCTAGGATGTTGTCTAGTAACTTTAATGTGCTCATGTAATATGTTGGTATTTCTTGATTTACTTCTTTGATTGAGACCTCTTTTTCTAGTCTTGGTAATAATTTTTCCTTCCACTCTTGTAGTTTTTTCATTACTCTATCTTTGATTGTGGAAAAACAATCTTCTTATATGTTCCCATGGTCGTTGGAAGGCCAAGGTACTTTTCATGTCTATCCACCTCTTAGACTTTAGTATCTCCTTTATTACTCTCCTCCTTGTCTTCAGTGATGTTTCCACTGAACGAGACTTTTGATTTTTTTTTACAGTTGATTTTTTGCCTAGATGCTCTCTTGCACTGACTCATAATTACATCTAAGTTGGAGCACTCCATAGTAATCACCCTTGTGAATAGTATGATATCATCAGGAAAAAATAGGTGAGAAACATGAGATCCTAGCATGTTGGGTTTTGTCCCATGTGGAAGGTTTGTATAATTCTCTATGTAGGGAAAAAGAAAAAGCTTCAGCACCAAAAAGAAAGAGATAGGGGGAGATATCATCACCTTGTGTATCCCCCCAGTAGGTTTGATGAAGCCCATCCAAGTCCCATTGATGATGAACAAGTGTGACACAATGGATATGCATTCACGCACTTTGCCTTTCCACATACTCGGCAACCCCATATTCTCCATGAATCTGTCTATAAAACTCTAGTATCATGTCGTACACCTTACTCATATCCAACTTTACAACCATGAATCTTGCCTTGCCCTTCTTCTTTTATATCATTATGTCAAAAATCTCATATGCCACCAAAGAATTGTTTGTTATATGGCACCCTTTCACAAAGGCTATATGTTCCTCTGATATCATTTTGTCAAGTACATACTTTGTTCTGCTAGCTAGCACCTTGGTAATTATTTAGTGTGGCACATTGCATAGGCTTATCAGTATGAATTCATAGATGGACTTCAGTTCTTGGACATTTGGTGTCAGCATGATATCAATATCACGAACACCATCTAGAAAGATCTTTCCTTCCTACCAATTGGTGATAAAGGAGAAAACTCCATTCTTCACTATGTCTTCTTTCTTTTGGTATATGACTGTTTTCACACCATTTGGTCTGGAGCCTTATTTGGATGCATCTGGTTTAAATCCCTCTATATTTCATCCATAGTGGACTCCTTGTCTAAGTCTTCCTCCTCTTCTTTTTCTATTAGCGGCAACATCCCTACAATTAGATCTTCCAACCCTCCTGGACTTGGGTTGTGAAAAAAGTGTTGAAAAAAAATTGATATAATTTTCTACAGATCATTTGGATTGGTCTTCCTACTTCCATCCTCATTTATTAATCCCTTAACAATGTTCATATGGCTAGCTTTATTGTAGAAATATTTTGTATTTTTTCCCATGTCTTTCATTTTATTTGTTCTTGCTTTGGCATGCCAATAACTTTCCTTTTATTTTTGTAGCTCATGAAGTTGTCTTGAAAAATGGGTGCATTCTTCAATTACAAAAGCACAAGGTGGTTGGCCATGCGCCTGCATCAAACTATACTCCACTTTCTTGATATCCTTTTTTCGTGCTCCCAAATTATGTTATTGCCCATTGTTCCAGCTTCTCAACACAAATTTTTGTATGAGCATGGAGGTCCAAGTAGAAAGTTTACCCCATGCCTCTTCTACCACAACCCCTCTTCCACCACAACCCTACGTTCTAGAGATGATAGCCAGAGGGTTTCAAATCTAAATCTCTTCCCCTCCTTGTACTACATTTAAATGTTCTTTCGATATCATATAGAACCATGATCATATTTATATATTGGAAATTGTTTGACTCTTATGGTGTTCAAAAGGTCACACCATGCCTTGTCCTCCACAAAAAGGTCAAGTATCTCTAGTATGATTTATCCTTCATGTCTACCTTTACACTAAGTAAAACCATTGACATCTATCAATAGCATCTCTAAAGTTCTTAATTTGCTATTCTGGCCTTAGTTGTTCTCCTAATTTTTCTATGTGAGACATAATTTCATTAAAATATCTTCCCATAATCATATTTAAGTTAAAAACCATTTTAACATCGTGCATTAGATTCCATGTGTTATTCCTTTAATTGACTGCTTCCCAACCATGCATTCCCACAAAAGTAAAACTATCTTCTTGGCCATTGTTACCTATATCTTCCTGGATGTGGCATTGACAAAATGATTTTAGTCACCTTTTTTCCTCTCCACCAGAGGTCTATGCGTCTTGATTTGCCCTTGCAATTCATACCAAACCATTGTCAAAACCACAACTATGTAATATTTTTTTCCTGCTCCTTTACATCTGACATAGTTATTGTAACACCCGTGACCTGGGTTAAACCTTAATCCTAGATGTTTTGCTTAATAAAGTTGATTATATGCTTGATCTTATATTTTGAAAAGTAATTAAGTCTCAAGAGGAACTTATGTTTCAAATTTAGTCCTTTTTGAATAATGTTGAAACAATGTTTTGCCTATTTTGGACTAAAGTGCAAATTACCCAAGTTGAGGGGTTAACTTGCAAATGTTACATGATAAAATGTTCCTCAAGTGTTGGAGCATCACAAGAATAAGAATGATACAATGGTATGGCTTCCACAAGCTTGAGCACCAAGATAGAGCTTGTTGAGTAATCTTTGTGCATTAATATCTAGTTTTGGTGTAATGTGCAATTTACCCAAAACCTAGAGTTTAATATGCAAAATACCACTTCAAGAGGGTCCCTCATGATTCTTGGCATCATTTAGAGAAAATAATTTGAGAGGGGCGCCTCATTTGAATCATTTTGGAAGAGAGAGAATCTTAATATTAAAATAATCAAGATTTTAGCATAAATGGAACTTTATTTCAAATCAATGCAAAAATAAATATGTTAATTGAAGTGCCTTCAACCAAAATGTGATGGTTGATTTTATTACAAGTATGAACGACCATGTGCCTTGCAATGGCACGAAAATATCTCAAAGTGAGTGGAGAGCCCACTCACATTAGTTAATTAAAAGTAATATCCACTAAAAATGGGATATTAGTATTATATGAATTAAGGTGCTTAATTGTTTTTCATTTAAATTATGGATAATGAAGAAGAATTGAAGGTAAAGGAGGATGCCTTCGTATGAAATGAGTATAGGGGGTTAAGTGGCTCCAATTTGGGGAATTGAAGGATTTCTTTTTAACTTTCTCTCTCCTTGAAAATCCTTATATATACTTCATTTCCCACTCAACCAAGGACTCTTTTTCGGATTTTCTTTCACTCTTTGTTTTCAAAACAACCAAGGGAGCTTAGGAGCAATAGGAGGACGACCCCCAACCTGTAGGTAATCTCCATGGTATTCTTTCACCTTGATTTCATCATGGAAATCAAAAATCAATGTTGATTTCTTCTTTTCTCCATTCAATCTTCAACCATAGCCATTCGTTTCATCCAAAGACTTGAGGACGAGCCTTGTGAAGTTGAGAAAGCTTCTTCCACCACTAAAGACGTGGATTTTGGAGCTTTGAAGCTTCTTTGAAGGTGGGTTATTGACCGGCCTAAATCGCGTGTCCAGAAATGGAGGCGGATTTGAAGTTAGTCGGACTTTTACATTTATAACCTGAAACCTTCTAGGCCCCCGCAACTTTGCTTACGGGTTCGAAGTAGATAGACGGGGTCGAACACAGGGACAAGGGTGGTAGCGTTGAGAACTCGAAATCGACACGCTACACTTCGGCAAAGAGGTAAAGATGTAATAAAATTCCCCAAGGGGAACAACAGGATGAGATCATTAAAACAAAAGAAACTATCTCCAACTGGAGTTAGAAGAAAGATTAATGGTTTTAAGCATTTATCAATTTTTAGGGGTTCTCATGCAATAGAAACAGAGAGATAATACTTAAAGCTAAAGCAAGGTACGAAGGAGAAAGCTTCGGTAAAATAAGCGGCAGTAGGAACAATCATGTACCCTTCCTCTCGAAGCGGGTACCTCTAACAAGGCATCAACGCCCCTCTCGAGGACGATGGACTAAAATTAGAGTGTAAAGGTTACTAAAGAAACTCCAGTTCCGGGCACTCTCGTACTCCATAAACGGACCAAACACTAGAGCCACAACACCTCTCTCGAGGTTGTTGCAACGGGAAAACACGGTTCGGTAGCTAATCGAAACGTGATCCAAACATGCAAGCTAGCATTCAGATATTAAACATGGCAATCATCCAATAAAGGTACCAAACATAGAGCAGCAGAAAATTAAACTCTTCCATTTCCATAGACAATTAAAGGTCTTAATTACATTGCATAAAGTAAGTAAATAATTGACAGAAATAAAAGATAAATGTCGCCTTCTTGATATAGAAGGTCGACAGGATACATCTGACCCTCCGGTCCGATACCGGGTAGGATCCTAGCCCGATGCACCCGTGTTGGGCGGCACACTATGATGGGCTGGCTGTATCGTGCATGAACCCCTGGCCCGATACGGTCATGTCGGGCGGCACCCTCTCGAGCGGCACGCCATGACGGGCGACACGTAACGGGGTTAGTATCGAGTCGGGCTTAGAGTAAGACATCTGGTATCGGTCATTTGCATCCAAATCTACGTTACGTCGGTCGATATCGGCCTACAGTGGTGCTCGGGATGATACTAAGTGAACTGTTCCCTCCCTCTCAGGATGGGGAAATGCTCACCTAGTGTCTCCCGTCACAACCACTAAGGCACGATATTCTTGCTCTTGCAACTTTCCTTGACAAGACTTGTGCAAAGTTCCGGCCTGTCTTTTCGGCTCCCTGTAGCTGCTATTTATAGGCAGCAGTTGGAGAAGCTATGGTGCACAGGGTGCCACGTTTCCTCCTTATTATCGCACGGTTTGAGGACGGCTAATGTAAGTATCACCCGATACAAGGATGTCAGTTGTCGGGCGTTGTGGCGAAAGGCGCCTACCGGTGGGTGGCCTGGTATCACATGACACATTGAGGAGTCGTGGTGCGCTTGGCTCCCTATCGGGTAAAGAGGCATGTTGTCCAACGGTTCCTTCTTGCGCGGCATCCTTACGTCGCACGTCGTCATATCGCGCTACCTTGCCGGGCAGTGTGCATATCGGCCGGCTGGGAGGCCGATGCAGGTGGAATCATGTTTGTGGGCCGGGACGGCCTTATTGATGATAAATGTGTCAAAATTGGAGGAAAACACTGCAAAATACGGAAATATTGGATTACGAGTGTTATTTGGCCTGTTATTGCAAAAGTACACATAAAAGAGAGGAAAACAGTTTACAGGGGCAGTTTTGATAACAAAATAAGGGTCGAAAACATCACAAAAATTGGTATTATCAACTCCCCAAACTTATCGTTTTGATTGTCCTCAATCAATATTAAACTTTATTTTGTGATGCTCCTTCTTGTCCGAGTAGCTTTCAGACCAAAGGATGAGCGAGCAATGATATGTCTTGCAGAGAATGTTGTTTGACCCTGAACAACATACTTTATTTCTCTCAGCCTTACTTTAAATAAAAAATTTCTCCACAGCTTCGGCGAGACTTGGTGTATGATTCCGAAGTTAGCTTTCACACCAAACAACTTTATTTTTGGAGCAGAAAGTTGTGTATTGGGTAGGCTAAGGCTTTTTTGGGTTTTTCTTGCTTTCCATTAGTCCATCCAGGTAAGGGTCCGTTAGCGGGAAAATGGTCCTTGCAGTCCAAGCCAGTTGGCTTTAGAGCAGTGATTTAACATCCTACGTACCATTGCCCCAGATCTACCATGCCTAAAGATGGGTACTTTTAGAAAACAAGTGTGTATATATATTTTTTTCTTTTTCTTTTATTGGGCACACATCTCATGCTTTTATTCACTCTCATAAGGCTACTTTCTCTTTTTTTGGGATTTTTGTTGGGTAAGGGTAACAAGAGAGATTTTTGCTGTTTGGGCAGATTTTTCCTTCTCCATGCACGTCTCTTAGCTATATTGAGATTATTTTTTTTTGAAATTTTTAGCGCAGAGATATGTAGTCTTTTGTTGTTTGAGGAAGCATTATCAGAAAGATATAACAGATCATGCATCACCATAGGTACATAGAAAACAAAGTAGGCAAGAAGTCGCATCAGTTTTTACTTATATAGCAACTTTGTACATAAGTATGGAGACAAGAGAAGCAAAAAAAATTTTAAAATTTTTTTATATGAGCATTCATACGTACACCAGATATAAAGGAAGACCGAAAGAATACAAAGGGTGGAGAGCTTGAAGAGAAGAAGAATTTTATACCTCCCTCACTGGTACATGGGTACCCCCCTCAAACTTACTCCACACTCTGTCCCAAAGTAGTGAAGAAAACAGGTTAAGGTAATGTTAACCCAGTGAGGATTAGCTCGCGGTTGCGCTTCTTCCATGGAGAAGCTGCAATACGCTTCTCCTTATTTGAGTCAGTTGGTGGATGCGCTTGTGCCATGGAGAAGCTGCAATATGTTCTCCTTATTGGAGTCCATTTTCTTTCCCAGCAGCAAGCAGCCAGAACAAGTGCAAAGCTCTACAGAGAGCTTTTGAAAACACTTGTGGATACTATATTAGAAGATGATACCCTCCCCAAGATGAAAATGGCTTCACGGCAGATGGAACCGGAATGCCCATGTTCAGTCCTGGGGTCGCCGGAGAAAGACTCCCACTGTCTTTTGGAGATGGTCCTAAACCACCGCAGAAGACAGACTATGATAAGGAAATGGGCCTCAAAATTTGTCCTTGCTCTTTTTCCAGCCGTTTCGGAATTCTGACGTTTCTGTCCGACTGTTGTCGCTTCAGTTGTGGTCGCAGTGTTTTTGTCAACTTGCCTGGAGGTTTTCTTGTATGAGTCATACCTATTATCAAGTTCATTGACCACTTAGATGTTAGGTAGGTAAAACTGATATCATGATAAAACTCATCTTGTTGCAAAGTCCGGGTATTGTCCATCAAAAGAAAATCCAAGGCGATGCAAGACTGGATGATACAGATAAAAGGTTGTGCTGCTCGATACGGGGTGTTGAGCGATATGGTAGTATGAAGCAACTGCCCGATAGGTTCTCTTTGACGGAAAAACGTGCCGCCCGATATGAAGTATCGGTCAAGCGCGAATGGAAGTTGTGTCATGATCCATGTGTGTCGGGCGATAAGAAAAAAACAACTAAAATTGTCAACCGATACGCCGCGCGTGATATAAAACATGTGTCGGGCAAACAGCTTGTCGGGCAGTACCTTTGCTTTTTGAGGCTCTCGCCCAACACGAGACCAAAATATGACTACTCTTCATGCGAGCAAGTGGGGGGAAAGATTACTGCATGGTACGGGTAAGCTGGAAAAGTAAGCGTACTAGCCCGACATGATAAACCCCTCCTCGCTATTTATAGCAATCTCAGCTGGGGGTAAAACGGGCATTTCTGGGGCGTGTATTGGGCATTTAGACAAGCCATTCCCGAGACGCGCAGTCCCATCAGTCTAATCAAGTGCAATTACTCATATGCACGATACGGGTGAACGTCGGGATGCCATCCGTCGCGGCGCCTGTGATGCCCGGGAAACTATCGCCCGATACAAGCGGTTCCGCGCCCCAACTGAGATGTTGCCCGATACGGCAAGCAGCCAAAACTAAAAACTAGGCAAAGAAAAAGCTACTTATGGGTAAAACATCACTGGCTTAGAGATAAGTCCCTGACCTCATATGGTATTACTCCTCAATAGAGCGGTGGCCCATAAAATAGAAGAGTCGGTACGCTTGGCGCGTGCACTGACCCGGGCTTTATTACAGTCCATAATGTTTGTTTTATAAGGAAGAAAAAATGCATCCTACTCTAGGAAAGAAAGAAAACTCGGGCTGCCTCCCGAGGAGCGCTGGAGTTTGCATCGCCAGCTCGACCGGTGTAGGTTCTTCTCTTTCAGCCTTCGACAACGCCCATGTCCTGTAAGTTGATCTCTGCTCTCCTGACAAAAGCTTCATCTTCATAGTACCTCTTTACTCTGTGCCCATTTACTCGGAAGACCTTGGTCGGATCGTCCTTGTCGTAAAGTTCCATCATTTCTGAAGGGTAAATCTTCGACACAGTGAACGACCCCGACACCTCGTTTGTATTTTCCCAAGAAAAAGACGAATGGAGGATTTAAATAATAAAACTTTTCCCCTTCACTTACATCTTTTCTCCTTAGGTGGGCGTCATGCCACACCTTCGTCCTCTGTTTGTAGATTTTTGCATTTTCATAGGCGTTCATTCTCAGCTCTTCAAGTTCTTGAACCTGCAAAAAAATCTCTTTTCTCCTGCTTTCTCGAGGTCTATGTTTAAGAATTTGATTGCCCAAAGTGCCTTGTGTTCCAATTCCAGAGGCAGATGGCAGGATTTTCTGTAGATAAGTTTGTAGAGGGTGGTTCCAATGGGCGTTTTGTAGGCAGTCTGGTAGGCCCAAAGTGCGTCGTAAAGCTTCATAGACCAGTCTTTCCTCGTTCGGCTGACAGTTTTCTCCAGGATTTGCTTGATTTGTCTATTTGAAACCTCTACCTTGCCCTGAGGTTTGTGGGTGGTAGGGTGTAGCGATCTTGTGCTTCACTCCATACTTACGTAGGAGTGCTTCGAACTGTCTCTATCCGAAGTGCGACCCGCCGTCGCTTATTACAGTGTGTGGCACACCGAATTGAGGAAAGATTGTCTTCTCGAATAGCTTGATTACAGACTTGGCATCCCACGTTTGGGTTGCCACAACTTCTACCCACTTTGATACATAGTCTACTGCCACTAGGATGTAATGATACCCCCTTGATGGAGGAAACGACCCCATGTAATCAATTCCCCGCACGTCGAAGATTTCCACTTTGATCCAATTCTCCATTGGCATCTCATTCCTCCGCCCTATATTTCCAATTGATTGGCACTCTTTGCAAACTTTTACAATATGTGCAACATATTTAAATAAGGAGGGCCAGTAGAAACCTGACTGTAGCACTTTTGCAGCCGTTCTTTCACTACCCAGGTGTCCACCGTAGGGGGAGGCGTGACATTCTTTTAGGATGTTCACGGTTTCTTCCTCGGGGATGTACCTCGTGTATAAGTTGTCAGCGCATCTTTTGAACAGGAGAGGATCATCCCAGTAGTAATTTTTAGCATCCACAAATAGCTTCTTTTTCTGATTGTAAGTAATGTCAGGAGGCAGTTCTCCACAAGCAAAATAATTGCAGATATCTACAAACCAGGGTAAGTCTCCTTCTTTAGCTTCGGCCAACATAAGAGACTCATCAGCATTGTCATCGTTGATCGGTGGTCCCCCCTGTATTTCAGCTATGATTCTTGATAGGTGGTCGACGACCACATTTTTTTCTCCCTTCTTGTCGATAATTTCATGGTCGAACTCTTGTAGCAATAAGGCCCACCTCAACAGTCTGGGCTTTGTGTCTTTCTTTTGCATTAGGTATTTTATTGCCCCATGATCTATATATACCTTGACCATTGCTCCGACGAGGTATGACCTGAACTTATCAAATGCGAAGACGATCGCGAGCATCTCCTTCTCGGTGGTTGTGTAATTTACCTGAGCCTCGTCCAACGTGCGTCTAGCGTAGAAGATAACATGGTGCTTTTTATCTTTCTTTCGCCCCAAGACCGCTCCTACTACATAGTCTCTAGCGTCGCACATCAGCTCGAATGGTAAATCCCATTCTGGCGCATGGAGTATGGGTGGTGATACTAAAGCGTTTTTCAAGGCCTAAAAAGCATTGAGACAATCATCAGAGAAAACAAATTCAGCATCCTTTACCAGAAGATTGGACAATGGTTTTGAAATCTTCGAGAAATCCTTTATGAATCTTTGGTAGTATTTGGTGTGCCCGAGGAAGCTCCTCACTCCCGTCATGGACTTTGGAGGAGGAAGCTTAGATATTGCTTCAAATTTTCTTATGTCCACCTCGATGCCACGCCTTGAGATCTTATGCCCCAGGACGATGCCCTCCCGTACCATGAAATGACACTTTTCCCAGTTTAGAACTAGGATGTTCTCCTCGCACCTTTGCAGAACTAATGACAGATTCTTCAAGCAGGTATCGAAGTCCTTTCCATAGAATGAAAAATCGTCCATGAAAACTTCTACAAAATCTTCTAGAAAATCTGAAAACATTGATATCATGCATCTTTGAAACATGGCAGGAGCGTTGCAGAGTCTGAAGAGCATCCTTCTGAAAGCATAAGTTCCGTAGAGGCAGGTGAATGTTGTTTTCTCCTGGTCGTCGGGCAGGATGGGTACCTGATAAAATCCTAAAAAGCCATCAAGGAAACAAAAAAAATCATGATGCGCTAATCTTTCAAGAACTTGGTCAATAAAAGGTAGCGGAAAATGATCTTTTTTGGTAGCCTGGTTCAACTTTTGGTAATCGATGCACATTCTCCATCCGGTGACGGTCCTAACTGCCACCTCGTCACCCTTTTCACCTTTTACCATTGTCATCATGCCCTTTTTGGGGAGTACGTGAATCAGACTCACCCAGTTACTATCACTGATTGAGTAAATGAAACCCCACATCCCTTAGCTTGATTACCTCTTTCTTGATGACATCTTTGAGCATCTGATTCAGCTTCCTCTAGGGTTGAGCCAGAGGCTTGGCAGATTCTTCTAGGTTGATGTGATGCATGCATAAGGCGGGGCTAAGGCCTTTGATGTCCTCTACTGAATATCCTATAGCCCCCCGGTGGAGTCTCAACTCCTCAAGAATTCGGTCCAACTGGTCTCTTGAAAGATTGGCGTTAACGATGACACGGTTTTTCTCTTCTTTATCTAAGAATTCATATTTTAGACCTTTAGGCAACACTTTCAACTCAGGCTTTACTCTGGATGCCTTCTCCTGAGGCTCCCCCTCAAGAGAGGCATACTTCACAGACTCTACCACCTCATCCTCTTCGTGCAGATCTTTGTCAGAAAGGTCAAAAAGGTTGAGATACTTCACAACTTCAGGATTTTCGAAGTTGGGATCCTGACATCTTATAGCCCTCGCAAGGTGGTCCACTATCCAGATGTCCTCTTCTATCTCCTCACAGAATTTATCGTAGTTGTCCGCGAAACACGCGGATTCTGACAGGGAAGGACTTTTCATTACCTCCTTCCGCTTGGAGTCCAGGTGGTCGTTTCCGACCCTCAACGTAATAATTCCCTCAGAGGCATCGATCAACGCCCTTCCTGTTGCCAGGAAAGGATGTCCAAAGATGATCGGGCAGCGGGGGTCTTCTGCTTTGTCAATGACGACTATGTCTCAGGGAATAAAGAAATTACCAACCCTGATCGGCACATCTTCGACAACGCCGACGGGTCTCTTGAAGGTATGGTCCGCCAGTTCTATCCTCATATTGGTTTGAACCATGTCGGTTAATCCCAACCTTTGTGTGAAGCTCAGGGGCATGAGGCTAATGCTTGCCCCCAAGTCGGAGAGACCTTTTCGCTCGACATTGTCCCCGATGGAGAACGGGATCATAAAGGATCCAGGATCTCTTCTCTTGTTTGGCAGGTCAGGCTTCATGAAAGCTGAGGAAGCAAATGCTAGGTGCACGTTTTCGACCCTTCCTCCTCTTCTTTTCTTAGTGATAAGATCCTTGAGGAACTTGGCGTAGTTCGACATCTCCTCCAAGGCGTCAAGGAAGGGAACTTCAAGATGTGGTTTCCTGATCGATTCCATGAACCTTTCATGATGCTTTTTCAGATTTGCCTTTATCATTTAATACGGAAATGATAGCCTGGGCGCATATGGATTCCTCCCTCCAGGCAGCTCTTCGGAAGACTTTTGTTCAGGCTCTCGAGTTTCTGCTTGTCTACCTTCGTCCTCTGCCAGAATTGCAACCTCAGGCCTTGACTCAGATCTGGCCTGACCTCCTCAGTGCGCTCCACCATCTTTCCAGATCTTAGTACTACCATTCTGGCAGTCTCAGGGCAGGAGAGCATCTTTCCTGAAGGGTCCCTTCTCAGAGAGGCCATCTGGGCCAACCGTCGGTCGACCTTGTACTGGCGCGTCTACAGGCTTGCCATATGGTGTTGCATAGAGTTCAGAGCTCCAGGACTGGCGAGCGCACCCTACGCTAGCTGGCTGATGATCGTGTCTTATCTTTTGATGAAAGCAAACAACTGACCAACCAGGTTGGGTTGGTGCGAAATCTCATCCTGGCCTTGACGTTCCCCCTCAGAAAGAGATTTCTCACAGTTAGGCATGGTGTCAGAGTTTGGTGGAATAGATTACCGTTCTCCAGAGTACCTGGAAAATAACACGAAAAACCAAGTCAGAAAATCGAATTATTTCTTTTGAGCAAAGAATTATGATAATAATAACAAAAGAAAGAAAATAGTGATGTCAAACTTATTTCTAAGCTTGAGGAACGGGATTGTAGTTAGTGGATTCGGATTCGTCAACAGTGTCGTTTTGCCTTGTTCCTGGCAACGGCGCCAAAAAGTTGACCGGCCTAAATCGCGTGTCCAAAAATGGAGGCGGATTTGAAGTTAGTCGGACTTTTACTTTTGTAACCCAAAACCTTCTAGGCCCCCACAACTTTGCTTACGGGGTCAAAGTAGATAGACGGGGTCGAACATAGGGACAAGGGTGGTAGTGTTGAGAACTCGGAATCGACACGCTACACTCCGGCAAAGAGGTAAAGATGTAATAAAATTCCCCAAGGGGAACATCAGGATGAGATAATTAAAACAAAAGAAACTATCTCCAACTGGAATTACAAGAAAGATTAATGGTTTTAAGCATTTATCATTTTTTAGGGGTTTTCATGCAATAGAAACAGAGAGATAATACTTAAAGCTAAAACAAGGTACGAAGGAGAAAGCGTCGGTAAAACAAGTGGCAGTAGGAACAATCTTGTACCCCTCCTCTCGAAGCAGGAACCTCTAACAAGGCATCAGCGCCGCTCTCGAAGTCTCTAGACTAAAATTAGATTGGAAAGGTTACTAAAGTAACTCTGGTTCTGGGCACTCTCGTACTCCAGAAACGGACCAAACACTAGAGCCACAACACCTCTCTCGAGGCTGTTGTAACGGGAAAACACGGTTCGGTAGCTAATCGAAATGCGATCCAAACATACAAGCTAGCATTCAGATATTAAACATGGCAATCATCCAATAAAGGTACAAAACATAGAGCAACAGAAAATTAAAGTCCTCCATTTCCATAGACAAAAAGGTCTTAATTACATTGCATAAAGTAAGTAAATATTTAACAGAAATAAAAGATAAACATCGCCTTCTTGATATAGAAGGTCGACAGGATACAGCTGACCCTCCGGTCCGATACCGGGCAGGATCCTATCCCGATACACCCGTGTCAGGCGGCACGCTGGACGGGCTGGTTGTATCGTGCGTGAACCCCTGGCCCGATATAGTCATGTCAGGCGGCACCCTCTCGGACAGCACGCCATGGCAGGCGACACGTATCGGGGTTAGTATCGTGTCGGGCTTAGAGTAAGACATCTGGTATTAGTCATTTGCATCCAAATCTACGTTATGTTGGCCGATATCAGCCTACAGTGGTGCTCTGGACGATACTAAGTGAACCGTTTCCTCCCTCTCGGGATGGGGAAATGCTCACCTAGTGTCGCCCGTCACAACCACTGAGGCACGATATTCTTACTCTTACAGCTTTCCTTGACAAGACTTGCGCAGAGTTCTGGCCTGTCTTTTCGGCTCCCTGTAGCTGCTGTTTATAGGCAGCAGTTGGAGAAGCTATGGTGCACAGGGCACCACATGTCCTCTTTATTATTGCACAGTTAGAGGACGACCGATGCAAGTATCACTCGACACAAGGATGTCGGCTGTCGGCTGTCGGGCGTTGTGGTGAGAGGCGCCTTCTGGTGGGTGGCCTGGTATCGCGTGGCACGTTGAGGAGTCGTGGCGCGCTTGGCTCCCTATCGGGTAAAGAGGTGTGTCGTCCAACAGTTCCTTCTTGTGCGACATCCTTACGTCGTGCGTCGTCATATCGTGCTACCCTGCCGGGAAGCGTGCATATCGGTCGGCTGGGAGGCCGATGCAGGTGGAATCATGTTTGTGGGCCGGGACGACCTTATTGATGATAAATGTGTCAAAATTGGAGGAAAACACTGCAAAATACGAAAATATTGGATTAAGAGCGTTATTTGGCCTGTTATTGCAAAAGTACATATAAAAGAGAGGAAAATAGTTTAAAAGGGCAGTTTTGATAACAAAATAAGGGTCGAAAACTCACAAAAATTGGTGTTATCAGTTATATAACTTGAACCCTTGAATGCTATTATTGATTTCATATCCTTATCAATTGTTGATTCTTTCTTTATTCTCGAAAATCTATTTGGTTGATTGATAAAATCACAATGAAAATCACAGAAAGATTTTAAGAAACATAGCTTGATGATGATGACATCATCATAAGCACACACCTCAATGAATATCTTGTGCAAACGGTTTTGCTCTTTAGTGTTCAAACGGTCTCAAGACCATTTGACACCAAACCGTCTCAAGACCGTTTGAGGTCAAGAGGACTCAAGACTGTTTGAGGTCAGGTGATGTCATAAGTTGGATGTTGATCCAATGGTTCTAATTAAATGATTATAATAGTCCCAATGATGGAGAATCCACCAATTGCAAACCCTGATAGGGTAGAGTGGTTGAGACCCTAATTGATGGTTCAATTTTTGGGTTGAATGGTCCAAACGGTCTCAAGACCGTTTGGAGGCCAAACGGTCTTCAAACTATTTGAAGACCCAATGGTCTCAATATCATTTGGAGACCAAGGGTTGTGATGAAGATTTGGAGATCCAAGTGTTGAAAATTGATGTACGCTCAATTTTCAAGTGATGATCGATTCAATGGAGTAAACCCTAATCAATTTGGTTGAAACAAACCGTAATTGCTCCTTTCGGTTTCAAGGTGGATTGGACCAAACGGTCTTGAGACCGTTTGAGTCCAAATGATCTTGAAACCTTTTCAGATCAAATGGTCTTAAACCGTTTGGAGGTGCTTTTAGCTTCAAGATCAAATCATCCAATCGGTTTCAAGGGAAATTGTTCAAACGCTTTCAATGTATATTTGCCCAAACGGTTTCAAACCGTTTAAGACCAAACTGTCTCAAACCTAGGATGCCAAAATAGTTTCAAAGCTGTTTGGAGGGAAAACGGTTTCAAAACCATTTGGAGGTTAAAATGGGGCAAAACCATTTGGAGATTTAAGGTTATAAAAGATCAATTGATTCCATGATTGATAATGTGGATTATCAAAGATAAGTACAATGGTTGAATTCCTAAAGTACTTAGGTGATTAGTGCATTTTAAGTGGTTAACCTTTGATGCTTATGGAAGCAATATTTCAACACACTATGTCAACCCTAAATGTGTGCATTTAAATGAGGGGTTGACCTAATCTAATCAAGTTTGAAATAAATCAACATCCTAGAGAGGATGAGAGAGAGAGAGGAATTCATACGTGTATAATGATCATGTAAGTGGTTAAGCCACTACTTTTTCAATATGAATAAAACATGTAATTTAGGGTATGATCCTTGATAAAGAGATCATGAAACCCTAATTGAGAAGGTTGATGAGTCCTAACCCTAATTTAGGGCACTACTACATGTGGAAACCCTAATTAAGGGTGATGCCATGTGAATCCCTAATTAAGTGTGATGCCATGTGAAACCCTAATTAAGGGTGATGCCATGTGAAACCCTAATACATAGATGTGATGAGAATTCTAATCCGAGGGTGATGCTATGATGCTATATGAAATCCTACCCCAATATAGGGTGAAGATTTGTAAAACCCTAATTTTGGGTTATAATTCATGAAACCTTAATCTTTGGAAATATGATGATAAACCATAACCCTAACTTTGGGCTATGAGTTGAGAAACCCTAATTTCAGGCAATGATATGTGCAACCCTGATACAAGATGATGATATGTGAAATTTAAATGTAGGGTGACATTATGGGAAACCCTATTATAGGGTGATGTTATGTAAACCCTAATCGATAAAGATGAGAACCCTATTCTTAATAATGGAATAGTGACTAATTTATTAATAAGTGAAACACCTAAAGTGATTGGTAATGGATGACCTTATATCAATAATGACTTAATTCAAAGATGAGTCCATATTATTGGCAATGGTTGCATTTTCCAAATAAGTGACTTATGACCAATACATTACATGATAAATGTGATGAACTGGTGCATAAAGTATTAGGATGGGAGATACCCTAATACAAGATAAGTTGATGAACTTAAAATAAAGGTGATGAGGGAGGTGATACATCAAGACATGATAGATATCACTTCTAGCACCTCAAGATTGATACACCTTGATGTATTCTAAATCCAATATACTTAGATGAGTAACACATGAAGTGTGTCATGTCAACTGTGACATTAAGATGTAATGCACTTTGATAAGTGTAGGCCAACATACCTTATGAAAAGGTTAAGCCAAGTTAATAAAGTATGATGTAAACCTACTCTGGTAAAGTTGAGAGAGGAACTCATATCATGTGTTGATATTTCATTTAATGATAAATGATAAGAATGAATGAGTATGATTAAATACTTATGTTATCAATGTTGGCTCCTAGTTGTGTTGAGCAATGAATTAGGGTTTGATCATTAATATATGATCTTGAGAACCTAAATGGTTAAAGATAGAAAAAACTAACCCCAATGAAGGGCAATGATATGTAAGAGAAATCCTAACCCTAAATAAGGGAATAGTGATGCTACTCTTAAATCGCATAGTGTTGATATGTAATTGATATAACTGTTATTATGTAATGATCATATAGGTGATCATGAGATAATGAGCATAGCCAGGTATGAGCTATGATGTGTTAATTATTTAAATGCTCTATGAGCCTTGTGAGCCATTATATGTATTGTTGCCTAGTAAGAGGTAACAAGAGACTAAATGGGCTTTGAGAGCCATGTGAGATGCTTGTGTAGCAAGTATCATGTTTACCTTGGTCAGATGACATGAGGATATTAGTTACCTGATAAGTGGTAATAAGTGTTCTTTGATGAACTGAGGGTCTGAATACCCATACTCCATAATCAGAATGATAAGATGTTAAGGGATGAGAATGTCCATGATGTGACAAGGGACTAAGATCCCAATGTTCTATAAAGTTTTGAAAAGTACTTAATAAGATGAATTATACTTTTCCTTGTAGCATTCATCATAATAATGTTTGAGAACTTGACTGATGCTAAAACAATACAGTGATGCACATAATTAATCAAGTGGAATCTTATCATGTAGTGCCCTGACCATATAACCATCAGTGTCAGCATTTGCTGGATGGTGAAATGGGTTTCTCCACGACATAACCCGGAATACATATTTTTGAATAGTGGGGGTAATTGGGCAATTATATCCTTATGCCCCGTAGGGATAACTTTGTGTTATCATCTATGTACAGGATAGGCTATGTGCCATAACCCTGAAAAGAGTATGGCTACAGGTGATGACTCCACAAAACCATACCAGACATTAGCTATGTGATCTAAGCCTGAAGAGAGTACAACACACCACTGTAACTCTATAGCGAAGTTACCAGTATACCCTGGAAAGCTATTTAGCAGAGACACAAGATGTCCTGCATTAAATCTCATACTGACCGAGATAAGGGAGGTCATGGAAGTCGGCTCTTCCATTGACCTTGTATGGCACCGATTTCGACTTCGCAATGGTCGGTTGGAGTATGAGCGATATACCTCATATCCTCAGGGCATAAGTATGATTATAAAATGTAATCAGCCGTATAGCATGGTTGCTTAAGGATTGAATACAAAAAATCATTGGTTGATGTTACATCTCTTTTATGTATCTTTAGTTGATAGATGATATATTTATGTTTCCTTGCATTTCTTGTAAAGTAGATAGATGATGTATACTGCTATCATGGGTAGATGCAATGTTCTCCTTAAGAAAGGAGATTATCCTATTCTGTTCATACAATGATTAATATTGTCGTTAATATAAAAGAACTCCTGCTCAGTTTTATTGTATCAATCTGTAATAATAATGTTAATACGAAGAGTTATATCTCTTGCTGGGACAATTTTCAATTGTCTCACCCCGTGGGATCCAACTTTTTAGGTGAACGTGGATGAGAAGGAAGGGATCCTTCTGTAGGTGAAGGACAACAACAACAACAGTAGAAGAGAATGGCAGTGATTTCTTAGGTGGAAAAACTGGTTGTCGCATCTTGTATATATGTATATAAAGTCCTATGTACCGTCTCTATACTCTCAGGTCCTCAGAGTAATAGTTAGTGCTTTTGAAATTTTGGCTTAGTGCCTCGAGATTTTATACTACCTGTGTATAGTTTAATAGGACAATTGTTGCTTGAAATCCTCAGAAGAAGATGATACATGATATGTACTTGTGAACTAGTATGTAATTAAATTACTTCAGTTCTTTATGAAAGAGTTTTCCTATGTGTGGATCTCTCTATAAAATGGTTTTAATTTTTAGTGATTTTCGGTAATCCACTGCTAACGAACATTTCTGTTTAAGTAAATCATGTTTTGTTCGAACGATACATCACAGTTTAGTGGTATTAGAGCTCTAGATTTGCTGAGTCTACAGAGACATAGGATTAAGGTTGTTGAGTCTATTCTAGTTTCTTCCGGTGTATCTAATAAGTGTCATATACTCATATAGGAGGAGAAGAACTTAAAGATGTCTGGATCTCATGAAAAACATGCTGCTGAGAGAAGCAATTTTACACCAACAGAAGGTGTAAGGGACCAGGAAAGAGAAGAACGATTTCCTGAGAATCCCCAGGATGAACCAACTATGATAAGGAATCCTTCTTTTAATATCACTGTTGGGCAAGTTAGGACTGAAATAATGCGTATAGTGGACCATATGTTAGCAATACAACCTTGATTACAACCCCCAATGATGAAGTTTTAGATTCCAATAGGATTCTTTCTCAACATCAGCATGTTGGAGCAATGAATAATGATGAAAGGAATATGTTACAACCTGAAATTAGGATTTGCCACAAATGTAGGCAGCCTGGACATACCAGAAAAGACTGTCCAGGAAAGTATAATAAGGAAAGAAATAAGAAAAGTCCTATCCAAACTTGGGATCAAAGGCCTAGTAGTTCCAAAAAGGGGAAGTCTTTGGTACCCCCGATACAAACAAGGTCTAGTACACTATAGAAAGGGCTACCCAGAATGGGTAAAGGACCTTTCAGACCATATCAAGAGCTTAGAACATGTTATCCGTGTAGACAGGTAGGACATCCAGTAAGAGATTGTCCAATTGAAAAAACAATGGTAACCCAACCACCGAGGCAGAGACATCAAGGTCATTAGGGGAAATAGTTTTCTAATGACACTCGAGGACGTGGACAGACATCCCAGTCAAGATTCTATGAAAAGAATCAGCCTGAGGCATCAAACAAACTGCAAGATGAGACAGGTCAGATGAAATAGTATCATTCTGATATGTCATTTCATAATTCTATGTGTTAACTATAAGAAAGTAGTTGTTATTGAGTTTCCTTTGGCTAGTCCTATAAGGACACAAAGAAGATGAGAAATTACATTTTTCTCAGTATTCCTTTGAATGTTTTGTAATTTCTCTTATCTGTGTGGATAAGGATGAGATATAGAAGTAATACCTGAAGAAAATCTAGGAATGTTAAAACATGTGTTTATAATGACATGAATACTGAGGAACATGATAGTAAATAAAGTGCATACTACCTAATCTCAGTACTTGTATACCCTGGCTAGGTATATAATTATTGGGGATAGGGTAAGTATGGAACTCTTATATTGTTATCCTTCTAACTACTCTGATCAAGTAGTCATTATGAGACAATCTAATGAGTATAATGAAACTAAAAATATGATATGGATAATTGTATCACATCCTAAAGTATGAGAAAGAGGAATCTGAGATAATTTTATATCAATCTGGGTGCATGAAGAAGAAAAAGAATATGATCCTCATGAAATGAGAATAAGAACAAGGGAGATGATCCCTGTCTGATAAAGCATGTGTGAATAACAAAGATCTTTTCCCATGATGTGGAAATGGGAAATGTGATAAAACCAAAAAATGTTCATGAACATGTTAAATAATAATAAAGAGAGGAATGAACTAAATAGGGATTGCTAAGTGAACTTTCCCAACTATATAGGGATTGCTAAGTGAACTTTCCCAACTATATAGGGATTGCTAAGTGAACTTTACCAACTATATAGGGATTGCTAAGTGAGCTCCCAACTAAATAAGAGTTGCTAAGTGGGTTTCCTCAACTAAATACATGTGTCTTATTTGATAAATAACCTTGGGGAATGAGGGGATGATAAAAGGATTATGTTCCTTTGTATCCTTTCCTTCAGGGACATGGAAATCAAATGAGTCTTATGACACTTGATGTGCATGAGTTAAAAAGTGCTCTTTTGATGCTTGAGAAAGTATCAGTTCATCTAGGATTTTAATTCCAAAGATGAAATATGTGCCTTTAACAAAAAGAAAGACGGAAATGATGAGGTTGTGATGTGTTTTAGGCACATGTGACAGATACCAAAGTAAGGATTCTAGTATCTGAGAAATACTAGATGGTAATGGAAAAATAAAGACATAACTCCTAATCAGATGATGTGGGAAAACTTTTAATTAGATGATTCATGTTGGTCAATTGGATTGGCCAATTGTGAAATCAGTCTAGCTACATAAAACCTGTATGGACATCATATGTTAGGGGTTTATGCTCTGCATAAACATAAAGGTGATAATTGAAAAATAATTGTAAGATCATTTGAAGTATGAATAATACTTCTTCGTATAGAAGGTATTCCTTAGCATAGTATACATACTGTAAGTCAATAATGAAAAGATAATTGAATATAGGCTTTGTATGATAGATTCAAATGATAAGTCTGAGTAGGAGAACCTGGCACTGGACACAACTTTATGCAATCTCCATGACATTGAATTGCTATCTAGAGATATGATGACATGAGTAATAACTATGTTCCTTTTCCTGGGATTTTGGGGATGAAATCCTTGTTAGGGGTTTATAATTGTAACACCCCTGACCTGGGTTAAGCCTTAATCATAGATGTTTTGCTTAATAAAGTTGATTATATGCTTGCTCTTATCTTTTGAAAAGTAATTAAGGCTCAAAAGGAACTAATGTTTCAAATTTAGTCCTTTTTGAATAATGTTGAAACAATGTTTTGCCTATTTTGGACTAAAGTGCAAATTACCCAAGTTGAGGGGTTAACTTGCAAATTTTACATGGTAAAATGTTTCTCAAGTGTTGGATCATCACAAGAATAAGAATGATGCAGTGGTATGGCTTCCACAAGCTTGAGCACCAGGATAGAGCTTGTTGAGCAATCTTTGTGCATTAAAACCTAGTTTTGGTGTAATGTGCAATTTACCCAAAACCTAGGGTTCAATATGCAAAATACCATGACAATAGGGTCCCTCATGATTCTTGGAATCATGTAGAGAAAATAATTTGAGAAGGGTGCCTCATTTGAATCATTTTGGAAGAGAGAGAATCTTGATATTAAAATAATCAAGATTTAAGCATAAATGGAACTTTACTTCAAATTAATGCAAAAATATATATGTTAATTGAAGTGCCGTCAACTAAAATGTGATGGTTGATTTTATAACAAGGATGAACGACCATGTGCCTTGCAATGGCATGAAAATATCTCAAAGAGTCAAAGTGAGTGGAGAGCCCACTCACATTAGTTAATTAAAAGTAATATCCACTAAAAATGGGATATTAATATTATATGAATTAAGGTGCTTAATTGCTTTTCCTTTAAATTGTGGATAATGAAGAAGAATTGAAGGCAAAGGAGGATGCCTTCGTATGCAAGGAATAGAGGGGGTTAAGTGGCACCAATTTGGGGAATTGAAGGATTCCTTTTCAACTTCTCTCTCCTTGAAAATCCTTATATACACTTCATTTCCCACTCAACCAAGGACTCTTTTTTGGATTTTCTTTCAGTATTTGTTTGCAAAACGACCAAGGGTGCTTAGGAGAAACAAGAGGACGACCCCAACCTGTAGGTAAGCTCCATGGTCTTCTTTCACCTTGATTTCATCATGGAAATCGAAAATCAATGATGATTTCTTCTTTTCTCCATTCAATCTTCAACCTTAGCCATTCTTTTCATCCAAAGACTTGAGGACGAGCCTTGTGAAGTTGAGAAATATTCTTCTACCATTAAACACGTGGATTTTGGAGCTTTGAAGCTTATTTGAAGGCGGGTTATATAACTTGAACCCTTGGATGTTGTTATTGATTTCATATCCTTATCAATTGTTGATTCTTTCTTTATTCTCGAAAATATATTTGGTTGATTGATGAAATCACCATGAAAATCACAAAAAGTTTTGAAGAAACGTAGCTTGATTATGATGGGTTGGGCGCCTAATTTATAGCAAGTTTTCTTTTTGTTTGTAGAGCAAACTACATACGATCATGCATGGAAAGCAAGTTGAGGTTGGGTTGCCTAATTTAGGTTCTGGTCAAGGTTGTATTGTCGATCTACATTTAATGAGCTTGAATGGCTAGGCATTGGATTTGGGCAAGTTTTCCCTTTGTTTGTAGAGAAAACTACATACGATCATGCATGGAAAGCAAGTTGAGGTTGGGTTGCCTAATTTAGGTTCTGGTCAAGGTTGTATTGTCGATCTACATTTAATGAGCTTGAATGGCTAGGCATTGGATTTGTTTATTTTGATGTTTATATCAGTGTTTTAAGAACAAAACTAGATCGGCCGGTCGGACCGGTCATGTAAGGACCCTGACCTCCATTTTGGGCTTACCCTGTTTTCTTTGCCTAAACCTTGTGTTTAGATGTTTGCTAATCACCTGAGTTGTGATAAGGGTTTTGTTTGTTCTTTAGGTGCAACTTGCAAATTACCCAAATTTTAGGGTTGGTGCAAGTTTGTCACCTTGAGAGATTTCTTTCTCTCTCCTTTCATCCTCTAAAGTTGAGAGGATGGGTTGGGCGCCTTGCTTGAGTTGCTTTGGGCCTCGTTTGAGCTTATTGAAGCTTAGGCTTGTTGTTGGGATTTCTTGGGCCTTGTTTGAGGTTGGTGCCACCTCCTTGCTTGGTGTATTGAGCAAGGGTGTATCGGACAAGAGTGTGTCAGGCAGTGGTGTATCGGCCATGGCACCATGTTGGGCGATACACACCCTTCTTGACCTAACATTTTTTGTGTCACCCTTGGTGAAACTTGTTGCTCTTTGCTAACAAGGTGGCATAGCTTGGATATGTGGTGGTTTGGGCAAGAACATGTGGAGCAACCCTCTATTGGACACCCACTTGACCCTCTTGTATATATACCCCCTCCTTTGCTAGTTTGTAATCCCTTTAGCTCCTTAGTCTCTTCCCTTCTTCCATTGGTGGCTGGTACCCCCCCCCTGGTGGAGATTGGTGGCCGATATCCTTTGGTGGAGCTTGGAGGGTGACATCCTTGGTAGTCATAGCTCTAGTCTTCTTCTTCCTCTAGTGGTGGTTGAAACCCTAGAGTGTCCTTGCTCCTTCTTCTCTTGTGGTGGTGCCTTGGTGCTTGGAGCATGGAGCTTGGAGCTTGGAGCTTTTGAGCTTGAGGAGTGTGCTTGAGATGGGTTACATAACTCCTAACCCTAACTATACTACTTCCTTACCATGTTGCTTTGTTATATGCTATCTTGACCGGCCATGTTATCTTGCTAGATATGTTTCTTGCTTTAATGGTCATGTTATTACCCTAGATGTACCATGGATCTTGTTGGTCGAACCTTGGATTAGGGTTCCTTGGGCAAAACCCCTCTCTCTTAGTTGTTGAGAGGCGATCTTAGGGTCTCCTAATTCAATGGTGTGTTGTGGTGTGTTCCTGGGGCAAAACCCTTTTCTATCTTCGGTCTTGAGAGGTGAGCTTAAGCTCTAGTTGTGTGGGCAAAACCCCTCTCTCCCTTTGTTGTTGAGAGGTGAGTCTACACTCTGGTTGCTTGAGCAACACCCCTCTCTCACCATGGAATTGAAAGAGTGAGCCTTGGGTTGGGTGTTGACCTAGTTGTTGGTTGGTTGGCCGATATGGTGATGATCTACCTTGCTTCCCAATATGTGATAGAGGTTGTAAAAGACCCCTCTCACTTAGTTGTTGAGAGGTGAGCCAACACTCATATGTCTTTTAGGGTTTGGTGGTTGTCTTGAGGTTGAAGATGACCGACCTGATAGGTGGTGTAACCCGATATCCCTTGTTGCCCGATATCATCTTGCTGCCTGTTATTCCCCTAGTTAAGGCTTGGATGATATGATATATGGGTTTGGCTGAGTTGAGATCTTGGCCGATATAAGGCTCTTCCTGGGACGCAGTGTTATTCGTTATGGCTAAGAGCGATATCAATCTTTTAAGTTGCTTCACGTTATGGTGTTATGCATGGACGATATTGGCTAGGTTGGCTATGTTGCACGATATGCTGCTAACCGTTATGGGGTGTTATGCACCTAGAAACCGCTAGACGATATCGACCTGTTAAGTGTTAGCCCATTATGGCACTGTGTGACCGACATGGCTTTAGGCAATATCGGTCGGTGTGCTATCTTGACTCAAGTCCAGTAGGATGTTAGCCCGTTATGAGTGATAACCTAGGAAGGGTGTTAGTTGTTAACCGTTATGATGTTCTTGGTTGTTGCCCGATTTTGATGTTATAAGAGTTATGGGCGTTATCGGTGTGACCTTGACTGTTAACCCGATATGGGTGTCAACCCGAGATACATGTTGACCGATATCCATGTCAGTCCTTTATGTAGTGTTACCCAAGACAGTGATGAACGTTACACCTTTAGTGAGGGTTGATACACCTATAGTGAGGAACGTTATCGGCTGTAATACCTTTAGTGAGGGACAATGTGCTTTTGGTAAGGGTTATCCCTTGCCTGACATACTTAGGGTAATTGTTATGTTAATAATTGCTTTGGTTACATGAGAATGCTTTGTAATTATACACTTACCTATGTTGCATGGTTGTTCCTCATAATGGAGTAAAGGGTTATAGATGTTCCTTGTACAAGTACCATTGTTTCTCTATGATTATGCTAACCATGCAGGTTCCATGTGTATGGATATGAAATCAGGTAATAGCCATGGTGATGGTATGATAGTGATATGATATGGAACATCAAGGGTTTGGATGAACCCAGTGATATATGATGGGTGTTACCCATGGAATAGCAATATGTGCCTTGATGACAGAATTGAGTCCCTGTGGTGTTGATCCTTGAGATGGATCTTGATGATTGGCAAGAGGCCAAGTGGTACCATGTAATGTTGATCCTTGTGATGGATCAAGACGATGTTTATGGCTTTGAGAATAAGAATGACAATGTAACACATGATAATGAGATCTATGTTGTTTACTTTTGTTATAATTTACATGTTACATAACTTGGTTGAATCTTGCAATCCACTTAAAATAAGTTAATTAATTACAGATGAACCTTTCATGTAGTTTTCCCTGGCCATAGATCCATCATCGTCAGGAGCTGGTGATGGTGAAACGGGTTCTCCTGTGGGTTAACTCATAGCGCATATTGTTGAATATGCAGGTTTTCTCCTAGTCAAAAGTAGGAGGTATAGAGTACAACTTCGGTTGTAGACTCAGATGGGTATAAGAGCATGGTGAACAGGCCCATGGCTCAGTATGATAGAGAATGAATGCATCCATGACTCAGGAGCACGGTGAATAGGCCCATGGCTCCAGGTATGCTAGCGTCGAGACCTGTACCGAGGCAGGCTAGAGGAAAGGGTAGCCTGCGGGAGCTGACCCTGTGACTGAGGTCACTTAAGCAAGAGACTGCGGTCCTGCTTTGGATATCGTGCACTGACCATGAAGAGGATGAGGTCGTGGATTCTGACTCTTCCATTAACCTTGTATGGCACCGGCTTTGGGTTTCACAATTGAAGGTTGGATTTGAGCGGTACATCTCACTTCCTCAGGGCATAATAAATCATAATCCATCCATATAGTATATTTGCTTAGGGCAAACACAAAACATTGGTTGAGACCTTGTTTGTATAGTTATCCTCATTATATCTTGTAGTTAATTACATGTTCCTCAAATATTATGATAAGTTCTTAGATGACTTGTCTTGTCAATCATGTTCCATATATTATTTGTTTATATGCCTCTTAGATATCCTAATAAGATGTTATAGAGTTAGTTCTGCTCCATATGTTGCATATATGATTTGCTTATATCAGTTACCTTCTCTATCTATTCTATCTCTCTCGAGGTTTTATAGTTCGGCAGCGAGTTATGTTTCTCGCTGGGACTGTGTGTCTCACCCCATTGGTTTAAATCCTTTTTAGGTGGACGTGCTAGACATGGTGGTGACGGTGGTGTTGCAGCTGAGCAGCAAGAAGAACAGTAGAAGGCAAGAGATGGATATGCTACTATTTTTGGGTGTTTTGTAGTAGAGTCCTAGAGTCATCCTTGTACTCTCAGATCCTTGGAGGTGTTTTGATGAGGTTTCATGATGTATAGTTGATATGGATTTCTTATCATGATGTTAAACTAGCTAGGTCTGTTACGTACATAAACAGGTGGTGAACTCTTCTGCTTATGAGACAACTAGAACCTAAGAGTTGTGGACATGTATCAAGTTTATGTATATTTATATAACATGTTTCCTTGCATGATGTGGATCTGGTTGTAATAGTTCCTTTCTTATATGCTTTTCGCAATCGGTTTTGATTAACCCATGTTTTTGGTAATACAATGTTTATGACGGTTCCACATATTTTCGCATGGTGTTTCACTATCTTTGTGATGGCGGGATGTCACAGGTCAAATCGACGTACCGGTGGTCAACTGGTCTGAAAGCCTAAAAAATTGGTCATGTGCCATTTTCTGGTCTGACTGGTCAGAAATACAGTTGGACCGGTCCAACCGGTTGACCGGACCGAACCAGTGGCCCAATTAGAAGAAGAAAAAATAAAAATAAAATACAAAAAATAACTCTTGAGCTGCCTAAAAATTATACAAATTCCAATTACATAAAGAAACTACTGGCATACCCAACAACCAATGTTGTTTCTCATAACACAAGTGATAAATGACCGCACAGATAAATCCTTACACATTATTCCTATAAGTTTTGAAGCTTGATGTAGTTGGAAGTTATGGTTTAGGAGCATGTATGATAACAAAGATACACAAATGTCTTCGTTTGTCAAATTTTCCACCAAACATTACACTTTCTCACCAACCCAACATTTATGGTGTGTTTTGACTTTTTGTGTTGGGAGTAAATTTACTTTCCACATGGACAAAATTCAATTTAATTAAAAAATTTAAACAAGTTGTTAATTATTTTTATTAATTTAGAATCATGTTGGGAAATGTGATTAATTTATAGTGATATTAAGTAACCAATAAAATGAACTTATATATCTCATTATTATAAAGGTATGCATTACAATATAATTTATTTTGGGATACATATATGAATGGGGAATATATATGTCCACACATATATATATACTATAAAAAGAGCGAGTTCATGTTGTGCTCTCCTTGATTCTCTCTCTTCTCACAATTTTTCTCAACTTTTTTTATATTTTCTCAATTTTATTTTTTCTCTTTCATGATAAAATCAATTGCCGCAAACCTCTCAACTTCTCTGTCACATTCCTTCCTTCCAACGTGTCTTGCGGAGTCAATAAACAATATGTTTCCAAATTTTCTACAAAATATTTATGAGAATTATAATTATTCTTTTGGAAAAAATTATTTTTCAAATATTTACTATAAAATAAACACGTTCAATAGGGAACATGCATATGCACGTGTGTGTTAACTAGTATATATATATATATATAGAGTCAGGCTAGTGTACACTCGAGTGTACCGGAGGCACCGTACACCTCAGTCATTTTTGAAGATGCAATACATTTTTGAAAAATCTAAACCGTTGATCTTCTTAATTATCATAAGAACGTACTATATAATAAATTTTAGCTCATTTAGACACTTATAGGTCATGCATCTAAAGGAGGCAAAAATCATGTATTTCAAATTAGTTTTGTGCGTCGATTTTGTTGTCCTTGGATGAGTGACTTACACTCATCCAAATGAGTTCAAATTTTGTATGTGGCCTATTATTATTGTAACCATGAAGATCAATGGATTAGATTTTGGAAAAACATGGTCTAGATAGGCAAACACCATTGGGGTGTACGGCGTGATCTGTACACTCAAGTATATTCTAGCCTGACTCTATATATATATATATATATATATATGTGTGTGTGTGTGTGTGTGTGTGTGTGTGTGTTCATTTTTATTGCCCACGCAGGTAGTATAGCTTTGTTACCCTGACGCAGAAATTCACGGATCTTCATAGGATCCATGTATAACATTGATACAGGACACTACAAACACGGGGATTATTTGGTGGTGGATGACATCTCGCGCTCAATATTACAGCCAAATAGGGGGACTTTGGTCCCGACGACCTGGCAAATCTGGAGGGATTTATCCCTTTCAGGCCGGAACCCGTAGTCCAGGTCAAATTGAGTGCTCTCACCACAGCTAGAAGTGCTCCTATACACGATTCCCTTGCCTCCTCTTCCTACAGTACCACCGACCAACCTCTTCCTCCTTCCACCACCATTGTTGTTGCTTCTGTTGCTCCGCAGCCACTGGCTGCAGTAATCCACTCCGGCCGTGGAGTTAGATGCACAACTCCTTGAGATGAGAACAACATCTCTGTGTTCTCCCCTTGCTTTCGCAATCGCACTGTAACCCAAAACTCGTCGTTGGAGCTGAATATGGCATCTCGAGTATCACCAACAACATCAATCTCTCTCTTAGAAGACAGACTGGTGAAGCCATATGGGTTGCTGCTCAGACAAACACTTTCACCAGACTTCTTCACCTTTCATCCCTGCACCTTATTCTTCTTCACCGATTTGGCAAACAGAAGAGCATTCCCCTTTTTCATGGAATCATTATTATTGAAATTGTTACTCGACACTTCCCCTTTCATTTGGGATGTGTAGTCAAAGCTACGCCATAAGATATTGTTCACTGTTATTCAATCAATGATCTGGAAGTTTTATGAGATGTGCAACCAGTGTGGTGTGTCTCTGTTCGTGTGCCAGTAGATGACCTTGCAGTTGTCATTTGTTAAGGAGGGTGAGGTTAGAGTCGACTTTAAGTTGTACAGCTTCATTAGCGCCGCTTGTGAAAGAGTCTTGTAGAATGGGATTATCGCAGTTGGCACCTAGACCATGGTCTGGACCATTCTATTATAATATCAAGCATATAAAGAAGAAGTGAATTGAGCACATGTTCATCTATTTTCTTTGTTTTGTTCTTAATTTAGTTGGTTGTAATGTACTGTTTGAATGTCAACTCAATCGTTTGTTTCTAATGCCTTCACAGCTCCAATGATTTACTACCACAAGGGGTGATTCCAATTGGGTGAGCACTGGCTAACGTCGTCGAGTCACCATGCATGAATGTTTGAGATTCACAAAATTTAACAATCAAACACTAATGTAACTATGCAATATGAAAAATAGCTATTTGACTTAGAAAGTAACTATATGGTACAAAAAGTAGTTATTCGACATTAAAAATATAATATCATCATAAGAAAAAGTAACATCAGGATACAAAAAGTAAATATTTGACACTGAAAGTAACACGAAGACACAAAAAGTAACTAAGTGGTACGGAACGCATCATTCTGACACTAAAAGTAACGTCATCACACGAAAAGAAACTATGCGACACTAAAAGTAACACTAGGATAGAAAAAATAACTATATGATATGGAGAGTAAATACAAGATACAAAAATTAACTACCCGACACTGAAAGTAACACCAAGAAACAAAAAGTAACTATATGGTAAGAAAAGTAATTATCCGACACTAAAAGCAATGCCAAGACACAAAAAGTAACTATCATATACTTCTGTGGTATGCTCATTAGAACTATTTTCTCTAATAGATTACCACTGTTGACATTGTGTAAGTTGACAGTGAATCTATAGAAAGAAACATAGCTGGGTATGAGTTCATGTACACAACTAAAGAAACAATATGAATATACAATGACCATCTTAGTAGTTTAGTAAATAGTATTAAGTATGAATGGCAGAAGTGTGAGTAGTGTAAAAAACCACACGCCTGCATTACTTATGAAGTCAGTTAGTAGTAGTTGATTCTTCAAAAACATTGTTACAACAAATGAATATGAAAGCCAAGCAAATCAAACTCAGATGCCTGCTTCTAGGCCTTATGACAACCTGTAGCAGCCGACCATTCAATATATCCAACTTAGATGCCTGCTTCTAGGCGTTCGCTGTGTGTGAAAAACATGAACTAACAACCGACAAAGTCTGAAGGCAAAGGCCTAATATATATAAAAGTAATTGTATGGTATGACAGTACACATCTGGCATAGAACCTAACACTAGGATACAAATAGTAACTATAAGAACAGTAAGGGTAACTGTAAGAACACTAAGAGTAACTGTAAGTACACTAAGAGTAACTGTAAGAACACTAAGAGTAATTATGACAATAGAGAAAAGTAACCCTGTGATTCAAAAAAGTAACTCTATAAAAGTAACTCTAATAGAGGAAGGTAAAACATGTATCACAAAAACAATGTGTATGGAACACAGAGTAACAAGGACATCTTATAAGTAACTATACGAACATGAAAGCAAGTGTTCTATTCCAAAAAAAAGTATCTATATCAAAACTCACTGAAAAATAAAAGAGACGAACTTGTCATCAAAAAAGTAATTATAAGAACACCTAGGGTAACTGTAAGAGCACTACGAGTAACTCTAACAACATAAAAGTAACTTTGTGTATTCAAAAAGTAACTTGTATACTTTGTAAAGTAACTCTTATGGAGGAAGGTAAGTCAAATAGACAAAACCAGTATATGTGAATCACATAGTAACAAACTGACATTTTGTAAGTAACTATACAAACATGAAAGTAACTATTCTAATCCAAAAATGTAAGTATTTTAGAAGAAAGAGTATTCATTGGACACAAAGAGAGAAAAATATTCTTCAAAGAGTAACATCTGATCAGAAAAGATTCTTTGTAACATATGCTACTATAGAAATGGCTTATAACGTCACATTTACAGGTGTCAGTTGTATACAAGAAACTGATGCCTAAATTCTACAGTGTCAGTTGAATACACAAATCGACATCTATCTGTGAAGAGCGGCCAAACACGGGTATCACTTTTTATTTAGCGTCGGTTCCTAAATAAGCAACTGATGCCTAAAATCGACCGCCAAATCTAAATTTTCCAGTGAAAAAAATCACCTCCAAAATTTAACATACGGTGTCGGTTGTTAAAAAATAAATCGACAACTAAAGGTTTTTTGTGAGAAAAAAATCAGGCCAATTTTTATCGTCAATGTTCTTGCAATAATCGATGCCGATGTGTTTTTTTGCGCTGTCCCCACGAAAATCTTCACCCCCCTTTGGCCTCGGTTTTCTATGAAAACTGATGACTATGGTCATTATTGAGAACATTTTTTTTGCCGGCATATGTAGATAGATGTCATTTTTCTATTTGAAATCGATGATTATCATTGAACATATGTGTTGGTTTGTTTGTGGTGACCGATGCCTATTGTTATAAGCATTGGTTGTTTTTAATAACCGACGCTTATTGTTAACTTAATAGCACCCGCACAAAGCAGACTCTTCCTGTTTCTCTCTGTTTCATTGCCCTCTGCTTAGGTCTGACGATTTGTGCGATTCCTTCTGCCGCTCGCCGTCACTGTTGTTGTGCTCGCCGCCGCCACTGCTGTGCTCACTACTCCCTTCTCTTGCTCGCTGCCGCACGCTGTCCCTTCTTTGCTGCTGCTCACCACTGCCTACCGCCAGACTGCTTCCCGCCACTACTACTTCTCGCCGCCGCCTACCACCCCTGCTTCTCGCTGTCGCCTACCGCTCAGAACCTGAGCTCGCCGCCGCCAGACAGATATCTTTGTCCACCGACTGAGCTCGCCGTCGCCGCCGACTTCCAACCCCTTTTTTCCACTCTGTCTCCACCTGGAATAGTTGTGTAGCCCTGTGGGTTAACGCAAATCCTAACAATAGCCAAACGTGGTTGTTTTATATGAGTACTATTACAAAAAAAAATGGTAGTTCAAATCCTGATAAGAGGAAAATGAGGGATTCACAATTAAGTTCACAATTACATAGATGCATAGTGTGTTAGTCTTTGATACCAACTGTCATAGAAGTGTTATTACATGGATCCAATCCCACTGTTTGGATAGACAATGATAAAGTAATTTAGTGTGACTGCCCCTAAATATCTCAAAGTTCACAAAGTTTACACACAACTTATGTAATAATTAAATATAGAGAAGAAGAGAGAAAGACAGATTAGATTTAATATAGAGAAGCCACATTATCATTCCCAAATATTAGTTTATCCCCATGGACTTTATATTCGGTGATTCTTGTACAACAACCAAACATTATAATCATTAAGTAGCAAGTAGTAAAAGACAATATAGAACCTTAGTCACTAGATGAATAATGGCCATAAATGTGTAATGAAATATGCATGAAAAAAATGTTTCGTTGTAAAATAATGAGTTGATATTTTGTTTATCTTGCAATATATATTATTACTAAGCAATTATTTCATTATGTAGTCCATTTTTTATGATTTGTGTTTTTATTGATCTCATCTTGATTTTTCCCTATTATGGGGCATGTCAACATTATTCAAGATTGATGAGTGCTTTAAACCTAGGCATGTCAACATTCTTGGGTCATATGGGGCATGTAAAATCTTGCTTCTGTTTAGGATCAACAAAATATTATGCAAGTCATGAATGAGAACCAACAAGCTATAGTTGAGTTGACTATTCATAAGATTCATTGAGTCATCTTCAAGTGTTTATCTATTTTAAGACTCACTAATACACCAATTTGGTTTTAGTAAAAGGGAAATACTAATGCACTCACGTGACATATTTGGAATGTAAATGATGAACTTTCCCTAGATTGCCAATCATGCTTCTAAAGACATCAATAATCACCCTAACTTGAAGAACTAGGATATGAATGATGAAACTAGGATTGTAGGTATAAGAATAACAACACATGTATTTGTTGGCCTAGAACCTGCCCAAGATTTACTCATTAGGAGTAAATCTTGGATAGTCCCCGGTTTGGGACTGTTCTTGAACACCTAATCTCACTTAGGATGTAAGTGTATAATGTGTATTGGGTTTTCAAGAAACTTTTGGTAGCATTTCTCCGTTTGTTCTCTAAGTACGTGTACTTAGAGAACTACTTAGAGAACAAATGGGGAAATGCTACCAAAATTTTCTTGAAAATCCAATACACATTATACACTTACTAGTGAGATTAGGTTTTCAATAATGGGATAGGTGGTACAAATTTATTATATATAAGACCTTAAACCCTAAAGTTTTAACCATAAACCCTAATCTTTTAACCCTAGACCCAAATCTTGTTCTAATATATACTTGTTTTCTCTTTGATCATAGAATGGATAGATTATGAATGTCCATTCCAAATTGCTGCACCCCAAAATTTATTTCTGGTCTTAATTAGTTTATTAGATTTTTTGAGGAACATAGGAAACAACCTAGAGATAGGTTCTACTTTCCATGTAGGCATTGCAGTAACAACTTGAAAGTCAGCACTGGTGAAGAAATCAAAAGTCATGTAATGTGCAACAAGATTTTGCAAGGCTATACAAAATGGCACTAGCATGGAGAGATTTTAAACTTGAAATTAGTGGATGTCGATAGTAGTGCTTGTGTGGAAGAAGAAATTGCCTCTGATGATGTAGATGTGAACGAACCAGTTCCAGTAGACATCGTTGATGTGATGTTGGATAGTTGTGGGGTAGAGCACACCGATCCACCTCCCATGTTTATAAACATTGTGTATGATGTTGAGATATTGTTATACATAGTTTGTAAGTTTACGAAGCTTAGCGTTGTGTTGAGATTGTATAAGATGAAAGCTAACAATAGATGGAGCGACAAAAGCTTCACGTCATTGTTGTCTTTTTTGAAAGAAATTCTTGCTGAAGGAAACGAGCTACCAATCTCAACATACCAGTTAAAGAAATTTTTGTGCCCAATGGGAATGGAGGCCAAGAAGATACACGCATGCCTGAATGGTTGTGTATTATTTCAAAAGGACTATGTGGATTTGAAAGATTGTCCCAAATGTGGTGCGTCAAGGTATAAATTGACGACTTTGGGGGAGTCCAAAACTGGTTCTCCTACCAAGCTGATGTGGTATCTACCTATAATATCACGTTTTCAATGCTTGTTTGCCAATCTGATAGATGCAAAGAATTTGAGGTGGCATGCAAATGTTAAGAAAAATAATGATGGGATCCTACGACATGCATCTGATTCCCCACAATGGAAGAAGATTGATTTATTATACCTTGAATTTGGTGAAGAAGTCAGGAATCTAAGACTTGGGCTTTGTACAGATGGGATGAATCCATACAGGACATTGAGCAGACAACATAGCACTTGGCTAGGTATGCTTGCTATATACTATCTTCCTCCCTGATTGTGTATGAAAAATAAGTACGTTATGCTATCGTTGTTGATACCGGGCCCTAAACAATCTAGAAATGATATCGACATTTATCTTGAACCTCTGATTGATGACTTGAAGAAACTATGGGGTGAAGGTGTGATGACCTATGATGCTTCACGAAGAGAGACATTTCATTTGCACGCTATGTTGTTTTGCACTGTGGATGACTTTCTAGCATATGGAAATTTGTCTGGATATAGTTTCAAAGGATCTAAAACGTGTCCTATATGTAAAGAGAACACTGATTCAATATGACTAAAACACGGTGGCAAGACTATATATCTTGGTCATCGAAGGTTTCTTCCAAAATCCCATCCATATCATAGGTTGCGCAAAACATTCAATGGACGGAATGAGGAATAGAGTGCACCTAAACCTATACTAGGGGAGGATGTTTATGAAAGAGTAAAAGACTTTGCCAATGAATTTGGTAAGATATCACAATGTACGATGTCCACACGAAGTGACAAATCTTTATTCAAGAAGAAGTCAATATTTTGGGATCCTCCTTATTGGAGTTCTTTGGTAGTCAGGCATTGTATCAGTGTCATGCACGTTGAGAAAAATGTCTGTGATAGCATCATCGGTACTCTATTGAATATACCAGGTAAGACTAAAGATGGGATAAAATCTAGAATGGACCTACATGAAATGGGAATAATGACAGAATTAACAGAAGTAGTTAGTAGAAATCGAAGAACATACTTACCTCCTACCTATGTCACATTGTCGAGAAAGGAGAAGAAAGCTTTTTGTGAATGTTTGGTAAATGTTAAGGTTCCACAGGGTTACTCATCCAACATCCGTACATTGGTATCAATGAAAGATCTGAAGTTGATAGGTCTTAAATCTCATGATTGTCACACTCTAATGCAACAAATATTTCCTGTGGCAATTCGATCTATATTGCTGAAGCATGTCAGGTTTGCAATCAATAGACTTTGTTTCTTTTTCAATAGCCTGTGTAACAAAGTTATTGACCCTGATACTATCGATAAATTGCAAAGAGAAGTGGTTGTTACCCTATGTCAGCTTGAGATGTATTTTCCTCCTTTATTCTATGATATCATGGTACATCTTGTCGTCCACTTGACTAGGGAAGTGAAAATGTTAGGACTCGTTTTCATGCATTGGATGCATCCCTTTGAACGATACATGAGCATTTTTAAAGGTGATGTTTGAAACCGTTATCAGCCTGAAGGGAGTATTATTGAGGGTCATGTGGCGAGAGAGGTTATGGATTTTTGCAATGACTTTCTGAGCGCTAATGACGCTCCTGTTAATGACAAGAATATTGAGGAGCATTTTGGCAAAGGAATTTTGGGATCACGGATGAAAGTAATCAGCCGTGAGCAGTTGGAATAAGGTCACTTGTATATTTTACACAACATCGACAAAGTGAGTGTTTATATCGAGGAACATACCAATTCAATCAAGAGGCTATATCCTTCAGCCAATTCAATGTGGCTTGCTAGAGAGCATAACAAGACATTTATTAAGTGGTTTGAAGATAAAGTCTTACATAAACTATCTTAAACACTAGATAATCTTACTGAAACTATCAAATGTCTCGCCTTTAAACCAAAATTGAATGTTATGTCTTATGAAGGGTTTGACATAAATGAATTCTCATATTACACAAAGCGTCAAGATGATAAGAGTGGCGTCCAAAATAGTGGGGTCACCCTTCAAGCGTCTTCATTATTTTTTACAACTGCAAAGGATAAGAGTCCACGTGAAGCTAAAATGTCATATTATGATGTCATTGAAGACATATGGGAGTTTGACTATGTAGATTTTAGAATTCCACTCTTTAAATGTAATTTGGTTGATAACACCAAAGGAGTTATAGTGGATGAATTAGGTTCCACATTTGTGAACTTTGAAAAGATTGGTGAGAAGGGTGAACCATTCATATTGACATCAGAGGTGAAACAAGTATTTTATATCGATGATCTTGCAAATGATAAATGGTCGATTGTTCTTCATGGTAAAAGACAGTTCATTGAAGATCCTATAGATGAAGAAGAGTACTATGATAAGTATGATTACTCCAGTCCATTCTCAGTTGGGTTGCCAACACCACCAAATATTGAAGCTAACGATGACTTGTATGTGCACGAAGATCACAATGAAGGATTGTTAATTAATAAAAGATCGCAATATTAGAGGCATGCATGTTTATATTATTTATATGTTTTATTTTTCTAAATGTGAACTTTACAATGTGAATGTAAACTTTACAATGTGAATTACTTTACAATGTGAATGTGAACTTTACAATGTGAACTTTACAATGTGAATTACTTTACAACGTGAACTTTACAATGTGAATGTGAACTTTCAGATGGCTGAGCATTCTCCTAATGACTATGTTGATGATTACCAAGAGGGTGAGGATGTCAATTTGCCACCTCACAATGTAAGTTTTAAAAATATATCTCTGAGTTTTCTATCTATATGTTCATTTATAGTTATATTCTGTAAGTGTGTTTTTTTGTCAAATTTTAGGTTGGTGATGTACCCCATGAAGAAATTGGGGCACTTGATGAGCAGCAAAAAAAATTGAGAAAGTGAGGTGCATCACAATGATGAACAAGTTATTACAGAAAAGGGGCAATGGACCCAAACTGGTTGTGGATTTCGATCATGCAGGAAATCTAGTTGGAGTGAACCGCAACTCATTTATTTCATATCTTGGGGTTCTTACTCACAACCATTGTAGTCCTATTTTTGAGTCCTTGCATAAAGTTCCTAAGGGGAAGAAAGACTTTATATGGAAGGAACTATGTGTGAGTTATTATTATTTGCAATTCTATTTTTGTAGAATATTATTATTTAGGATACTAGTTAATAGCAATTCTATTTTGCAGAGTATATATGATCTGGATGAAAAGCTGCATCGTAAATATGTGATGCAACGATGTGGAAGGGTCCTAAGGAACTATAGGACAAATCTCACCCAAGATTACATATGTGATGCTGAGAAGAGGTTCTTGATTGGTTTCCAATTATAGACATTGATCACTTTTTGACTAACTCTACACTTGTAATTTTTGGTTGTATTCTCTTTAAAAAATAAATTTAGGCAGAAGGCGACCACTGAGAAATGGAACTACCTAGACAACAAAGACTGGGAGGAGTTTGTTACCCAAACAAAAATGGATGAATTCAAGGTATTAAGCACCACTCTCAATTTAATTAATATACGTTCTTATGTATTCACCTATTCAAGATTAACCTTTAGTGTTACTAACCAAATCAATGTGCTTACTAACAAGACTATTAGCGATGCTCAAAGAGAAAAGTGTGCACTGAATGTGCATGACCACACAATGGGTCCAAGAGGCTATGCAGGCATTCGCCAGAGATGACAGGATGAGTCTACTGCTCAATCTGCTACTACTCAGGAGTCCTCTACTATTGGTCCCGCACATCTGCCTCGCCGTGTTATGTGGATAGCTGGGAGGCAAAACTAGAATTGAGATATAACGAAGCCTGCAACTGCTGAGGTGACTGCAAAAATGGTAAATTCAACTCTTAGAGCAATCGATTGATATTGATTATTGTTATGTTTACTTAGCAATTTCTGTTGATGTTGATTAGCGGGAGCTGCACGAGCAGAGGAAGGAAGGCAAGTTCATCTCTGAGGGCACAAGGGATGAATTCACAGTTGCTCTGTGTACCCCAGAGCATCCTAGACGTGTTAGGGGTGCATGCACTGGTGTGGGGATCAAAGTGTTCTTTAGGCCATCACAGCATAAACATGTCCCAAGAGAGGGACTTTCACAAGCTGAGGTAACTTATTCTTTTTTTTAGAATGTTATTGTGAAAGAGAATTCAATAATCAGAAGCTAGCATTTCTTTTCTCCATGTATAGGTAGATCAGTTAATTGAAAGGAGAGTCGAGGAAGCACTTGATAGGAGAGTCGAGGAAACACTTGATAAGAGAGTCAATGAAACAATTAGCAAGTGGCATACGTCTCAGACTGCCACTCAGACAGTACCTGTGGCGACTCGCTCTTCTCCTACTGTTGAGGTTGGGAGTAAACATGTAGACCCACCACCTAGCACGTACGATGTTAGTATTTTTATGACACATATAGTAGCTAGTCTTTTCAAGATAATATGTTTATGTATATATGTATATAACATTCTTTATATAAATTTATAGGGGTTGAAGCCATGCCGTCTAAAAAGTCAAGAATATATCATTGCAGAGGCACATGATTACCCAGCCCTTCCAAGGGAGATGTTTCATGGGACTCCAGTACCAGCTAGTGTGGTTCGTGTGAGCCCGATCCATATACTCCCCGATTGGAGGAATCTTCCACTTCCATATGCCCACCCAGATTCTAAAACGCTTGGTGAGGCAGAAGGCAGAGTGATAATGTAGCCCAAAGAGGATGTTGTCTATACTAATATTGTCTGGTAAATTTACATTATGTTAATTTTTTAGTGTGTATATATGAGTCAATTGTTCTGAAATTATATATAGGTCAAAAGGAAGACACCCGCTACATATCATCCTCCACCTCCATCTCCTAAAGTACCAAGTCGGCTTCCAAGGGACCTACACGCCTCGTTAGGTCCTAATTGTAGGGTTATATCAGTATGGATAGGTGAACATGATTCAAATTTCCCTATAAATATTACTATTCCGGAGGATGTTGTAGGTCAATCATACGACAATAATCTATTAATACAAGTTTTACATATGTATTAATGCATACGTAATACAAGTTTTACATACGCATTAATGTATATGTATTAATGCAGGTCGATCATACGATAACATGCTATTTATACAAGATATTTTGGAGTTGTTTCATTATGATTGGCTGAACACATCTATGATAGAGCTGTGGATATGGTGAGATCTTGTTTATACATCCATATACCTTGTTTTATATATGGTGATCTGGTTTCTTATATATTAATACATATGTAATACATGTTTTGCAGCCACTTACACACGATATGTACAAATTTTGCATTTTCCCATATGGGATTTTTGGTTCCACCTTTGATTAGTCTTGTAGATACAAAACCTTCTTCAGTTACTTCATACTGCTATGCCGCTTTTGAATATTTTGGTAAAAATAAGAAGACAATGATAATAGTTCCATTCAAGGTCGAGTAAGTTTACTTTGCCTGTAATTTGGACTTTAAAAAATTACATTTTTATTATGGATTTTGAGTTATTAATTTGTAACTTTCTTACCTGTAGTGGTAGGCAGTGGGAGTTACTAGTTAATGTCCCCAAGACATTCACTGTCTATCATCTAGATCCTGCGGGAAAGGAATTTAATACATTATATGGACACACAATGAAAAGGCCATTATTCTCATGAGAAATATTTTATATTTTTATATATGTTAACACCTATTATTACATTACTATTTAATTATACAATTTAATGTGTTACATTAACATGTAGGGCTTTAGAAAAGTTCAAAAAAGCTGGAGGAAAGGTCCCCAAGAAAAGAATCAGCCACTAATTTGAGAGAATGTGAAAGTAATTTCCTAACTCCAATGTATATATTATTTATGTGAACTATGCTTATTTATATTTTTGAATATTTTGTAAGTTTCAATTTATTGTGTGCTACACAAGACAACAGCTGGGAAGGTGCCTACTATTTGATGTGATTTATAGACCTAATCATCAAATATGCTGTAATAGAAATTGATAATATGCATCAAGCATTATATATAGTCTCATTACATAATATGAAATATATCAATCTTATTATATATATACGTCATTATCTTTGCAGATGTTTAAAACTAACTTCAGCATAGCTGAAAAGTTATTATATGTGCATACTCCCTATACGATGGAGGAATTAGATGTTATAAGAGAAGAATGGGCAAAAACCCCACAAGTAGTAGGAATTTTTAAATATAATTGGGAAAATGATGACGATGATGAATAAAGAATGATATTTCTAAACTTTGTTCTCATAATTATTTTTGTGTGAATGTGAATGACTTTTTCTGAGTTGTCATATGTGTGGATGTGAACGACTTTTTCTGATCAATACATGAATATTTCTACATGTGTCTGAATGTGAAAAGAGATGAAATGAATAGAACTGAATGTGAATGTAAATTACTTTGCAGGTTTCCACATGTATCTGATCAATACATGTGTTTAAATGTGAATGACTTTGCAGGTTTGTCGCATGTTGTTGGCTGATATCAATGGATGATGTAAACCTACAGTTCATAACTGAACTACATGTTCTGCATCCTACTGATCAGCCATACAGCAAGCCTGCAAACTGCTAAGAAAAAAAATCAGAACATAGGTGTCGGTTATTTATATAAAACTGACAACAAAGACATACGACGTCGGTTAATAGTAAAAAATTGACATCTTTGTGCCCTCACTGGCTTGGTGGAGGGAAGGGTAATGGTGTCGGTTTTTGTTTAATTACCGACGTCTTTAACCATGATATAGTGTCGGTTTTCTGTAATAACCGATGCCTATAGTTCCCTTGCTGGCATGTTTTCAGTGACAGGAAGGGTTATGACGTCAGTTTTTATTTATTAACTGACGTCTTTAACCATGATATAGTGTCAGTTTTCTTTAATAACCGACACCAATAGTTTTCCTGCTGGCGCGTTTTCAGTGGCGGGAAGGGTTATGGCGTCGGTTAAAACCGACTTTGAAGATGTCGACTTTCAGCTGCACCCACTTGGGTGTCGCTTGGAAACTGACGCTAAAGGGTCTAAATAACCGACGCCAAATGCCTTTTATGTAGTAGTGATAATCAATGTATACATACAACTTCTGGAGCTCAAGGTAACACCACAATAGATTCTAAAAACACAAAAAAACAATTCTTACATTTCTTCGATATTGTACCCGTCTGGCATAGAAAGTAACACAAAGACACAAAAAGTAATTTTATTTTGGTAAGTTGCGTTGGTGTAATTTTATACAAGAATTATAAGCAGGACTAAAATAACTATATGGTATGAAAAGTTACAACACGATACAAAAAGTAACTATCTTAAAGTAGTACGAGGGCACAAAAAGTGTCTATCCATAACGAAAAATAACACCATCACTCATAAGTAATTGTATGGTACAAAACTAGTCATACGACACCGACCAGGATACAAAAGTAACTATATGGTGTAAATAGTAACTATTTTGTATAAAAAGTAACTTTGTGGTACAAAAAGTAACTATTTTGTATAAAAAGTAACTTTTTGGTACAAAAAGTAACTATTTTGTATAAAAAGTAACTTTGTGGTACAAAAAGTAACAATTTGCTATATAAAGTAACTATTTGACATAGAAAGTAACATAAGACCATTAAATAACTTTATAGTTTCCCATTGATTTGCAACAAATAGTTGGTGTCCAAATAGTTACTTTATGTGCCAACAATTTATTTTATGTATGTAGTAGTTACCTTTTGCGACCAATAGTTACATTCTGCGTCAAATAGTTTTACATATGTATTAATGCAAGTCAATCATACGATAACATGCTATTTATACAAGATATTTTGGAGTTGTTTCATTATGATTGGCTGAACACATCTATGATAGAGCTGTGGATATGGTGAGATCTTGTTTATACATCCATATACCTTGTTTTATATATGGTGATCGGGTTTCTTATATATTAATACATATGTAATACATGTTTTGCAGCCACTTACACACGATATGTACAAATTTTGCATTTTCCCATATGGGATTTTTGGTTCCACCTTTGATTAGTCTTGTAGATACAAAACCTTCTTCAGTTACTTCATACTGCTATGCCGCTTTTGAATATTTTGGTAAAAATAAGAAGACAGTGATAATAGTTCCATTCAATGTCGAGTAAGTTTACTTTGCCTGTAATTTGGACTTAAAAAAATTACATTTTTATTGTGGATTTTGAGTTATTAATTTGTAACTTTCTTACCTGTAGTGGTAGGCATTGGGAGTTACTAGTTAATGTCCCCAAGACATTCACTGTCTATCATCTAGATCCTGCGGGAAAGGAATTTAATACATTATATGGACACACAATGAAAAGGCCATTATTCTCGTGAGAAATATTTTATATTTTTATATATGTTAACACCTATTATTACATTACTATTTAATTATACAATTTAATGTGTTACATTAACATGTAGGGCTTTAGAAAAGTTCAAAAAAACTGGAGGAAAGGTCCCCAGGAAAAGAATCAGCCACTAATTTGAGAGAATGTGAAAGTAATTTCCTAACTCCAATGTATATATTATTTATGTGAACTATGCTTATTTATATTTTTGAATATTTTGTAAGTTTCAATTTATTGTGTGCTACACAAGACAACAGCTGGGAAGGTGCCTACTATTTGATGTGATTTATAGACCTAATCATCAAATATGCTGTAACAGCAATTGATAATATGCATCAAGCATTATATATAGTCTCATTACATAATATGAAATATATCAATCTTATTATATATTATTAATTATATATATACGTCATTATCTTTGCAGATGTTTAAAACTGACTTCAACATAGCTAAAAAGTTATTAGATGTGCATACTCCCTATACGATGGAGGAATTAGATGTTATAAGAGAAGAATGGGCAAAAACCCCACAAGTAGTAGGAATTTTTAAATATAATTGGGAAAATGATGACGATGATGAATAAAGAATGATATTTCTAAACTTTGTTCTCATAATTATTTTTGTGTGAATGTGAATGACTTTTTCTGAGTTGTCATATGTGTGGATGTGAACGACTTTTTCTGATCAATACATGAATATTTCTACATGTGTCTGAATGTGAAAAGAGATGAAATGAATAGAACTGAATGTGAATGTAAATTACTTTGCAGGTTTCCACATGTATCTGATCAATACATGTGTTTAAATGTGAATGACTTTGCAGGTTTGTCGCATGTTGTTGGCTGATATCAATGGATGATGTAAACCTACAGTTCATAACTGAACTACATGTTCTACATCCTACTGACCAGCCATACAGCAGGCCTGCAAACTGCTAAGAAAAAAAATCAGAACATAGGTGTCGGTTATTTATATAAAACCGACAACAAAGACATACGACGTCGGTTAATAGTGAAAAATTGACATCTTTGTGACCTCACTGTCTTGGTGGAGGGAAGGGTAATGGTGTCGGTTTTTGTTTAATTACCGACGTCTTTAACCATGATATAGTGTCGGTTTTCTGTAATAACCGACGCCTATAGTTCCCTTGCTGGCATGTTTTCGGTGGCAGGAAGGGTTATGACGTCAGTTTTTATTTATTAACGGACGTCTTTAACCATGATATAGTGTCAGTTTTCTTTAATAACCGACACCAATAGTTTTCTTGGTGGCGCGTTTTCAGTGGCGGGAAGGGTTATGGCGTCGGTTAAAACCGACTTTGAAGATGTCGACTTTTAGCTGCACCCACTTGGGTGTCGCTTGGAAACCGACGCTAAAGGGTATAAATAACCGACGCCAAATGCCTTTTATGTAGTAGTGATAATCAATGTATACATACAACTTCTGGAGCTCAAGGTAACACCACAATAGATTCCAAAAACACACAAAAAAACAATTCTTACATTTCTTCGATATTGTACCCGTCTGGCATAGAAAGTAACACAAAGACACAAAAAGTAATTTTATTTTGGTAAGTTGCGTTGGTGTAATTTTATACAAGAATTATAAGCAGGACTAAAATACCTATATGGTATGAAAAGTTACAACACGATACAAAAAGTAACTATCTTAAAGTAGTACGAGGGCACAAAAAGTGTCTATCCATAACGAAAAATAACACCATCACTCATAAGTAATTGTATGGTACAAAAGTAGTCGTACGACACCGACCAGGATACAAAAGTAACTATATGGTGTAAATAGTAACTATTTTGTATAAAAAGTAACTTTGTGGTACAAAAAGTAACTATTTTGGATAAAAAGTAACTTTTTGGTACAAAAAGTAACTATTTTGTATAAAAAGTAACTCTGTGGTACAAAAAGTAACTATTTGCTATATAAAGTAACTATTTGACATAGAAAGTAACATAAGACCATTAAATAACTTTATAGTTTCCCATTGATTTGCAACAAATAGTTGGTGACCAAATAGTTACTTTATGTGCCAACAATTTATTTTATGTATGTAGTAGTTACCTTTTGCGACCAATAGTTACATTCTGCGTCACATAGTTACTTTACTTGGTCAAATATTACTTTGTGTAAAAACTACTAAATGTTACTTTATACATTCAAAATTTTCATCTTGAGATAAAATTCCAAGACAAATTTAATCCATTATAACATAATTCTTTACACAAGCTACCACTGTGATTTTTCACAATTGAGTCCAAAAATGACAAGGTTATTTTGTAAATAAATTTTCATAGTCAATTAAACTCGTTACATTGGGAACCAAAACCTTTTCATCTGTTTATGGCATATGTATTAAAGAATTTTTAGAAGTCCCTTCGTAGTACCATCGTGGATAGAGATACCAGTATCAAAGCTTATTTTTACTCCTCTGCGTACAAAGCTTTGAGATCAGACTAATGAGGCTATTTGCATGGGATTCTTTTTCTCACCTTAACCAAGATCATCTCACTCCATAACAATTAGATTGGTAGCATAATCCAAGAGCTAATGGTGTGTATTTTTCCTTATGTATGGTCCTCATCAGTTGCATTAAACCAAAAGTGTGAAGTGCTCATGGAACTCCACATCATATGTCAAAGTGGTCGAATGTGATGCAGAGCTCCTCATTTCCTCAAACAGTTGGAGCGCACATACCCCAAGCCTAATCCAAGAATAGACCACGAACATTAGACATCATACCTATACTCAAGACTAGCAAAAGTCTCACAAGTCGTCAAATTCCCCTTCTTCAGATGACATTTATGTGATTTCCCCATTAGTTATCACCGGAAAGACCTTCCAAGCATATCGAGTCAGTGATTTTGCCTTCCTCTATTAGAGTCAGTGCCATCACCTCCATATGGAAATAGAGTACCAGTACGACTTTGACAACACACTCGCCGCCTATCTCTAGTCCCTCTGTATCATCCGACAAGCACTCATTTACGCCTCCACATCATCAGGCACAATGATAGGAGAGTCAAAGTCCAACTCTTTTTGTCTATGAACAAACCCTTCAGTCTCATCCAATGCGTCCATAGCGGTGATCCTCAAGACCCCATCCTGAAGAGGTTGTGCCCTTGTCTGAGATAGACTGCACCGCCTACACGAACTGAGGGAGGAAGGGGACATTTTTCTATCCAGACTGTCGTGATTTGCTTTCGCATCGACAACATGCTTGGCCTTCACGGGCAAGTCCATGGAGGCACAGTCATTTCCCTAGGTCCGACAACAATAGCATATGGGGGTCGGAAAAGACCAAATTCACCATGGGGCCGTCACTGACGAGTTCCGGGATTACAACAATCAGTTGCATCTGTAGCGGTTGGGTCTCTCCACGACCGTCATAGATTGAGACACGAGGAAGACGGGTTGGACGAAGAAGACTGTGATCTGGAACTGAGACCGGAACTACAGAAGCAACTGTAGAGGGGAGTGTATTAGATTTATTTACATTATGTGCCACCACGTCAATGAGACGGCCACACACACACACACACACACATATATATATATATATATATATATATATATATATATATATATATATATATATATATATATATATATATACATATATATATATTATGAACAAAGATTCATATTTTACACAGTTAACAACTTTAGTTTATTCATTCCTTTTTAATCAAATTATATGACAATATTAATATGAAATTACCAGTCGCTACTCCCAAGAAAATTATTCATTTCTATTTACTCATGAATTTAGTAAAGGAATTATATGCAATATATTTGATGATCTTATTTACATATTTTTACATAATTAAATTACTATACAAATGTGTTCTAAGTTTTAATCCTTGTTTGATCTCATCCAAAGAATAAATCTAACCATCTTCCTAATCATAGAATAGGGTAAGATGCTAAGTTTGGTTCATTACAACACTTCACCCTTTTAAATGATTCCATCCTTGAAATCTAATCATCCCAACACAAACAATCACCTATACTCCACCCCTTTAACAGGTTTTACCTAATAAGTCAAACAACACTATATATTCAAAGAATAGTCTTTCCAAAACTCATGGACTTCATCATTTTCATCTTCAATGTATTATGCAAAATAAGAAACATATCTTTCAAGTCTAACTAAGATATTATGGTTACCTATGTATCTTTTATTTGTGAAAGTTCTAGGGGTTTATGTTGTTCATAAATTATGTACCCAACTAACATGTCATAGTAAACCAGGTTTAAGCTTTAGGTACTTGTGTTTCTAACCTAACAACCCCAAGATTCACTACAGCAACCCAAAGGTCATATTGCACAAAAGGGTAGGTCAACTAAACCTTTGTATTAAGTCACATATTCCTAGTCACCACTTTACAGTCAAAACTAGGGTTGAGATTTCTATTCTAACTCATTTTTGGGTTTCTCTTCCGGTACCTCCTACAAACTTTTATTGTGATTTAGTTCAAGAAAAACTTTAATAAAATCTACAAACTTGTATTTTACAAATAATATTATAAAGAATATAGTTTAATGACAAAACTTTGCGATACAAAATTGAAGATAGGGCCCAAAATCAAAGTGAGAAACCAAGTCACAATTTCCATTCAAGATCTTCTCATCCTACTACTTCATTGTCCTCACAACCTAACTCCATATCAATTAAAACCCTATTATATTCAAAGATACATGTTACAACAACCTACATCATAGGGTTTGTCCAACTAGAACCTCTTCACATAAGGGTTTACTCATCATGATTCTAATATGTACTTCCTACAATCATAAATTGACCTTTCATCATTCCATGAATTAGTATAGGTCAATTCTAGGGTACCTCACTTAGAGGGTGACTATGTAAGCCAGGCAAGAATTCTAATTAGGGAGACAAAATTAAAATAGTCAATAATCCGACCACTATGGCTCTGATACCATCTTGTAAGGAGTGGGACCTGAGAGGGGATCCACTCCCTACTAAATTTGAGTATAAACTTATCTATTCAAACATACTTCCAAATATTCTCAAATAGACATATTTTTTATCATATGATGACACACAAAAAGAGATCAACGTATAGTAGTGTAATAAAAATTTGTGACTACATTCAAATTTACAAAAATACATCATTATCTCTCATAAAGGGTTTACATGAAAGTTACAACATAAGGATCTAAGTAGAGGGATATCCAACTATGTCAACTTTATCTCCCCAAAAGCATCACCTAGCAGGTTCATGTCACCAAGTCCAGTCTTCTAAGTCCTGCACATGAGGTTGTTCCACCTCTGAGTGGATTGAAAGACAACACCAAAGAGGAGGAAAAATGAAAGGAAGGACATCAAAAAATCTGAGTATGTGTAGTAAATAACAACTAGGCATTACTGTAGAAAGTTCAAAAGAAGAGCATCAAAATAATGGATGATCGAGAGAAATATATCAGGCCAAGAGATGAGGCATGTCTAACTAATGATTGTCAAGTAGGGAATCCTTCCTTCAAAAATTTTCCATTTACAATAACAAAAATAAATTGTGCATTTAAGAAATAAAGACTAAAATTATTTCAAGCATGGTTGAGACACCATTGGCTCTCAACCTAAAATAATGGGTCGAAAAGCATAGCCTAGGTGGAAAATCACACCTTTATAAATAATGGGTGGAGGAAATGAAAAGAACACCCATGTAAATATGGTTGTACAGATATACCACTACAAGAAATAAGGCTAGTTTGAGCATGCACATAAATCGGGAAAGACATGCATAAGTTTAGTCCATATGAAATAACAGGATGGGAGCATCCAAAATAAAGCATGTGGGGTCAGGATCCATAATCATTGTCCAAAAAAAAATAAGAATTTCATAATGATGAAAAAGAGAATAACTACTCATGCATCACATGGGAAAGAATATTTGGTCATCATAGTAGTCCCTAGATAATAGGAAAGATGCACATACCTTAGTGGGAAGTTTAAATATATAATACGCCATGAGATCATGGTAAAGGTCAAACCAACCAATATTCATTGTATATTATTTGAATTAGGATCTCAGTAATTCATTCTTCTTTTTATTTATCTACTTAATGAAACTCTTAATGAATTAAAACTTTTGTAAGGGAAGACTGACATGTTGCCTTGGAGACAAAGGCATCTAATGTTTAATAAGTTGGGTTGAAACTAGCCTTAGCCAAATAAACTAATGATATTCTACCGTCAGAAACAAAGTTAATCATTGACTAGTCTCACGGTGTAAGATCTTCATACTCTTGATCGTTGTTGATAATGTTCCATGCTTCTTATGAAAGAGGGTATCATGGTGGTAAGAGATGTTGTTGCATGGTCATTTTGAAGGGAAAGAATAGTAAAGGGAGAAGAGAAGAGGCCATCTTACTACAACATCGTGTTGTCATCACAAACTTGGGACAAAATCATAAAAGAGGGGTCAAGGAAGCAATCCAAGTGTTTGTTGTGTGCATGGACATGGTCAATAGTGTGTGTTTATATAAGTAGAGGAGAAAAATTGTGTTTAATTTCACATTGTGTTAAAAAAACTCATATTTACTTAGTTTGACCGTTCAAACAACTTTTTGGTCAAGGCTTATGTTCCATAATGTAATTAATTCTTTACATGAAAATGTATTAAAAAAAACAAAACTTCTCCACTGCATTAAAAGTCTCATAACTCCTAACATAATTCCTTGGTGTATTTAATGTATCAATATTTCATACCATTTTTGTACATTATGTCTTCCACGAACCTACAACTAAATTAAATTGATGCCTTTAAAACAACATTATAAACCTCGATACTTTCTTTTTTGAAATATTATAACCTTGAAAACCCATAACTTACAATGTTATGAAATATTAACCAGATCTTCTTTATTATGTAAAACTTCTATGTCTCTCTCTCTCTTTTTAATAAAGAGAGAAAATGGAAAGATTTGGGAGTCTACATAATTCCCCTAACAAAGTATATGTAAAAAGTCATAATTGTCATTCATACTCGCCAAACCATCAAAACATCATTTAATTTCCAAAATAAATTCTTGTCTACCAAATTCACACTTATCCTTAAATAAAATAACACAATGCTTAACTAAGACTTTATTTTATCAAAAATACTTTAAAACATATACCAAATCATATCAAACATTAATCATGATTTCAAACACTATTTATAAAACTTATCTCCAAGATAGTGAATCCATAATTTCTCCAAAATTTATTAAAAATCACAATTGCAATCAAGTCTCCAAATAATTTTACCTTATTTCAACAAAGAAATCCCATGATATGAAAGTTATCCTCTTACCCCAAAATAATGTAAATGATTTGAACCATTAAATTTAGTTTGACTATAGTTCTTGCATAATTTTTTTGAACCATAAAACAAGCTATGATTGGTCTGAAATTTTATATCACACTTCAATAACAGTGTAGCAACTCTTCCACTAATTTTCATTGAAAAATAAATTTATTTAGCTATCTAACTAAAATATCTACAAAAACTATTTTTTGGCACATATGAATTTATAATTATTCAAATGGTCTACAAAAGATCTAAAATCTTAAGTATAGATCTAATAAATGATTTTAAGCTTCATGGCTAATTCTAGGATTATTTAGATACACCAAAATCTCAAATTCATATATATAACATTATAAAACATTGAAAATTGAGTTTGTCACACCAAAACATGAGGAACACAATTCTATATTTAATTTTCCCTTTTAGAGTTAATTAACATGTTATTTAATAATTTATGCTTTCAAGTACATTCTATCTCTAAATTACACTAGAATATTTAAGATTGTCCAAATTAGATGAAAATTTACACATAAGCTAAAGTTGGCATGTGGATTTTGAATTTTAGGTTTATTTTCTCTTTTTGGAAATTTACACTCCATCCCTTTAAACGATTTCATCCTCAAAATCTAATCATCCCAACGCAAAAAATCACATATACTCAAGCCCTTTATAAGATTTTACCTAATAAGTCAAACAACACTATAGGTTCAAAGAATAGTCTTTCCAAAACTCATGGACTTCATCACTTTCATCTTCAAGGTACTATGCAAAACAAAAAACGTATCTTGAAAGTATAACTATAGGACTATGGGTTACTTATGTATCTTTTCGTTGTGAATGTTTTAGGGATTTATGTTGATCATAAATCATCTACCCAATTAACAGGTCATAACTAACAAGGGTTAAGTTTTAGGTCCTTGTGTTTCTAACCTAACAACCCTAAGATTCACTATATAAACTCAAAGGTCATATTGTAAAAAAGGATAGTTCAACTAAACCTTTTGAAATATGTCATAAATTCCCAGTCACCACTTCACAGTCAAAACTAGGGTTGAGATTTCTATTCTAACTAATTTGTGGGTTTCTCTTCCCAGACCTCCTACAAACTTTTATTGTGACTTAGTTCAAGAAAAACTTTGATAAAATCTACAAAACTTGTTTTTTACATATAGTATTATAAATAAAATAGGTTGATGGAAAAAACTTTGCAATACAAAATTGAAGATAGGGCCCAAAATCAATGCGAGAAACCAAGTCACAATTTCCATTTAAGATCTCATCCTACTACTTCATTGTCCTCACAGCCTAACTCCATATCAATTCCAACCCTATTATATTCACCTATTATATTCAAAGATACATGTCAGAACAACCTACATCATAGGGTTTGTGCAACTAGAACCTCTTCACATAAGGGTTTACTCATCATGATTCTTATATGTACTTCCTATGATCCTAAATTGGCCTTTCATCATCTCATGAATTATTATAGGTAAATTCTAGGGTATCTCACTTAGAGGGTGACTATGTAAGGCAAGAGTTCTACTTAGGGAGACAAAATAGAAATTGTCAGTAGTCTGACTAATATGGCTCTGATACCATCTTGTAAGGAGTGGGACCTAAGAGGGGATCTACTCCCTACTAAAATTTGAGAATAAAGTCATCTATTCAAACATACTTTCAAACATGCTCAAATATACATTTTTTTCTCATATGGTGATATACAAAAAGAGACCAAAATATAGTAGGAGAATAAAAATTTGTGACTGTATTCAATTTTACTAAAGTACATAATTATCTTCCATAAAGGGTTTACATAAAAGTTACAACATAAGGATCTAAGTAGAGGGATATCCAACCATGTCAACTCCATCTTCTCAAAAGCATCACCTAGCAGGTCCTTGTCACCAAGTCCAATCTTCTAAGTCCTACACCTGAGGTTGTGCCACCTCTAGGATAGGGTGGATTGAAAGACAACACCCAAGAGGAGGAACAATAAAAAGAAGGGACATCAGAGAATCTGAGTATGTCTAGTAAATAACAACTAGACATTACTTTAGGAAATTCCAAAGAAGAGAATCAAAATAAGGGATGATCGAGAGAAATAGTTGCCAAGAGAAATATATCAAGCCAAGAGATGAGGCATGTCTAACTAAAGATTCTCAAGTAGGGAATCTTCCCTTCAAAATATTTCCACTTATAATAACAATAATAAATAGTGCATTAAATTAGCAAAGACAAAATTATTTCAAGCATGGTTGAGACACCACTGTATCTCAACCTAAAATATTTGGTGGAAAAACACACCCTAGGAAGAAAAGCACAACTCTATTAATAATGGGTGGAAAAACACACCCGGGTGGAAAACATGACCCTATAAATATGGTTGTACAGATGTACCACTACAAGAAATAATGCTAGTTTAAGCATGCACATAAATTGGAAAATGCAAGTATGAATTTATTCCATATGAAATAACATGGTGGGAGAATCCAAAATAAAGCATGTGGGGTCAGAGGATCCATAACTATTGTCCAAAAAAATAAGAATTTTATAATGATAAAAAGAGAATAACTACTCATGCCTCATATGGGAAAAAATGTGTTTGGTCATTATAGTAGTGCGTAGATAATAGGAAAGATGCAAATACCTTAGTTGGAAGTCTAAATGTCTAATACGCCACAAGATCATTGTAAGGGTCACACTAACCAATATTAATTGCATATTATTTGAATTAGGATCTCAATATTTCATTCTTCTTTTTATTTATCTACTTAACGTAATTTTAGTGAATTAAAACTATGGCAAAGGAACACTGACCTACTGCCTTGATGAAAAAGGCATCTGGTCTTTAATAATTTGGGTTGAAACTAGCCTTAGCCAAATAGATTAGTGATATTCTCCGGTCACAAAAAAAGTTAACCATTGACTAGTCTCATGGAGTTAGATCTTTGTACTCTTGGTCATTGTTGATGATGTTCCATGCTTCTTTAGAAAAGAGGGTTTCATGGTGGTAGGAGATGTTGCTTTGTGTCATGGTGGAGGAGAAGAATAGGGAATGGAGAGGAGAAGAGGCCATCTTGCTACAACAACGTGTTGTCGTCACAATCTTGGGATAAAATCACAAGGGGGGGTCAAGGAAGCAATCCAAGTTGTTCGTTGTGTACATGGATATAGTCAATAAGGTGTGTTTATATAAGTAGAGGATAAAAGTTGTAGTTTAACTTCCTTTATAATTTCATATCACATTGTGTTAAAAGAAACTCATATTTACTTGATTTGACCATTCAAACAAATTTTTGGTCAAGGCATATGTTCAACAATGTAATTAATTCTTTATATGAAAATGTATTTTTTTTAAAATAAAATTTCTCCACAACAATAAAAGTCTTATATCTCCTAATATAATTCTTTGGTGTAATTAATATATCAATATTCCATACTATCTTTGTACATTATGTCTTCCACCAATCTACTACTAAATTAAATTGATGCCTTTAAAACAACATTGTACACCTCAATACTTTCTTTTTTGAAATATTGTAACCTTGAAACCCATAACTTACAACGTCATCAAATGTTAAACATATTATCTATATTATGTAAAACTTCTATGTCTCTCTTTATTTAATAAAGAGAGAAAATGGAAAAATTTGTAGGTCTACATAATTAACCTAACAAAGTATATGTAAAAAGTCATAATTGTCATTAATATTCACCAAACCATAAAAACATCATTCTAATTTCTAAAATAAATCCTTGTCTACCAATTTGCCCTTATCCTTAAATAAAATAACACAATGCTTCAGTAAGACTTTATTTTCTAGTAAACACTTTAAAACATATTTCAAATCACATTATCCATGAACCATGATTTCTAACACTATTTATAAACCATATCTCTAAAATAATGAATCCATAATTTCTGTAAAATTTATCAAAAATCACAATTGTAATCAAAAGTTTCTGAATAAATCTTTACCTTATTTACACAAAGGAATCCCATGATATGAAAGTTTTACTCTTACACCGAAATAATGTAAATTATTTGAACCATTAAATTTAGATCGACTATATTTCTTGTATATTTTTTTTGAACCATCAAACAAGTTTTCATTGGTCAGAAGTTTTATATCACACTTCAATAGAAACATAGAAACTCTTCCACCAATTTTCATTAAAAAATAAACTCGTTTAGCCATCTAACTAAAATTAATCTATAAACTATTCTTTTTCCACATATGAATTTTATAATTATTCAAATGATCTCCAAAAATTCTAAAATCTCAACCATAGATCTAATAAATGATTATATGCTTCATGCAAAATTTTGGTATCATTTGTATACACCAAAATCTATAATTCACATATATATAATTATAAAACATTGAAAATCAAATTTGTCACACCAAAACATGAGGAACACATTCTATAATTAATTTTCCCTTCTAGAGTTATTTAACATGTTATTTAATAATTTGGGGTTATAAGTACATTCTGTCTCTAAATTGCACTATGGTATTTAAGATTGCCCAAATTAGATGAATATTTACACATAGGCTAAACTTGATATGTGGATTTCGAATTTGATGTTTATTTTCTCTTTTTTAGACTTTTAGTAATTTGTTTAATAATTTTGGCTCTCATCCTATTTTATTTTCTAAATAGAATAAGATAATTATTTTTTTTCAAATAATGTGAAACTTGGAAACCATGCTAATTGACACCCAAGAAATATGGTTTTATCATTATATTTTACTTTTGAGATTTCCTTTTCTGAGTGATGACACCATTACGAATTTTGACACATTATCCTTGTATTTATCAAAACATTATAGTAAGTCCTATTGATGTCACATTGTTACAAAATGAGTTATATATATTTATTATGAACGAAATTTCACATTTGACATAGTCAACAACCTTAGTTTATTCACTCCACTTAAATTAAATTATATGACAATATAAATATGAAATTACCCGTTGCTAGTCCAAAGCAAATTATTCATTTTTATTTACTCATCAATTTAGTAAAGAAAAAATATATAACATATATCATTGTTTTATTTACAAGTTGCCACATCATTAAATTATTATGTAACTGTGTTCTAAATTTTACTCCTTGTTTGGCCACATCCAAAGAACAAACCTAACTAGCTTCCTAATCATGGAATAAGGCAAGATTCTATGTTTTGGTTCGCTACAACACCACACCCCTTTAAATGATTTCGTACTCGAAATTTAATCTTCCCAATACAAACAATCACCTATACTCCACCCCTTTAAAAAGTTTAACCTAATAAGTCAAACAACATGATAGGGTCAAAGAATTGTCTTTCGAAAACTCATTGACTTCATCACTTTCATCTTTGAGGTACTACGCAAAAAAAACATATCTTTAAAGTCTAACTAAGAGGCTATGGGATACTTATGTGTCTTTTAGATGTGAACATTTTAGGGGTTTATGTTGTTCATAAATCATGTACCCAACTAACATGTCATAACAAAATAGGGTTAAGTCTTAGGTCCTTTTGTTTCTGACCTAACAACCATGAGATTCACTACAGCAACCCAACGATTATATTGTATAAAATGGTAGGTCAACTAAACCTTTGTTTTATGTCACATATTCCTAGTCACCACTTCATAGTCAAAACTAGGGTTGAGACTTCTGTTCTAACTAATTTTTGGGTTTCTCTTCCCAGACCTCCTACAAACTTTTATTGTGACTAATTTCAAGAAAAAAATTAATAAATCTACAAAGGTTGTTTTTTATATATAGTATTATAAAGAAAATAGTTTGATGATAAAACTTTACAATACTAAATTGAAGATAAAGTGATAAACCAAGTCAAATTTCCATTTAAGATCTCCTCATCCTACTACTTCATTGTCCTCACAACCTAACTCCATCATCAATTCAAACCCTATTATATTCAAAGATACATGTGACAACTAACCTACGTCATAGCGTTTGTGCAACTAGCGCCTCTTCACATAAGGGTTTACCGTCATGATTCTTATATGTACTTCCTATGATCCTAAATTGACCTTTCATCATCTCATGAATTAATATAGGTCAATTCTAGGGTATCTAACTTAAAGGGTGACTCTGTAAGGTAAGAGTTTTAATTAGGGAGATAAAATTGAAATAGTCAGTAATCTGACCACTATGGCTCTAATACCATCTTGTAGGGATTTGGACCCAAGAGGGGATCCACTCCCTTCTAAATTTGAGAATAAAATCATCTATTCAAATATATTTTCAAACATGCTTGAATAGACATATTTTTTCATATATGATGATGTACAACAAGAGACCAAAGTATAGCAGCAGAATAAATTTTTTTACTAAATTCAATTTTACAAAAGTACATCATTATATCCTATGAAGGGTTTACATGAAAGTTACGACATAAGGATCTAAGTAGATGGATATCCAACTATGTCAACTCTATATTCCCAAAAGCATCTCCTAGAGATCCAAGTCACCAATTCCAGTCTTCTAAGTCCTACAATTGAGGTGGATTGAAATACAACACCTAGGAGGAGGAAAAATAAAAGGAATGGACATCGGAAAATCAGAGTATGTGTAGTAAATAACAACTAGACATTACTTTAGAAAGTTCAAAAGAAGAGCATCAAAATAAGGGATGATCAAGAAAATAATTGCTAAGAGAAATATCTCAGGTCAAGAGATGAGGCGTGTCTAATTAAAGATTATCAAGTAGGGAATCTTACCTTTACAAAATTTCCTTTTATAGTAACAAAATAAATTGTGCATTTAATAAACAAAGACTAAAATAATTTAAGTAGAGTTGAGACACCATTGGATCTCAACCTAATATAATGGGTATAAAAGCACACCTCTGTAAATAATGGGTGGAAAAGCACACTCGGGTAGAAAAGCACACCACTGTAAATATGGTTGTACAGATGTACCACTACAAGAAATAAGACTAGTCTAAGCATGTGCATAAATTGGGAAAGGCAAGTATAACTTTAGTCCATATGAAATAACATGATGCGAGCATCCAAAATAAAGCATGTGGGGTCAGAGGATCCATAAGTATTGTCTAAGAAAATAAGAATTTCATAATGATGAAAAAGAGAATAACTACTCATGCCTCATATGGGAAAGAATGTTTAGTCATTATAGTAGTGCCTAGATAATAGGAAAGATGAAAATACTTTAGTTGGAAGTCTAAATATCCAATACACTACAAGATCAAGGTAAGGGTCACATCAACCAATATTCATTGTATAATATTTGAATTAGGATCTCAATATTTCTTGGCCTGACCCCTGACCCCGTATAATCTAAGAGACCCCAAGCGCTTGTACAAACCTAACAACTGTCCACATTTATAATCCAAATAATAGACCAAGACAAGCTAGTTCTCATCATTATGATGGTTTTTGCAGTTGAGGAAGATGTTTCATTATTTACCATCTTCCTAGACTTTTGGGCATGTTTCAAATGAGTGGCTCCTCCTAAAAAGCTATAAATTCCTTTTATGGTTCTTGTTATTATGGTCCTAAACTAGTTAACATACCTTACCTAGTTTATATCTACCCAAAGTACTTAAGCTTCTATAGTGTTACATCATCCTTACATGTGAAGTGCTTTTTCTATCATGTGAATGGAAAATATTACCAAAAATATGAAGAAGAAGAAGGGATTGAAGGTGAAAGTTTCCCAACCTTATTTCCTTATGTAGAAAATATCGAATAACAATGCATGTGACTAATTTATTTAGGATTTTTGTGGATGTTATTTTAAACTGAAGCTATAGTATATAGATGTAATGTCTTGGCTAATTTGGGACCCAATCCAATTTTATTAGAAGCTCCATATCTTCCATGCACCCTCTCTTCATCTAGGGTTTCTCTGTGTGACATTGAAGTATGGAAACTTTTCTCATGATCATTGCAATGTTCTCTCTAGTGGTATGTAAGTGTCCCTTAAGCCCCTTTGAGAATGGTATAGTACAAAGATATGCAACACTTGCAATCTAAGACATACAAGATGATGTGATAAACTTTAGTAAAGAACAACACAAACAATGATCATCTTGATTTGACTTTAATAGGGGGTAGAGTTATGATAACCAAACCATATAACTTCGAAGCACTCAAAAAGCCACTTTTAGGCAGACCGGAAATAATAGATTCATCATCCAGTTCCTAGATTGGAGGGATAAGGAGAAGATTCAACTTGAAGTCCATGGAATTTTGATAATCATCTTCTTGTCACCAAAAAAATCAAATTGAAAGACATATTGGAGGAAGTGGCTTTAAACCTAGCTCGCTTTTGGATCCATCCATACAACCTTCCCTTAGGGTATCAGACATAGGAAGTTATCCTGGCAATTATAGGATGGGTAGGTGAAATTGTGAAAGTAGAGAATGAGGATTTGGGATGGGATACTTTGCGCAGAGAGAGCTAGGGTGACCATAGATATTACCAAACTACTGAAACAAGTCCATAAGATTAAATAAAAATTTAGTCAAAATATTTTATATTGAGATACAATATGAACGACTTTCATCCTTTTGCTATCTGTGCGGACTAGTTATTCATACTAAAGATTGCAATGAGGATGAAACAAACATACATACTCCTAGACCATGGGGGACGTGGATCAAGGTTTCACCGATCAAAAGATGGAGAGTTTCCCTAAAAGAAGAACTCTATGACAGGGACAATGTAAAGGGAAAACCCTAAGTTTCATGAAGAATCCATCTAGGGAGAGAAGTTCAGGAATCATGAAGAGTGTGACAACCAAAATAACAAGAAAGACACTTTGAAGGATAAGTCTTTTGATATTGATTATCTCTGAATGATAGATCCATTGGTGCGACAGAGATAAGAACTAGAGTGATCCAATGAACAAGAGAAAGGGTTCTGGAGGGTGGGGGTGGAAGTAAAACCAAGAAGAAACATAGGCGATACTGAATAAAGAGACAATTGAAGGGAGGAAGACACAAATAAAGATGATATGAATCAACGAAAAGAACATAATGACAAATAAGGAGGCTCTAATAATAAGGTGAGATCTTTTCTATACCGATCCCAAAAGTGGCACCTGAAGATCAAGAGGTAGATGGAAGCCAATAAGTTGACAACAAACATAGGGAGACTTGCATATTTTAGTAAGCAAGCATGCCAAATCACACCCATCTAAAACATAAACACCCAACTAACCCATTGACGGTCCAAAAAATACAAATCCCACAAAGAAATACCAAGTTTAAACACCATTCACATGTGAAAAACCAAACCAATCGACCCCGCCAACAACTGACACCTTCCAAACCAAAAACTTCATTCACCCAACAACACAAGAATCCCTTCTCATCCACCCTCAAATAATATAAACCAATGTTTTTAGAACCGCACCGATGGATGGATCGTTGTTGACTTGGATTGGGTTAAGTCGGGTTGAACCGTAGTAGTCGAACTGGTTGGATATGAAATGACATCAACATGACATCAACAAAATAAAAAAAATTGAACCAATCACTATAGTATATAGTATAAGGCAATTAGCGGTTGGACCGGTCAGACCACTTAAACCGGACACACACACACACACACACAAACACACACACACACACACACACACACACACACACACACACACACACATATATATATATATATATATATATATATATATATATATTTATATATATATATGGCTAAATATTTGTTGCCCGCGCGGGTAACTTAATCTCACTACCTGGCACTGTTGCATTGTCCGCCTCTTTCCCTACACGCAACCAAAGACCGAAGCTTCTATAAATCTCTGTTGTTTAGCGATTCTCCTCTGATCTCCTCCACCACTGGAAAGCATCTGCCGCTGGACGGGCTGCTACCGTCCATTATCCACAGAGTATTGGGGTTTCTATTCGCTACTCCGGCTTCTCCCTCTCCTCCACCCTTCTTCGATCCAGGAGCTCCAATCGACGATGTGGCTATTGCTTCCTAAGCTACATTGACGGCGACAAGGTCTCCTTCCATATTGATCAAGTGCTCCAAGTGTGTCTACATCTTGCCCATCGTTCCCCTAGAGCAGTGCCCAATCTGAAAGCGGCGCTTGACCTAGAAGGATAGCGATATTGTTCATTAATCCTCGAACCTCAAGAAGGGTTTTCCAGTTCTCAGTTTTCCTAGAGGAGGACGACGAAGGTGTTTTTGAAATCATCTGAACCCTTTTTGGTGGTCATCTGATTATCTGGTGAACATATTAATAATCATCAATTGAAATCATTGCTATTCAAGTGTGTCTGTCCAACTTCAAAATATGTTGTATTCAAATGTGTCTACCCAACTTGGTAATTTGTTCTATTCCGATTTGTAATTTGGAATACTAATCTATCTATAGTGATTGAATTGAATAAGAGAACACAAAATAATGTGCATTCACTGTAGATATCAGATGCCTTCCTACATATGTTGGGATGAAGAATATCTTGACTAGTTCTTGTTTTTTTTCGAGGATGTGGGTCGAAAGAAATCTAAGTGTTCCTGATGAAATCTTTTCTGTTCGGCACACTCTTTGGAACCTGATAATATTCCCTATGGTTTTTGCCTTGTTTGTGCTTAATGGGTCTGTAGCCTGGTTGCTTCTTTTATTTCGTTGTTGGTGCTTTTTTGAGAGGTCTGAAGTTTCCAGTTGCTGGTTGTGTTGTTGGATTCTATGGTTTCATGTTGAGTTTGTTTCTGCTTGGTTTTCTTGGTGGAAGCTGTTCGGAAAAAAGTTTTGTTGGATCTAGATGCTTATCTCTCTGATCCTTCAGTTGGTCATCCTTTTGCCATTTTGGATATTCTTTTCTCATTGGAAAATGATGGGATCTAGAATGCTAGTTTTGAGTCTGAACTATTTTCCATCTGCTAGCAGTACTCTATGTTTTTGGTGTGCAAAGATGGGCAGTAGAGTTTGCAGTTGTTCTACTGCTCTGACGATACACTTCTGTATATATCTCTTTTTCTTTGTACAACCTTCTCTTTTTCTTCTCTTTTCTGGTTCTTTCCTTGATAGAATCAGTGCATTGTATATATCTTTTCTTCTAATGCATCAATTAGAGCGTGATTCACCAAAAAAAAACAATGTGCATTCAACTCTTGAAATCTGATTTGTAATATGTATACTGATTTTTCAATTCAAGTGTGTATTCATCTCTCTGGAAATCTGATTTTTAATGTGTATACTGATTTTCCAAGAGAATAATTATTTGTAATGTGTATACTGGTTTTCCAAGAGAATACTGATTTCTAACAAATGTGTATTCATCTCCTTGGAAATCTGATTTGTAATGTGTATATTGATTTTCCAAGAGAATACTGATTTGTAATGTGTATACCGATTTTTCTATTCAAGTGTGTCTTTCCAACTTTGAAATCCATTTTATTTTGATTTGTACTTTGGAATACTAATCTATATATACTGGTTGAATTATAGTAGAAAATACAAAAGAATGTGTATTCATCTCTCTAACTTTTGTATTCACATTGTGTTTTCATCTCTCTGACATTTGTATTCACAATGAGTATACATTTCTCTGACTTTTGTGTTTGAAATAGACCCAATTTTGTGTTTGCATTTTTCATTTTCGAAGCAGTTACTCGTTTGTTATACTAGGTTACTCTTCTGCCTAACAAAGTTACTCTCTGTTGTTTCAGGGTTACTCCTCTGTCCTGCTGAGTTACTCCGGTGTATTTGAACAAATCTGAACCTTATTTGGCAGTCATCCAATTATCAGGTGAACATATCTATAGTCATCAGTTTCAAATCCTTGCTCTTTTTTCTTCTGTTGTGAAGCTCACTTGGAAATCTACATATAACCTTATTTGTCCAAGTTAACTTTCTGTATTTTCTTCTTCAATTCAAGTGTTTATGTCCAACTTGGAAATCTGTTTTATTCTGATTTGTAATTTGGAATACAAATCTTCTTGCAGTTACTCATTTGTTATGCTGGGTTACTCTTCATCCTGATAGAGTTACTCTCTGCTATTTTAAGGTTACTCCTCTAACCTACTAAATTACTCCCAGACGTTGTAATGGATCCCATCCTTGATACATATGTTGCTAATTCAAATGTCAGCCTTGATAATGATAATGCTAATTCTTATCCTTCTGTTGGTGCTTCCACTCTGCCCCCAGCAGCAGTTCCTAAAATTGGTCTCCACTTTGGAAGTTTAGATGAAGCTATCTCATTCTATTCTAGCTACGTTGACATGATTGGTTTTGATATCAAGAAAGATGACAACATGTATGAATAGGGAACTAAGATTCTCGTTGCCAAAGATTTGGTTTGTGACAAGCAGGGTACAATGGGCCGTTCTAAGAGGTCAAGAGGGCTTTTGAGCCCCGTTTGAGATAAAGTGGGTAAGTTGCAAGAAAATCTGTCTAAGAAGCACAAGCGATCTGTGAAGAGGTGTGGTTGTGGAGCCATGATTTGATTCACACTAGACAAGTCCTCATCCATGTGGGTTGTGACTGCCTTTGTTGAGGAACACAACCACGATCTTGTTGTTGATGCACATCTCTGTTACCTGAAGTGTAACTCATCTCTTGATGAAACTCAAATAGATATCCTTTCTTCTATGAGCCAAGCTAACATATCTGTATCGAGCCAAATTGCATTGATGGCATCCAAGTCTGGAGGCTATGAAAATATGACATTTACTAGCAGACAAGCTCATGGACACATCAGTAGCAAGAGGAAAGAGTCAGCCAAGTACGACGTCAACATGGTCTTGGATCGGTTTGCCAAGTTTAAGGTACTCAATCAGAAATTCTTCTATACATACCAAAACGATCCTGATTGTTGCTTGACTCATCTGTTTTGGGCTGATCTTGTTTCTATTGAAGACTGCGGGTTGTTTGGCAATGCGATTGTTTTTTACACCACCTACCACACCAACAAGTATTCGATGGTTTTTGGAATGTTTGGTGGTGTTGATCACCATCGTAAGACGGTCTTCTTTGCTTTAGCTCTTATGTTTGACGAGAAGTATGAGTCATTTGTCTGGGTTTTCAAGAAGTATCTACTTTGTTTTGGCAAAGAGTCAGTGTCTATCATAACCGATCAAGACTCGGCTATGAATGCTTCTATCCTTACTATTTTTCCGAATTGCAAGCATCGCTTCTGTAGCTGGCACATCCTACAAAAGTTTCCCTATAAACTTGGTGGTCTTCCTAACAAGGATCAAATCATAAGCTCCTTGAATGATTGTGTGTGGAATGTGGATGATGTCGGTATATTTGAAGAGAGGTGGGATTCTATTATTGAGGAGTATGGTCTGTCTTCCATTACTTGGCTGTCTGACGTGTATGTGATGTGTTTAGAGTGGGTTCCGTGCTATATGCAGTCTTCCTTCTTTGCGGGCATGAGGACAACACAGAGGCACGAGAGCTTGAATGCGTTCATTAGAAGCTCTGAACATTCAAAATATTAAATAAATATACAAACAACTCCAATATGTAAAAATTGATGACAAATTCGTATCCCACACATTAAATATGACTTGTATGTGAAGTTTCATAAAATTTGGATAATCCTAATGTCATTAATGTAGGAGGAAAGAGAAGATATGATTTGATTTATTTGACACATTAAAAGTTCTCAAAAGGAAAATCTAATTTTATATTCGGAATCTAAATGCTTTGAGCTATGCAAAATTTTACCTAATTTGGAGTTCGTTTGAACCCTCAAAAGAGGAGAGAAAAAAAGGAAGATAATTAACGTATCACTTTAATCAATTTCATTTTCCGACTATAATTTCCGATTTACATAATGTCACACATGATCTAGCCGTTGATTCCCGATTGGACGGCTCTCAGTCTGTCTTCAACCCCGAGTCAGATTGCTACAGTAACCCGCCGACTCTCTTATATTCGGTCAATGATTTCTCTTTCCACGATGGGTTTTTGTTTGAGATTTCTTTGCCTTTGGATTCCAGATAGAAATATGCATCTTTTGATCCATACTTTACCTACCTATTTCTTCTCGGTTTGGGAAACCCCAATTCTTGGGGAACAAGGTTTCGACCTACTTGCTTTCCCGATAGGTGGTGATCCCTAATCTATATAAGAGGGTGCTCTGAGCTAATTTTCTCTCCACAAAATGCTTCTGGCTCTTCAATTTCTTCGCACATCCTCTACTTTGTCCGTCGATGACCTACGTTTGGGTGCAAATTGTGGCTGACCTCCACGGCTCTTGGAGGCACCAACACAGCAATCAACCTACTCGGTGAGTTCGGTCGAGCTTCCCTCTTCTTTTTCTTCTATTTCTTTGTCAAATCATTGTGTAGTGCATTTTTGCCCAAATCGTAGCTAACCTGCTTGCGCTGCGTTGCAGCCATGAACGGGTGAGAGGTTAGGGAAGTATCCCCTTTGCAAAATTCTGGTTTTACCCTTCTGCGTTTCCGTCTTTTTTTGCTCTCCTTGCAAGGGTGTTTTCATCTTTTGCCTTGTTTCCTCTTTGCTTGGTGATGTGGTCTGGTTGGGTGTTGACCAATGACTCGGTTGTCCTTGATTGGACCAAGTCACGTGGTGGGTCCCACTCTCTATCTCTCTTTGTTTCTCACAATTAAAGATGATGTGACTTTTTTTTATTGGTCGATTTTCAAAAATCAGTAACTAATTATTTATTGATAAAAAAATATAAATAAATAGTCATTGGATTCAGAAAAATAAGGGATTTCTAATGGTGTAGGTTTTGTTTCATGAATCTAATTTTTAATGATGAGTGCTTTTAAAAGATCTAATTAATAAGTAAATAATTTGTATAATTCATAACTAATGAACCCTTGGACAAAAATTAACAATAAAATATGTTCTAGACTCCAAAAAATATGATCTATCTTGTAAAAATAAATTTGATGTCTAGTTTTGAGTTTGTTGAAAAAGTATTTTTGAGGATGATTTAATTAACTAAAATCACTAAAAATAACCCTAAAAGTCCATATCTTCAAAATACTTAATGTTATATGTTATTTTGACTAAAAAATCCTAACTAAGATGATGGTGATGTTTTCAAGACCTAAATCGGTGGTTTGTAGAAAAAGTTGACAACTTTAGAGTTTTGATTTCTTAATGAATGCATATAATGCTAATACATGGATATGGTTATTATAATAGGACAAGTGGACTCTAATCTTGCTTAGGATTTTGGAAAGTGTTTTGGACTGTGTGAGAGGTATGTTTGCATCTCCTATTTTTCTTTATTGAGCAGTAACCTAAATTGTCTTTCTCTTGGTTTTATGGACAATAACCTAAAAATGATATCTTTTCCTCTTCAATATTATGCTTCATGTGAAGTACCCTACTTGTAGCTGATCTTGTGAACATAATAACTTCTTGACATTCTTTTGGAATCATAATTATGCCTTGTTCATTTTGTAACTCAAATTGTTGTTATATATCCACTTGTGGAGGATAATATTGATGATCACTTTTGTGGTGATTAAATTGTGAAATCCGACCATACTTGTTACTTGCCTCCCTATTAAGCATGTTGTGTGACTCAGTAGCCCTAGAGTAATATAATTTGCATTGGTTTTGGGTTATCTGCCCTTATTGTTTATTTTGGGATGGTGGTTACGTGCCCCATACCCGGGTCTCAACTTTATGGGGGTTGGCCCAATTTTTAAATATATTAGGAGTTTGGTTATGTGCCAAATCTCTATCAGGTTTCAACTTTATGAGGGTTGGCCGCCAATTATTGTTTATGTTGTTCTAGTGCTATGTTTATCTCACCTACATGCAGGTTGTTATGGGTTATGTGCCCTAAAATCTTTAAGAGTGCTTTTGTGGCACCACTTTAATTATTGTTTTAATGGCAAGTATCCCTTTTATCATATGTTTGTGATTCTTTCCTTTTATGCCCTATTGGGTAGTCGTTATCTTTTTGCATGGGAAGCCTTCTCTACTTAATGTACCTTTTTCTTAAAATATATAATGCTCAATTCCTTTTTAGCATGCTCATACCAGCATTTTGTTGAGATCCTATTTTCTTTTCCTTTTATGGGGTATGCTTCCAACCCCAAGTGTTGGACAAGGACGAGGAGATCTAGGAGGACTTGGACCACAATAAGGATAGATGACTTCTTGGGAGACCTTCCTTGAAGTTGTTAGGTGATTCTCAGCTAGTTCTATATATGTAGTTAGTTTTCCTTTATGTCACCCTGCGTGGTGAAAGTTTAGTATGATAAGTTTCCTTGTAATGGTTATATATATATATATATATATATATATATATATCTTTCAATTTCGTGGCTACTTTGTGTTATGACATAATCATGATTAAATAAATTTGGTTTCATCCCCTTATGAGAAAAAATTTGTTCATGGATGTTGCCCTCTTTATTTTTAGTAGGGAGTTGATCCCTATGGGATCCCACTCCTTACACATGCATGACAATGTAGTTGGCAAATTTATCTATAGTGCAGCCTATTGGGATATGCGAGGATGTTCTTATAAAAGTCAACAAATATATATGTCTAGTCTGCTTCACGGTTATGGACATGTAGGAGACACATGTATATGAGTTTTTTATGTTAGGATAACCATTTCAAGCTACTACAAACATGGTCATTGACATGGGTCATGGTTACTTGTCTCTAGGTATTGAGAATGACATGTTGGAGGTCAAATTACCAAATCATTCTTCACCACCCAATAGTGATGACTCATGATAGAGGTAAGAATCATGTCAAGCATAGGACATAATATCAGGGCATTCTATGAGAGGAAACTCATCAATTGGAATGATTAGATTTGATTTACTTTTGATAAAATCATGTTCTTTGGTTAGTTAATCTTGTTAGGATGAGATTCATTTATTTTATATGTTGTTGATTAATAACTTTGATACACATAAAGAAGGTACGTTGATATGTCTATTGGTGTGTAGCATTACATTGTTACATGATTCTATAGGAAAATTTTGGTACCACTGGCATCCAAATTGGTGGCACTAACACATGTTGACAAATTAAATGTACAAACACTACTACAGATCCTGCCTTTGGTGTCAGTTATTTAAGCCCTTTTGGTGACGGCTTCCAAGCGACGCCTATGTGGGCGTCGCTAAAAGTTGAACCCTTTCGACGTCAGTTTTCCAACCGACGCCAAAACGCTTCGTGCCACAGAAAACGCATGAACAGGGCCCCATCAGTGTCGGTTATATGTATTAACCGACGCCATCTCATCTGTCACCACGGCCGTGTTGTCTAGCACGACCGTGTTGGCCATAACTGCGTCGGTGTTCTACTAATAACTGATGCCATATCACCTGCCACCACGGCTATGTTGTCTAGCACGACCGTGCTGGCCAGGCTATTTGGCAACATTATGTTGTGGTTTCGTGCATTAACCGACGCTGTAAAGCTTTGTTGTCGGTTATAGACAAATAACCGACGCCTATTGTTTGATTTTTTTTCTTATCAGTTTGTAGGCCTACTATGGCTGGTTGCAGGATGAGAACCTATAGTTCAGTGGACTGAACTGTAGGTTTATGACATCCATTGATATCAGCCAACAAACAGGCCATAAATCTGCAAAATTAACAAATATTCTTTTCACACATTCACACATAGGTAGATACATTTAGACATCGATTCAATTTTCACATTCACATATGTAGAAACATTCAAATACATGTAGAAACATTCAGACATGTAGAAACACATGTATAAACATTCATTTACAAAATATCATTCATCATCGCTATCAACATCCCAATTATATCTTACAGTTCCCACTGCTTGTATGGCTCTTTCCCATTCTTCTCTTACGTCATTTAATACTTCCATCGTAGATGGATCATGTACTTCTTTTAAGGCTTTACCTATAGTGGGGTCAGTTTTAAACACCTGCAAAAAGAATGATGTGTATATATAAGTAATAATATATAAATAAGATTGATATATTTCATACTATCTAATGAGACTATACATAATACCTTTGGTATGGCATTGATTTCATCTGCATGTTTGATAATCATTTCCATAAACTGCATCACACAGTATGCACATGCCCAGTCGTTATCTTATGTAGCACACTATAAAATAGATACAAAATATTAAATAATACATATAAGCACAGTTCACATAAATAACATAAATATTGGAGTCGGGAACTTACTTTCACGTTCTTCCAAATTATTGGCTAGTTCTTTTTACTGGGGACCTTTCGTCCAGCCTTTTTAAACGCATTAAAATCCCAACATGTTAATGTAACACAATAAGTTGCATAATTAAATAGTAATGTAATAACAGATGTTAACATATATAAAAATGAAATATTTCTCACCAGAATAATTTCATTCTCATTACGTGTCCAATTTTTGGATTCAATGTACTCCCCGTAGGATCTAGATAATAGACAGTGAACGTCCCGGGGAGAATAAATAGTAACTCCCAATGCTTAGCGTTAGAGATAAAAAGTTAAAAATTAATAACTCAAAATTCACAATAAAAATGTAATTTTCTTAAGTCCAAATTATAAGCAAAGTGAACTTACTTCACATTGAATGGAGCTATTATTATCGTCTTCTTTTTTTGACCAAAAATTGTAAAATCATCACAACAGTAATGTTGAACGCTATTAGGGTCTTTAGCTACCAGACTAATCAATGATGGAATAAAAAATCCCACATGTTCAAATCCAAATTGTTTACATTGAATTTTGACTAAGTAGCTGCAAAACATGTATTATGTATGCATTAATATATAAGAAACCAGATCACCGGATCCTACACAAGGTATATGGATGTATAAACAAGATCTCACCTTATCCATGCCTCTATCATTGATGTATTCAACCAATCATAGTTAAATAACTCAATATTATCTTGTATAAATAGAGAGCTTTTGTATGTTTGACCTGCATAATCTGCTTCTAAAGAAACAACTATACGACAATGTTTATTATGTGCGCGTAGACATATTGCCATTCCCTTACAAGAAGGACCTAACGGGAATTTTAGGTCAGTTGGAACCTAACTTGGTAATGCAGGAAGTGGAGGTGGAGGCCTAGATGCTCCAGGTGTCTTCTTTTTAACATGTATATATAATTTCATATCAATTGACCTCATATATATACATTAACACTTTAACGTAATGTAATTTTATCTTACAATTTCAGTAGTGTAGACGACATCCACTTTGGGCCACAATATCACCCCACCTTTTGCCTCACCAAGTGTATCAATATCCGGGTGGGCATATGGCAATGCAGCTTCCCTCCAATTGGGATTACACGTATCATGCTCACACAAACATAACCCTGTGGTATTGGAGTCCCGTGAATCATTTCCCCAGGAAGGGATGGGTAAGCCTGCGCCTCTGCATCAACATAATCTTCAATTTTTAAGCGGCATGGCTTTGACGCCTACAAATTTACGTAAAGAATGTTATACATATATACATATCATCTTGAAAACATATCATCTTGAAAAGACTAGCAACTATGTCATAAACAATACTTACATCAAACGTGCTAGGTGGTGGGTCTACAGGATTACTCTCAGCATGTGCATCAGGAGAAGAGTGGGTCGCCATAGGCTGATTGGAAGCATGAGATGCCTGCCACCGCAGTATTTCTTCCTTGACCTTCTTAGCAACTATATCCTCGACTCTCTTATTCTCCTATACATGGATAAAAGAAACATTAGCTTCTTATTATTGAATTCCCTTTTGCAAAAACATTCTAAAAAAAGAATAAATTACCTCTTCTTGTGAAAGTCCCACTCTTGCAACAGGTTTGCGTTGGGATGGTTCAAAGAATGCTTTGATGCTCACACCAGTGCCTGCACCCCTAACACGTTCAGGGCGCTCTAGGTTACCCAGAGCAACAACTCACGATCTTGTTGTTGATGCACATCTCTGATGCACGATAATGTCTTAGAACCCTTTTTTTTTGTTGTGTTCCACACATAGGTTCTGAAAAGCATTTCTTGAAGCTTCCGAAGAAGGTGTGTGAGATCATTGGAGACTGTGTACTCTCATGTACGGGAGATTGAAAATTTCAAAGACTTTGAAGACGAGTATAGTAATCTCCCTTTGTCATCATTTTGGCCTCTGGAGGAGCAGAGGAGAGGTATATACACCAAGTCAATCTTAAAGATCTTTCAGAGTGAGGTTCATCAAAGCATGATCTACAATGTAAAGGAAGCTTCCGAAGAAGGTGTGTTTGAAGTTTATGATGTCAGTGGCCTTGGATCTACCCGCATCTTAAAGAAAAAAAACTTCCTTTTCTTTTGTAAATAAAATAGATATGGTTGTTATTATTCAAAGTTGGTTAAACTTGGCCTCCAAGCCAATGCATATCCTAAGAAAACGAATATGAGGTTATTATTATCCAAGAAGTTTTTCCTTTTAACACATTATCCATGATTTCTATTATTTCTCCAGTTAATAATCCAATATCTTGTTAATCATGTTTTCAGCATTATCTTTGATTCCCTTTTTCTCTTCCTTGCATTCTAAGACACAGGAAGGATCTAGAACGAATATACACCACCATTATCCCACATAAGATTATTTATTTCATACTTTGTGGAATTATAACTCATTATTCTCAATTATGGACACTTTGTCTTTTATGCACATATCCTATGTACCTTTTATTGCTTTTATGATTAATCTAAAGGTATTGGGTAATATTAATTTATATTCTACATTTTCATGTGACTAATGCATGCATTAATATAATCAAGGTCACCAAAGAGCATATCTTAATCCTTGTTTGGCTAAACCTCCAAGAACGAAGGGTTCTAAGGTATTAATCCTGGAATAAGATTAATTCCTAGATTTAAGTATGTTACAACATACCACCACTTAAAGAGATTTCATCCTCAAAATATAAACAACTTCTACCACCCCTTAAAATATATTCGTAATCTACATAATAAAATATGCCTTTGGGAGAATTTTTACTCAATTTGGAATAAGTTAGATTAAAAGGTGAGATCAGGAGAGAGAAAGTGTGTAGAACATTCAAAATATTAAATAAATATACAAACAAATCCAATATGTAAAAATTGATGACAAATTCGTATCCCACACATTAAATATGACTTGTATGTGAAGTTTCATAAAATTTGGATAATCCTAATGTCATTAATGTAGGAGGTAAGAGAAGATATGATTTGATTTATTTGACACATTAAAAGTTCTCAAAAGGCAAATCTAATTTTATATTCGGAATCTAAATGCTTTGAACTATGCAAAATTTTACCTAATTTGGAGTTCGTTTGAACCCTCAAAAGAGGAGAGAGAAAAAGGAAGATAATTAATGTATCACTTTAATCAATTTCATTTTCCGACTATAATTTCCGATTTACATAATGTCACACATGATCTAGTCGTTGATTCCCGATTGGACGGCTCTCAGTCTGTCTTCAACCCCGAGTCAGATTGCTACAGTAACCCGCCGACTCTCTTATATTCGGTCAATGATTTCTCTTTCCATGATGGGTTTTTGTTTGAGATTTCTTTGCCTTTGGATTCCAGATAGAAATATGCATCTTTTGATCCATACTTTACCTACCTATTTCTTCTCAGTTTGGGAAACCCCAATTCATGGGGAACAAGGTTTCGACCTACTTGCTTTCCCGATAGGTGGTGATCCCTAATCTATATAAGAGGGTGCTCTGAGCTACTTTTCTCTCCACAAAATGCTTCTGGCTCTTCAATTTCTTCGCACATCCTCTACTTTGTCCGTCGATGACCTACGTTTGGGTGCAAATTGCGGCTGACCTCCACGGCTCTCGGAGGCACCAACGCAGCAATCAACCTACTCGGTGAGTTTGGTCGAGCTTCCCTCTTATTTTTCTTCTATTTCTTTTTCAAATCATTGTGTAGTGCATTTTTGCCCAAATCGTAGCTAACCTGCTTGCGCTGCGTTGCAGCCATGAACGGGTGAGAGGTTAGGGAAGAATCCCCTTTGCAAAATTCTGGTTTTACCCTTCTGCGTTTCCTTCTTTTTTTGCTCTCCTTGCAAGGGTGTTTTCATCTTTTGCCTTGTTTCCTCTTTGCTTGGTGATGTGGTCTGGTTGGGTGTTGACCAATGACTCGGTTGTCCTTGATTGGACCAAGTCACGTGGTGGGTCCCACTCTCTATCTCTCTTTGTTTCTCACAATTAAAGATGATGTGACTTTTTTTTATTGGTCGATTTTCAAAAATCAGTAACTAATTATTTATTGATAAAAAAATATAAATAAATAGTCATTGGATTCAGAAAAATAAGGGATTTCTAATGGTGTAGGTTTTGTTTCATGAATCTAATTTTTAATGATGAGTGCTTTTAACATATCTAATTAATAAGTAAATAATTTGTATAATTCATAACTAATGAACCCTTGGACAAAATTTAACAATAAAATATGTTCTAGACTCCAACAAATATGATCTATCTTGTAAAAATAAATTTGATGTCTAGTTTTGAGTTTGTTGAAAAAGTATTTTTGAGGATGATTTAATTAACTAAAATCACTAAAAATAACCCTAAAAGTCCATATCTTCAAAATACTTAATGTTATATGTTATTTTGACTAAAAAATCCTAACTAAGATGATGGTGATGTTTTCAAGACCTAAATCGGTGGTTTGTAGAAAAAGTTGACAACTTTAGAGTTTTGATTTCTTAATGAATGCATATATTGCTAATACATGGATATGGTTATTATAATAGGACAAGTGGACTCTAATCTTGCTTAGGATTTTGGAAAGTGTTTTGGACTGTGTGAGAGGTATGTTTGCATCTCCTATTTTTCTTTATTGAGCAATAACCTAAATTGTCTTTCTCTTGGTTTTATGGACAATAACCTAAAAACGATATCTTTTCCTCTTCAATATTATGCTTCATGTGAAGTACCCTACTTGTTTCTGATCTTGTGAACATAATAACTTCTTGACATTCTTTTGGAATCATAATTATGCCTTGTTCATTTTGTAACTCAAATTGTTGTTATATATCCACTTGTGGAGGATAATATTGATGATCACTTTTGTGGTGATTAAATTGTGAAATCCGACCATACTTGTTACTTGCCTCCCTATTAAGCATGTTGTGTGACTCAGTAGCCCTAGAGTAATATAATTTGCATTGGTTTTGGGTTATCTGCCCTTATTGTTTATTATGGGATGGTGGTTACGTGCCCCATACCCGGGTCTCAACTTTATGGGGGTTGGCCCAATTTTTAAATATATTAGGAGTTTGGTTATGTGCCAAATCTCTATCCGGTTTCAACTTTATGAGGGTTGGCCGCCAATTATTGTTTATGTTGTTCTAGTGCTATGTTTATCTCACCTACATGCAGGTTGTTATGGGTTATGTGCCCTAAAATCTTTAAGAGTGCTTTTGTGGCACCACTTTAATTATTGTTTTAATGGCAAGTATCCCTTTTATCATATGTTTGTGATTCTTTCCTTTTATGCCCTATTGGGTAGTCCTTATCTTTTTGCATGGGAAGCCTTCTCTACTTAATGTACCTTTTTCTTAAAATATATAATGCTCAATTCCTTTTTAGCATGCTCATACCAGCATTTTGTTGAGATCCTATTTTCTTTTTCCTTTTATGGGGTATGCTTCCAACCCCAAGTGTTGGACAAGGACGAGGAGATCTAGGAGGACTTGGACCACAATAAGGATAGATGACTTCTTGGGAGACCTTCCTTGAAGTTGTTAGGTGATTCTCAGCTAGTTCTATATATGTAGTTAATTTTCCTTTATGTCACCCTGCGTGGTGAAAGTTTAGTATGATAAGTTTACTTGTAATGGTTATATATATATCTTTCAATTTCGTGGCTACTTTGTGTTATGATATAATCATGATTAAATAAATTTGGTTTCATCCCCTTATGAGAAAAAAATTTGTTGGTGGATGTTGCCCTCTTTATTTTTAGTAGGGAGTTGATCCCTATGGGATCCCACTCCTTACACATGCATGACAATGTAGTTGGCAAATTTATCTATAGTGCAGCCTATTGGGATATGCGAGGATGTTCTTATAAAAGTCAACAAATATATATGTCTAGTCTGCTTCACGGTTATGGACATGTAGGAGACACATGTATATGAGATTTTTATGTTAGGATAACCATTTCAAGCTACTACAAACATGGTCATTGACATGGGTCATGGTTACTTGTCTCTAGGTATTGAGAATGACATGTTGGAGGTCAAATTACCAAATCATTCTTCACCACCCAATAGTGATGACTCATGATAGAGGTAAGAATCATGTCAAGCATAGGACATAATATCAGGGCATTCTATGGGAGGAAACTCATCAATTGGAATGATTAGATTTGATTTACTTTTGATAAAATCATGTTCTTTGGTTAGTTAATCTTGTTAGGATGAGATTCATTTATTTTATATGTTGTTGATTAATAACTTTGATACACATAAAGAAGGTACGTTGATATGTCTATTGGTGTGTAGCATTACATTGTTACATGATTCTATAGGAAAATTTTGGTACCACTGGCATCCAAATTGGTGGCACTAACACATGTTGACAAATTAAATGTACAAACACTACTACAGATCCTGCCTTTGGTGTCAGTTATTTAAGCCCTTTTGGCGACGGCTTCCAAGCGACGCCTATGTGGGCGTCGCTAAAAGTTGAACCCTTTTGACGTCACTTTTCCAACCGACGCCAAAACGCTTCGTGCCACAGAAAACGCGTGAACAGGGCCCCATCAGTGTCGGTTATATGTATTAACCGATGCCATCTCATCTGTCACAACAGCCGTGTTGTCTAGCACGACCGTGTTGGCCATAACTGCGTCAGTGTTCTACTAATAACTGATGCCATATCACCTGCCACCACGGCCGTGTTGTCTAGCACGACCGTGCTGGCCAGGCTATTTGGCAACATTATGTTGTGGTTTCATGCATTAACCGACGCTGTAAACCTTTGTTGTCGGTTATAGACAAATAACCGACGCCTATTGTTTGATTTTTTTTCTTATCAGTTTGTAGGCCTACTATGGCTGGTTGCAGGATGAGAACCTATAGTTCAGTGGACTGAACTGTAGGTTTATGACATCCATTGATATCAGCCAACAAACAGGCCATAAATCTGCAACATTAACAAATATTCTTTTCACACATTCACACATAGGTAGATACATTTAGACATCGATTCAATTTTCACATTCACACATGTAGAAACATTCAAATACATGTAGAAACATTCAGACATGTAGAAACACATGTATAAACATTCATTTACAAAATATCATTCATCATCGCTATCAACATCCTAATTATATCTTACAGTTCCCACTGCTTGTACGGCTCTTTCCCATTCTTCTCTTACGTCATTTAATACTTCCATCGTAGATGGATCATGTACATCTTTTAAGGCTTTACCTATAGTGGGGTCAATTTTAAACACCTGCAAAAAGAATGATGTGTATATATAAGTAATAATATATAAATAAGATTGATATATTTCATACTATCTAATGAGACTATACATAATACCTTTGGTATGGCATTGATTTCATCTGCATGTTTGATAATCATGTCCATAAACCACATCACACAGTATGCACATGCCCAGTCGTTGTCTTATGTAGCACACTATAAAATAGATACAAAATATTAAATAATACATATAAGCACAGTTCACATAAATAACATATATATTGGAGTCGGGAACTTACTTTCACGTTCTTCCAAATTATTGGCTAGTTCTTTTTACTGGGGACCTTTCTTCCAGCCTTTTTGAACACATATAAACCCCAACATGTTAATGTCACACAATAAATTGCATAATTAAATAGTAATGTAATAACAGATGTTAACATATATAAAAATGAAATATTTCTCACCAGAATAATGCCATTCTCATTACGTGTCCAATTTTTGGATTCAATGTACTCCCCGTAGGATCTAGATAATAGACAGTGAACGTCCCGAGGAGAATAAATAGTAACTCCCAATGCTTAGCGTTAGAGGTAAAAAGTTAAAAATTAATAACTCAAAATCCACAATAAAAATGTAATTTTCTTAAGTCCAAATTATAAGCAAAATGAACTTACTTCACATTGAATGGAGCTATTATTATCGTCTTCTTTTTTTGACCAAAAATTGTAAAATCATCACAACAGTATTGTTGAACGCTATTAGGGTCTTTAGCTACCAGACTAATCAATGATGGAATAAAAAATCCCACATGTTCAAATCCAAATTGTTTACATTGAATTTTGACTAAGTAGCTGCAAAACATGTATTATGTATGCATTAATATATAAGAAACCAGATCACCGGATCCTACACAAGGTATATGGATGTATAAACAAGATCTCACCTTATCCATGCCTCTATCATTGATGTATTCAACCAATCATAGTTAAATAACTCAATATTATCTTGTATAAATAGAGAGCTTTTGTATGTTTGACCTGCATAATCTGCTTCTAAAGAAACAACTATACGACAATGTATATTATGTGGGCGTAGACATATTGCCATTCCCTTACAAGAAGGACCTAACGGGAATTTTAGGTCAGTTGGAACCTAACTTGGTAATGCAGGAAGTGGAGGTGGAGGCCTAGATGCTCCAGGTGTCTTCTTTTTAACATGTATATATAATTTCAGATCAATTGACCTCATTTATATACATTAACACTTTAACGTAATGTAATTTTATCTTACAATTTCAGTAGTGTAGACGACATCCACTTTGGGCCACAATATCACCCCACCTTCTGCCTCACCAAGTGTATCAATATCTGGGTGGGCATATGGCAATGCATCTTCCCTCCAATTGGGATTACACGTATCATGCTCACACAAACATAACCATGTGGTATTGGAGTCTCGTGAATCATTGCCCCAGGAAGGGATGGGTAAGCCTGCGCCTCTGCATCAACATAATCTTCAATTTTTAAGCAGCATGGCTTCGACGCCTACAAATTTACGTAAAGAATGTTATACATATATACATATCATCTTGAAAACATATCATCTTGGAAATACTAGCTACAGGATTACTCTCAGCATGTGCATCAGGAGAAGAGTGGGTCGCCATAGGCTGATTGGAAGCATGAGATGCCTGCCACCGCAGTATTTCTTCCTTGACCTTCTTAGCAACTATATCCTCGACTCTCTTATTCTCCTATACATGGATAAAAGAAACATTAGCTTCTTATTATTGAATTCCCTTTTGCAATAACATTCTAAAAAAAGAATAAATTACCTCTTCTTGTGAAAGTCCCACTCTTGCAATAGGTTGGCGTTGGGATGGCTCAAAGAATGCTTTGATGCTCACACCAGTGCCTGCACCCCTAACACGTTCAGGATGCTCTAGGTTACCCAGAGCAACTATCAATTCATCCATTGTGCCCTGCTGGATGAATGTTCCCTATTTCCTCTGCTCATGCAGCTCCCGCTAATCACCATCAACAAAAATTGGTAAGTAAACACCACAAATAATCAATATTCGAACGACATGCATTGTTGAGTTGTATTTTACCATTTTTGCAGTTGCCTTAGCAGTTATGGGCTTCTTTATTTCACTCTTCTTGTTTTGCCTCCCAGCTATCCATACATCATGGCGAGGCATGGGTGTGGTACATGTAGTAGACGACTCCTGAGTAGCAGCAAACTCTGCATGTAGTCATTGGTGAATGCCTGCATAGCCCTTTGGACCGATTGTGTGGTCATGCACATTCAATGCACGCCTTGCTCTTTGCACCTCACTGAACACCTAGTTAGTATGCACATTGATTTGGTTAGTAACACTAAAGGTTAATCTTGAATAGGTGAATACAACATATATTAATTAAATTGCGAGTGACACTTAATACCTTAAATTCATCAGTTTGTCTTGAAGCAACAAATGTGTCCCAATCTTCTTTGTCCAGGAAGTTCCACTTTTCAAGGGCTGACTTCTTCTTCTTATCACCATCTTTTATGTATTCTCTCTCTATTGAGATTTGTCCTATAGTTCCTTAGCATCTTTCCAGCACGTTGCATCACGCTTTTACGATGCATATTATCCTCCAATTCAAACAGATTATGTAAAATAGAATTGCTATTAACTAGTATCCAAAAATAGAATTGCAAATAATAGAATTTGTAATGTACAAAATAGAATTTCAAATAATAATAACTCACGAATAAATCCTTCCATATCAAGTCTTTCTTCTCCTGAGGAGCTTTATGCCAATTATCATACTTAACACCACAATGGCTTCGAGTGACACACCCAATATAGTTTACAAAATTATTGTGGTTCACTCCAATTGCATTTCCTGCATTATCAAACTCCACAACCAATCTGGATCCACTGCCTCTTAGTGCTATTCACTTCTTCAACAGAGTGATTGAAAACCTCTAGAGGGGGGGTGAATAGAGTTTTATAGAGATTTTAAAATAATTTAAACTCAAACAACCAAAGTAAAGATTGAGAAGAGGAACACAGGTGTTTAGAGTGGTTCCACCTTAGCAAATACTAAGGAGTCAGTCCACTACCCGGTTGCTTACCCAACCGGGATTTTGAAAGTACTAAATTTTATTACCTCTCAAGGATGTTACATAAAATTTACAATACTTTCTAAACACCCTTTGGACAGCCTTCACCCTGAAGTAGTCTTGCCAACCTCGAAGCAGCCTTCCTTGAAGTAACTTCAAGCTCCCCCTTGAAGTAGCCTTCCTCCTGAAGTAGCTTCCTGTCAAGACAGCCTTCCGAAGTAGTCCAAAGTCCTCCTCTTCACACGAAGAGCTTCAACCTCTCCAATCCGCAGCCTCCTACCTAGAGTAGCAAGGAGAGTACAAGTAATACAAAGGAACAAGAAGGGAATAAAAGAAAATACAACTTATCCTTGTAGCTCAAGGCTTGATTTCCCTAGATCAAGCGTTTGGATTTTCCTAGCCAATATGATGGACTTGTGATTGCTAGGGTTAGGAAAATCTAGCCTATAGGACGAGCTTGAGCTAAGGAGAAAAATGGCCAATTGATCACAAAGCTCAGTTCACACAGATTGCACAAGAGGGCTCAAGTATTTTCTCAAGTATAGCAAGTGTAAGAAGTGAATCATAGAGTCCTATGGCTTGTCCTATTTATAGGAATGGCCTAAGTATGCTTAAGGACATTCTAGACAACTTCTAGGGGGTTCCTAGTGCTTAACTAGCCGTTAGGAATAAGTTAGGAGCATTAGCAACGGCTAATTGCTTTTACTCTGCAGATTCTGTCAGAGATCGTCTCGGTCGAAGAACGGTCGACCGAGACACCCACTCGGTCGAAGTGTCGTCGACTGACAGGCTCTCTGAATGCAACGTCTATTTCCAACTGCCAACTAACTTGTCAGTTTAGTCTAACGGCTAATTGCAGAGATCGTCTCGGTCGAGTGAAGGTCGACCGAGATACCTCTCGGTCGAGGACTTGTCGACCGACAGGCTTCTCTTTTCTCAAGTTATATGCAGATATGTCTAATGGCTACTTGGATCTTTCTCGGTCGAGAATATGGTCGACCGAAGGTGTCTCGGTCGAGGAGTTGGTCGACCGAGAGAGATCCTGTTTTAAGGTTTCAAGTTAGGCACTAGTTATACATATGTGTGCATAGGTGGTCCTATTGAATGGATGACTACGGTGTTTAGCTAGGGAAAATCCAATGCTTGATTTACATGCAATTCTAAGTACTTGTACATTATAATTCTGTACAAGTTTTTTACAATGATTACATTTGCATGAAAATATAAATACTTCATGTTGGATTTCCCTTATTGTTGTGTCATCCTGCACACTCAAGTAGCTCGTTAGATAAATAAGAATGAAATGTTTGTCATAATCAAAAACAAAGGGATTTTATAGATGTCCATTTAGCCAACAATCTCCCCCTTTTTGAAGATGACAAACATTTCCAAAATATGAATAAAGGAAATATAAAACATATAAATGCCATACCTTTAGATTGCCTGTTTGGAACTTTTCCTCTTATTTATAAAATGTGTGCTTAGTATCCCCAGTGAATTATGGAACATGAAATCCAGTTCATTTGGGAATATAGCAACTTTCAATGTAAAGCCAAGAGTATATTTATGAAACTCATTGATTGAGTTTGTCATAAGTATTAAGTTATAGTTTTATATATCTCTCCCCCTTTGTCATCTCAAAAAGATAACCGTTTTATTTAAAAACTCCCCCTTAATTAGATATCCCATCAAAAATGATCGAAAAAGATGTCCATTGAATAGCCAAAATGTAAAGCAATGAGGTGTCTAGCCAAGAGGCAACAATTTGCGAATTACCAATTGAAACGTTCATATCAATATTGATACAAATCATAAAAGCATAAGTAGTCGTTTTTAAGAACCGCAGATATCAAAGAAAACATCCTCCAACGGAGTAATAATTAGTTGCTTCCTAATGTTGTTGAATTGATCTAATGGAAGCGGTTTTGTAAAGATATCAGCTAATTGATTTTCTGTATCAACATGATGAAGGGAAACATGATTCTTTGAGATGTGATCCCTTAAGAAGTGATGACGGATTTCAATATGTTTGGCCCGGCTGTGTAGAATAGGATTGTGTGCTAAGTTTATGGCGCTTGTGTTGTCACAAAAAATAGGTGTAGATGAAAGATGAAAACCATAATCGCTTAAAACCTGTTGCATATAAAGCACTTGAGCACAACAAGACCCAGCTGCCATATATTCAGCTTCGGTGGTAGATAGGGCAACCGTGTTTTGTTTCTTGCTAAACCAAGATACTAAGGCTCTACCTAATAAGAAACATCCACCACTAGTACTTTTGCGATCAAGTCGACAACCGGCATAATCCGCATCAGTATATGCTTTAAAATCCAATGATTGTCCTTTTGGATACCATAAACCAAAACAAGTAGTGCCGGCTAGATATCGAAGGATTCGTTTAACCGCAAGAAAATGAGATTGCATAGGCTGGGATTGAAATCGAGCACAAAGACCAACGGAAAACATAATGTCCGGTCGGGAAGCGGTTAAATATAGCAAACTACCAATCATGGCTCTATATAAGGAATCATCAATAGGTTCCCCATTTTCATCCTTATCAATTTTAATAGAAGTAGCCATAGGAGTAGTAGCATGTTTGCATTGATCCATCCCAAAGCGTTTTAACAGTTCTTTAGTGTATTTTTCTTGGCTTATAAAAATTCCGGCAGGTGTTTGCTTAATTTGAAAACCAAGAAAGAATGTTAGTTCACCCATAAGGCTCATTTCAAATTCTTTTTGCATAATGTCACTAAATTGTGTGCATAATGATTCATTTGAGGCACCAAAAATAATGTCATCAACATATATTTGTACAACTAAGAAATCAGATGCATATGTTTTGAAAAATAGAGTAGAATCTGAATTTCCAATAGAGAAACCATTATCAAAAAGATATGTCTTGAGCCGTTCATACCAAGTCCTAGGGGCTTGTTTTAGACCATAAAGTGCCTTTTTAAGTTTATAAACATGATCGTCCTTTTCTGGGATTTCGAAGCCAGGTGGTTGAGCAACATAAACTTCTTCTTGTATGATGCCATTTAGAAATGCACTTTTGACATCCATTTGATATAACTGAATGTTTTTATGGGCAGCAATAGCTAATAACATCCTAATAGCTTCAAGTCGAGCTACGGGTGCATATGTTTCATCAAAGTCAATTCCTTCTTGTTGATTATATCCTTGTGCAACTAACCGTGCTTTATTCCGTATGACTTCTCCTGCCTCATTAAGTTTGTTCCTAAAAACCCATTTAGTGCCTATGATAGTTTTATCTTGTGGTTTAGGAACTAAATCCCATACATCATTTTTAGTGAATTGATTTAATTCCTCTTGCATGGCTATTATCCAGTAATCATCCTTAAGAGCTTCGGATATTTTCTTAGGTTCAATGATAGAGACAAAAGCCATGTTTGCAACATCTTGGAAAGAGGACCTAGTTTTGACTTTATCATTTGGATCTCCAATAATTAGCTCTTGGGGATGATCCTTGATCAGCCTAGGTGTAGGTTGTGGTTCGACCGGAGGATCGGATGTGGGAGTTTTCTCATTATCATTTGGAATGGTTATAGTTTCAAATTGATTTGTGAGATCAATGATATCTAAATTTGTAGATTTTGATTCCTCATGAAAAGAAACATGAATGGATTCCTCAACTTTTCTAGAGATAGTGTTATATACCCTAAACGCTTTGCTAGAAGTAGAATATCCCAAGAAGAATGCTTTTTGTGATTTAGAATCAAACTTGTCTCTATCATCCTTGGTGTTTAAAATATAACATGTAGAGCCAAAAGTATGAAAGTAGTCAACTCTAGGTTTCTTAGAGTGTATTATTTCATATGGAGTTTTCTTCAAGTGAGAGTGAACCGTGACTCTATTTAGCACATAACAAGCTGTGTTTACAGCTTCAGCCCAAAAGGTTTTAGGTGTGTTGTGTTCAAGCATCATGGTCCTAGCCATTTCTTGTAGAGATCGATTTTTCCGTTCCACAATACCATTTTGTTGTGGGGTACGTGGAGCAGAGAAATTGTGAGTATATCCCTGAGATGTACAAAAAGTTTCAAAAGTATGATTTTCAAATTCGCCACCGTGATCACTTCTAATGGTACATATTTTATGTTGTAAAAGATTTTCAATTTTAGAACAAAATTGCATAAAGACATGAATAGTGTCATCTTTTGTTGCAATAAAATGTACCCATGTAAATCTACTATAATCATCAACAATAACAAAACAGTATCGTTTACCACCAATAGATTGTGTTCTCATTGGTCCAAATAAATCCATATGAATTAATTCTAAGGATCTACTGGTGCTAAGTACATGTTTTGATTTAAAAGATGTTTTGGTTTGCTTTCCCATTGTACAAGGTTCACAATTTGCAACTTGATCAAAAGACAAAACAGGTAATCCACGAACAAGATCATATTTTACTAACTTTTTAATAGCATGTGAACTAGCATGACCAAGCTTTTTATGCCATAGTTGTAAGGTGTTTTCATTTGCAAGTAAGCATTTACCTACTACTGATTTCATAGAGTTTGGTTTAAGGATATAAAGATTTCCAACTCTATTTCTTTCATAAACAACAGTTGTAGTATTTTCTATCAATAACTTGCAGCAGGTTTTGTTAAATAACACATCATAACCGCTATCACATAGTTGACTTACACTTATTAAGTTATGATGCAATCCATCAACTAGTAGAACATTTTTGATTTCAAGATTTGTTCCAACATTACCTATTCCAACGATTTTGCCCTTACCATTGTCTCCAAAGGTGACCGTCCCACTTTTCTTTTCTTTAAATGTTGAAAATGCATCCTTGTTTCCGGTCATATGTTTGGAGCAACCACTGTCAACGACCCATTCCTGCATTAGAATATAGATTTTGGTACCCATGTGATGGTCCGATAAGGTTAGAAACTTTTTAATTTGCTGATGTGTATAAAAGTTCTGATACAGGAAACCAGTCGGTCGACGATTGTTCGACCGATATAATTCTCGGTCGACAATTTATCGATCGAGGAGGTTACTGTATCACAATCAAAAAGAACAGAAAAAATTTTCGGTTGACCAGTGTTCGACCGAAATGAGTACTGGAAGATTTTCGATTTGTTAAAGACATCCAGTCGGTCGACACTACTTCGACCGACCCAGAGCTCGGTCGACAGTACTTCGACCGACGAAGTTTCTGTTTTAGTACAGCAATGCAGAAAAATAATACCAATAAGCATAGCATCGTTTGTTGAGATAGGACAATATAAATTGCACAAATTAAGTATTTTGTCATATCTCAACTACATTCCATTCTTCTAAGTTTGAGGTCTTGGGGTCCAAACTAAGTTGGACTTCTTAGTCTTGTAGGGGCATGAAAAACAGTAATGACCAAGACGTAAACAGAAATGACAAGTAATAGAATCAACTTCGTTTCTTTTTCTAGTCATTGTGTTTTTGGGTACAAACATAGTTTGGGTCTTTTTGGTTTGGTTTCTCTTTGGAACATATCCCAAACCTTTTCTTCCATTGAAGGTAGTACCACTTCTTAATATGTTATCAAGAATATCTTTTCTTCTTAACTCATGTAGTTCTTGTTGCAACTGAGCAATGTTATTCATTTTCTTATGTATATCTTTTCTTGCCTGGTCTAAATAAGAAAGCAATGAATCCTTTTCTTTTACAATAATGTCATAGTCCGAATGATTGCACAAGATAGGTTGAGTTTGAAAAGCTTGTAGTTTAGCTAACAAATCAGTCTTTTCTTTTGATAGAAGATCAACATTAGTTTCCAAAGTAAGTAGCTTTCTAGTGCAATCATCTAAAGATGTTTTTAAAGATACATTTTCAAGATCAATGTTATTCTTTTCGGAAGAAAGTTCATCTATTTTGGCAATGAGCTCATTGTTTGATTTTATAGTCCTTTTTAGTTTCTTCTTGGCATCAACATATTTATCATGAGTTTCTTGTAAGCTAGCTACTAACTCTTCTTTAGGAAGATCAACTAGGCTTACCTCTTGAGATTCTTCATCTTCTCTTGCCATTAGACATTCTATCTTGTCTTCTCCGCTTTCACTTTCACTCGTTTCATCCCATGCTGCTTTATAAGCTTTTTCTTTCTTCTTATGTGAGCTTTTCTTTCCCTTCTTAGCTTTGGGACATTCATTTTTGAAATGTCCTTTCTTTCCACATTCGAAGCACCTGGGAGTGGAAGAAGAACTAGAAATTTTATTAGATTTAAACCTTCTATATTTCTTACCATTGACTATCAATGCTTCTTCTCCTTCTTCTTCACTAGATTCCTCACTCTCTTGTGAGAGAGCTTTTGATGCTTTGAGAGCCACGTCTTTCTTTGGCCCACGTTGATGTTCATGTTCTCTTCTCTCTTCCTCTTCTAGGTCTGCCTCATGAGCTTCTAAGTTTCCGATGAGCTGTTCCATTTTGAGGCGAGTGAGGTCGTTTGCTTCTGCAATAGCTGTCACCTTTGGTTTGTACTTTGGAGGAAGAGATCGAAGTATTTTTGATACCTGATCTTCCTCAAGAACAGGTTTCCCTAAAGCACTCAAACCATTGACAATAGTAGAAAATTTTGAATACATTTCACTAATAGTTTCGTTTGGATCCATACGAAAATGTTCAAATTTGGTTTTAAGCAAACTAACTTTAGAGTTTTTAACTTGAACCGTACCCTCATATGTTATAGATAATCTATGCCAAATGTCATATGCGGTATCACAGTTTGATACTCTATTAAATTCACCTACTGAAATGGAACAATATAAAATGCTTACCGCCTTTGCATTCATTTGTGCCATTTTTACCGTATTAGCGTCCCATACTTCGAACTCGTCTTGTGGAAGTGTGTATGGTGTAGATACCATTCTCCAAAGATCCCAATTGATTCCTTGGAAGTAAAATTGCATTCTTCTCTTCCAGTATTGATAGTTTGTCCCGTCAAATGCCGGAGGTCGAGCAACGAGCGTTCCTTCAATGTTGAGGTTGTTGAGCACTCCATCCCCCATCTTTTCTTCAAGACTTTGTTAGGGCTCCTTGAAGCCTGCTCTGATACCAATTGAAAACCTCTAGAGGGGGGGTGAATAGAGTTTTATAGAGATTTTAAAATAATTTAAACTCAAACAACCAAAGTAAAGATTGAGAAGAGGAACACAGGTGTTTAGAGTGGTTCCACCTTAGCAAATACTAAGGAGTCAGTCCACTACCCGGTTGCTTACCCAACCGGGATTTTGAAAGTACTAAATTTTATTACCTCTCAAGGATGTTACATAAAATTTACAATACTTTCTAAACACCCTTTGGACAGCCTTCACCCTGAAGTAGTCTTGCCAACCTCGAAGCAGCCTTCCTTGAAGTAACTTCAAGCTCCCCCTTGAAGTAGCCTTCCTCCTGAAGTAGCTTCCTGTCAAGACAGCCTTCCGAAGTAGTCCAAAGTCCTCCTCTTCACACGAAGAGCTTCAACCTCTCCAATCCGCAGCCTCCTACCTAGAGTAGCAAGGAGAGTACAAGTAATACAAAGGAACAAGAAGGGAATAAAAGAAAATACAACTTATCCTTGTAGCTCAAGGCTTGATTTCCCTAGATCAAGCGTTTGGATTTTCCTAGCCAATATGATGGACTTGTGATTGCTAGGGTTAGGAAAATCTAGCCTATAGGACGAGCTTGAGCTAAGGAGAAAAATGGCCAATTGATCACAAAGCTCAGTTCACACAGATTGCACAAGAGGGCTCAAGTATTTTCTCAAGTATAGCAAGTGTAAGAAGTGAATCATAGAGTCCTATGGCTTGTCCTATTTATAGGAATGGCCTAAGTATGCTTAAGGACATTCTAGACAACTTCTAGGGGGTTCCTAGTGCTTAACTAGCCGTTAGGAATAAGTTAGGAGCATTAGCAACGGCTAATTGCTTTTACTCTGCAGATTCTGTCAGAGATCGTCTCGGTCGAAGAACGGTCGACCGAGACACCCACTCGGTCGAAGTGTCGTCGACCGACAGGCTCTCTGAATGCAACGTCTATTTCCAACTGCCAACTAACTTGTCAGTTTAGTCTAACGGCTAATTGCAGAGATCGTCTCGGTCGAGTGAAGGTCGACCGAGATACCTCTCGGTCGAGGACTTGTCGACCGACAGGCTTCTCTTTTCTCAAGTTATATGCAGATATGTCTAACGGCTACTTGGATCTTTCTCGGTCAAGAATATGGTCGACCGAAGGTGTCTCGGTCGAGGAGTTGGTCGACCGAGAGAGATCCTATTTTAAGGTTTCAAGTTAGGCACTAGTTATACATATGTGTGCATAGGTGGTCCTATTGAATGGATGACTACGGTGTTTAGCTAGGGAAAATCCAATGCTTGATTTACATGCAATTCTAAGTACTTGTACATTATAATTCTGTACAAGTTTTTTACAATGATTACATTTGCATGAAAATATAAATACTTCATGTTGGATTTCCCTTATTGTTGTGTCATCCTGCACACTCAAGTAGCTCGTTAGATAAATAAGAATGAAATGTTTGTCATAATCAAAAACAAAGGGATTTTATAGATGTCCATTTAGCCAACAGTGATGCCCCTTTTCTTGTTAACTTTTAGGTGATGCGCATCAAGTGCCTTCAGTGCTTCAGAGCTTACATGTGCATCATCAACCTAAAATTTGACAAAATAAACACACTGAATTAGCCCAATATAGAAATATAGGATATATGACAACTAGTAGATAATGAATTTCTATAGAAATATATGATATGTTTTTAAAACTTACATTGGTATCCTTGCCATGCTCATCATGGACATCATGCTCATCATGGACATCATACCCATGGTCAACCATCTGAAAATGTCATTAAAAAGGCAAACATTTAGCATTTGTATTAACTAGAAGATAATGAAACATTATATCTGAAATGATATTGATATTAAAAAAGCAAACATTTAGCATTTTATATAGTTCACATATAAAAATGAAACATTGAAAAATGAAACATATAAAAAAAGATAAACATGCATGACTCTAAAATTGTGATCTTTTATCAACTAACAATCCTTCATTGTGATCTTCGTGCACATATAAGTCATCATTAGCTTCAATATTTTGTGGAGTTGGCAACCGAACTAAGAATGGACTGGAGTCATCATACTTATCATAGTACTCTTCTTCATCTATAGGACCTTCAATGAACTGTCTTTTACCATGAAAAACAACTGACCATTTATCATTTGCAAGATCATCGATATAAAATACGTGTTTCTCCTGTGATGCCAATATGAATGTCTCACCCTTCTCGCCAATCTTTTCAAAGTTCACTAAAGTGAAACCCAATTCATACACTAAAACTTCTTTGGTGTTATCAACCCAATTACATTTGAAGAGCGGAATTCTGAAATCTATGTAGTCAAACTCCCATATGTGTTCAATGACACCATAATATGACATTTTAGCTTCACGTGGACTCTTATCCTTTGCACTTGCAAAATACATAGTCGACGCTTGAAGGGTGACCCCACTATTTTGGACGACACTCTTATCATCTTGGCACTTTGTGTAATATGTGAACCCATTAATGTCAAACCCTTCATAAGACATAACATTCGATTTTGGTTTAAAGGTGAGGCATTTGATAGTTTCTGTAATATCATCTGGTGTTTGAGATAGTTGATGTAAGACTTTATATTCAAACCACTTAGTAAAAGTCTTGTTATGCTCTCTAGAAAGCCACATTGAACTGGCTCGAGGATGTTGTCTCTTGATGAAATTGGTATGTTCCTCGATATAAACACTCACTTCATCCATGTTGTGTAAAATATACAAGTGACCTTGTTCTAACTGCTCACGACTGATTACTTTCACCCGTTATCCCAAAATTCCTTTGCCCTCCTCAATATTCTTGTCATTAACAGGTGTGTCATTACCACTTAGAAAGTCATTGCAAAAACCCATAACCTCTCTCGATACATAACCCTAAATAATACTCCCTTCAGGCCAATAACAGTTTCGAACATCACCTTTAAAAACACTCATGTATCGTTCAAAGGGATATATCCAATGCAAGAAAAATGGTCCCAACATTTTCACTTCCCTAGTCAAGTGGACAATAAGATGTTCCATGATATCAAAGAACGAAGGAGGGAAATACATATCAAGCTAACATTGGGTAACTGTGGCAACACATCCCACTATCACACAGACAACGAGGTGTTACGCAAAAACGTGCGTAAATCACCATAACCACAGATTACCAAAAACACAGGTTAATTAAAACTGATTGTGGAAAGCTGATAAATTGAGAAACTATTACATTCAGGTCCTCATCCTACAAAGAAACAGGTTATACAAACATATACAAGATCTGATACGTGTCCACAGCTCAAAGGAATAGCTGTCTAACCATCACATGAGTTCACCACCTGTTCATATACATAAACGCCCACATCCGGCCAACAACAGGATATACAAAACACCAACGATCATACATCGTGAAACAACATCAAAACACCTCCAAGGACCTGAGAGTACAGGGATGACTCTAGACTCCACTACAAAACATCCAAAACAGCAACATATCCATTGCTTGCCTTCTATAGCTCGTCTAGCTGCTCGGCCGCAACTCCGCGACCACCACCGCGACTAGCTCGACCACCTAAAAAGGTTGTAAACCAACTGGGTGAGACACACAGTCCCAGCGAGAAACATAACTCCCCGCCGCAACTATAGAACCTCAGAATGATAAAGCTATAACAACAGATAACTTATAACAGGTATAACAAGAGCAGTTTATGTAAGATAAAGCTATTCTTACCGACAAGCTTACCAGATGTATAGGAGGCATATAACCAATATTTCTCAATGGAACATGATTAACAAGATAAGATATATTGCCACATAACATGAGGAATATAGAAGTAACTGCAAGATATAACCGATTAATTACATAAACAAGGCCTCAACCAATGTTCCGTATTTTGCCTTAGTAATTTCTATACGGCTGAATTATGTATTTTATTATGCCCTGAGGAAGTGAACCGTACCGTTCAAATCCAACCTTCGGCTGCGAAGCCTATATCCGGTGCCATACAAGGTCAATGAAAGAGCCGGACTTCACGACCTTCCCCTTCGTAGTCAGTGCACGAAACAAAAGCAGGACCGTAGTCTCATGCTTGAGTGGCCTTAGCCACAGGGTCAGCTCTATAGGCTACCCTTTCTAGACCGCCTCGGTATAGGTCTCGGCGCTAGTATATTTGAGCCATGAACAAATGTGTTCATGCTCCAACACATTGAGCCATGGGCTTACTCACCATGCTCTTCATATATATATATATATATATATATATATATATATATATATATATATATATATACATATATATATACATATATATATCCAAGTCTGCAACCGTAGATGCACTCATTTTCCTCTCTATTTAAGGCTAGGAGAAACCACACATATTCAACAATATGCGCTTCCAGGTTAACCCGTAGGAGAACCTGTTTCACCATCACCAGCTACTGATGATGATGGATCTATGGCAAAGGCAACTACATGATATATTCCACTGTGATTACTTAGTATCTTTTGTATGGATTGCAAGATTCAACCAATTTGTATAACATGCAGACTATAACAAGAAATAAACAACTTAAAACTTCAACATTATGTTTTTATTGTAATCACATCAACCTAATCCATCTCAAGGATCCAACATCACATGTTATCACTTGGCCTCTTGCCAATCATCCAGATCCATCTCAAGGATCATCACATACCATGGGATCTCAATCCCTCATCCTGTACTGCCACTGCCTCTCAAGGCTTACATCATCATCATCATGGAACAAACACATCATACATGCAATCTCATCAACAAGAGTAATTATTAAAGTGATGTTACTCATCACATATTTCTCATGGCCTTTTCATGGCTAATAATCACCTGCATGGTTAGTGTATACAATAATCATTTGTTCAACAGAAAGTCAGTGCTTACCAATACAAGGTGACATTAAAGATTCTATACTTGTCATTCATACATCAACTGATGATCATGTGCATAAGACACATCATTAAGCAAACCACTTGTGTACCTACCATTATTCTCCTTATCATTAACAGATAATCATGATGATCAAGTTCATGCATATAGTCATGTCATATATAAAGGACAAATGTTACCATTACCATTACCATTACCATTATCATTATCATTAAGTAAACAAGGAGTCACCATTGTGTTAAGCAAGGACATAAACAACTAGTCTACTTTCCATAAAACGTGAAACCCTCACTATAAGCGCTAGGAGCCCTCACTAGAGGTACCAAGGACCCTCGCTAAAAGCACCACGAACTCTCACTAAAGGCATGTATCGGGCCACCTGCCCTCACCCAATGCTCAACACAAACAGTCCCCAACGCTGCATTTCCACTAAGGCAACCAAGCATGCAACGCGGTGTCACATGAGGAGTATTGCGCGTCAGGGGTGTCGGGCACTCCTCATATCGGGCAACGCCCGTCACAACTCACACTATCGACCTTTACAAAGGCAGCATGATGCCCGTCATAGGCATCTCAGCAACGCCTGTCACAGGGCAGCTATCGGCCAGGTCACCACAAAAAGATAACGTCTAAGAGAGAGATAACTCAACCACATATCGTGCAACTAAGTGATCAAGGCCTAACGGCCATCACAAGGTAAGGAAAAGGTTGTGATGTCCGTCACAGGAGAAAATGGTATCGCCCGTCACACAGGCCTATCGCCCAACAAGCTAGGTCAAGAGGGCTGTCAGGCAGCACCTCCCCATACCCATATTGTCCAAGGCACCACTCACAAAGGTTATCTTCTTCCTCAAGCACACAAAGGCAACCAAAACCCTAGAGGGTCAAGAACACAAGCTCACTAAGAAACCCTAAACCACCAAGAGGATCGGCCAACATGGACACTTAAGCAAGATGCTAAACTAACAACAACATGTAAGCAAGTTCATAGAAAAGGAGATAGTGTAGCTAGGGTTAGAAGTTATGTAACCCGCCTTAAGCAAGCTCCAAGCTCCTAGATCCAAGCACCACCAAGCAAAGAAGAAGGGACTCCAAGGGATATCGTCCACTAGGCTTACTCCTTCAAGGGGATATCGGCCACCTCAAGCAAAGAAGAAGGTTGTGTCATGCACAACAAGGTGGAGAAGAGACTAAGGGACCAAAGGAACTCAAAGCAAGGAAAGGAACCCCATATATAGAAGGAAAGGGAGGAGAAAACAAGGTAGAGCAAGGCAAGGTGTCGTCCACCTAAGGACACTTGTCCTAGTGCACGAGCCACCACACTAGCAAGCCCTAAACACATGTCCAAGGTCATTGCCACATGCAAGCATCATGCACCAAGTGTCCACTAGTGGTGACACAAACGAGGTCAAAACTAGGTCAATCATCATGGGCGACACAACACCCAACACCATGGGTGACGCACCTCATCCCCATGGGCGACACACACACACCTTGGCCGATACACACACCTCTTGGGCGATACAAGGCTCAACCAAGCCAAAACAAGGCACCTCAAGGGCCAAACAAGCTCAACCAGGCCCAAAAGAACTCAAGCAACGAGCCCAAGCCTACCTCTCTACACAAGAGGAAGCAAAGAGAGAGAGGAACACCTCACAAGGTGGCAAACTTGCCCACAAAACCCTAGACTTGGGTTATTTGCAAGTAGCCCCTCCAACTCTCAACAAAGCACAACCAAACCCTAATCACCACTAAAGGTGATTAGCAAGCACCAAAGCATCAAGGTTAAGCAAAACAAACAGGGTAAACCCTAAACGAAGGTCAGGGTGCTTACAAGGTAACCCCCTTTAAGGGATTTCATCCCCAAAATCCGAAGAGAAAAGTGAGGGATACTTCCTCCTCATCTCTTCCTCAAGCTCCCACGTGGCTTCCTCAACACCATGATGATGCCAAAGAACCTTCACAAGAACCATGTCCTTCCTCTTCAGCTTCTTGACCCTTCTGTCAAGGATTGCCACAGGACCTTCCTCATAGGTCACATCTTCATCATGCTCAACCTCAACTGGCTGTATCATTGTTCCCGAATCTGGATGACTTTTCTTCAACATACTGACATGGAACATTGGATGTAACCTGTGCAACTCTGGAGGCAACTCTAACTCATAAGCTACTTTTCCAACACGTGCTATGACTGAGTAAGGCCCCATATACTTGGGTGCTAACTTACCCTTCCGTACAAACCTCATCACACCTTTCCACGGCGAGACCTTAAGATACACTTTGTCTCCTGCCTGGAACTCTAAAGGTCGTTGGCGATTGTCTGCATAAGACTTCTTCCTGTCCTGTGCCACTTTCAACTGTTGTTGTATTACTTTGATCTTTTCGGTTGTCTGCTGTACTAACTCAGGACCCAAAAGCTGATACTCACCAGACTCATACCAACACAAAGGAGATATGCACTTCCTTCCATACAAGGCCTCATAAGGAGCCATGTCACTGCTCCATTGATAACTGTTGTTGTAGGAAAACTCTATCAAGCTAAGATGTACATCCCAGTTGCCTAGAAACTGTAAAACACAAGCTCGAAGGAGATCTTCTAAAGTCTGAATAGTCCCTTCAGACTGTCCATCTGTCTGCGGGTGAAAAGCGGTACTGAACCTCAAATGCGTTCCCAATGCTTTGTGCAAATGTTCCCAAAAATGACTCGTAAACTGAGGACCTCTGTCAGAAACTATTATCACTGGCACACCATGCAAATGTACTATCTCATCAACATATAATCGAGCGCGTTTCTCAGCTGTATACGTTGTCTTCACTGGTAAGAAATGGGCAGACTTCGTCAATCTGTCCACTATCACCCAAATGGAATCATGATTCCTAGTTGTTCGGGGTAGACCAACTACGAAATCAATGGTTATATGATCCCATTTCCACTGCGGTATCAGCAAAGGTTGCAACGTACCTGCCGGCTTCTGATACTCAGCCTTCACTTGCTGACAAACCACACATCTCTCCACGGACTCAGCTACATCTTTCTTCCAGCCTGGCCACTAATAAAAGTCCTTCAGACTATGATACAACTTGGTGACACCGGGATGCATAGCATACATCGACATGTGTGCTTCCTCGAGCACCAACTTCCTCAAATCATTAGCATCTGAAACCACCATCCTATCACGATAGCAAACTAGTCTATCCTCAGACTAATGGAACCCATCACGCTTTTCACTACCGAACTCTGATTTGATCAACTGTACTGCATCATCTGTCTGTTGTGCATTTTTGATCTGCTGTCTCAGTGTAGGCTTGACTTGCATCTGTGCTAAAAGACCATACAACAAAGAAACTTCCATCTGCACATTCATATATCATAGAGAAACAAACATATCTCGCCTATTGCATACCAGAGAACTCAACCGTGCCTTCTTTCAAGAAAGAGAAGAAGACTTTCTCCTAAGCACATCAGCTACCACATCCTACACCTTTCTTGGAAGCATCACAGAAAACAACATTGCCTTTTCCAGACTCTGGGAGGATTAACACTGGAGCATTGGTCAGCTTCTCCTTCAAACTCTGGAAAGCTTGCTGACATTGATCATCCCAAACAAAAGGTACATCCTTTCTAGTCAACTTTGTCATCGGCAACGCAATCGCACCAAAGTCCTTGATAAACCTCTGGTAGTATCCTGCTGAACCAAAGAAAATACAAACTTCTGTCGACGTCTTCGGTTGTTCCCAATCCACAACGGATTCCACCTTATTCGGATCCACTTTGACTCCTTCAGCAGATATCACATGACCCAAGAAGTCACTTCCTCCAACCAGAACTCACACTTACTAAACATGGCATACAACTGATGTTGACAAAGAAGAGTCAACGCTAGACGAAGATGTCGCTCATGCTCTAGCATGTCCCGAATATAGATCAAGATGTCATCTATAAAGACTACAACAAACTGATCTAAGAACGGACGGAACACTCTATTCATAAGATCCATGAAAGCAACAGGTGCATTGGTTAGCCCGAACAGCATAACCACAAACTCAAAGTGATCATACCTCATCCTAAAAGCAGACTTTGGTATGTCATCCGCCTTAATCCTCAACTGATGACATCCAGACCGTAGATCGATCTTTGAAAACACTGTAGCACCACGCAAGTGATCGAACAGATCATCAATCCTCGGTGATGGGTGCTTGTTCTTGATCATGACCTTGTTCAACTGCCAGTAATATATACACAACCACATCGATCCATCCTTCTTCTTGACTAACAACACTGGAGCACCCCAAGGTGACGTACTCGGTCGGATAAAACCTTTCTCCAACAACTCTTGCAACTGCTTCTTCAACTCTGCCATCTCTACTGGAGCCATCCTATACGGTGTCTGTGCAACTGGCTGTGTTCCTGGAACCAGATTGATCTTGAAGTCAATCTCTCGGGGTGGAGGAACACCAGGAAACTCCTCAGGAAATGCGTCAGCAAACTCTCGAACAACTGACACCTCCTCAAGACTAGGACCTTTCACCTTGGTAACCACAACGGTATTCACCACGTGAGCTAAGAACGCCTCACATCCTTGTCGTAAGAACTTCTCTGCCACCATAGCTGATACTAAACATGTTGGAAGAATCTTCCTATCTCCCTGGAAGATCCACTTCTCTCCATCATCATCAAACACCGCCTGTTTGGAAACACAGTCCAAAACAACCTTATACTTCTCTAAGGTATCCATCCCAAGGATAACATCGAAACCATGCATATCAAGTGGTATAAGATCCACTTGAATGTTGTGTACCAAGAAAGACAAGACATAAGATGGACACTCATCTCTAAGAAATGAGGAACCATCAAGAGGGTTTTCTAACAACAAGCTATCCTTCTTACAGCTAATAGGTAAATGACAATTTTCAAGCATACTATAGGCGATAAAAGAGTGTGTAGCGCCTGGGTCAACCAGAACAGATATAGAGCAAGAAGAAGACATATCAGAATGAAATAACTCCATCTGATCTGTCACCACTCGCGGGTTGACTATCGCCTTCGGCTGACTCATAGCATAGAATCGAGTCGTTGCTTGTTGTCCACGCCCTCTGCTTCCTTGAGCAGACGATCCGGCTTGTGACGCCTGACCGCGTCCTCGCCCTCTGCTACCACTGAACTGCAGTCGATCTGACCCTTGAAGATTTTGTCTCGGCTGTTGCGTCACTTCAACGTCTCTTCTTGGGAAATTGGACCTCAGATGCCCGATCTGACCACAACGATAGCATTTCCTATCTTCAAGTTGTGTCCTAGATGGCCCTGTCACCGCCACTGAAACTGAAAACTTTGGCTCTTTGAAGCCACCAAACCTTCGACCCTGGAACTGAGCAGGCCTCTTCTTAGACCTGGATTCTCTTCTCCTCCTAACTGATTGTTCGACTCTCCGGACAGATTCCACAACCGTCGCAAACCGTTCTCGATTCTCCAATGCAGAAGTAGGTGTTGTCATCTCAGCACTCAGACCTTTCTCAAAGCGCCTGATCCGCTCCTCATCTGTCGCTGCCATATGAGGACAAAACCTCAACAGATCCATGAACTTGGCTTCATACTCATTTATGTTCACCCTTCCTTGTTGCAAGTGCTCAAACTGACTGATCTTCTCATCCAGATACGTCTTCAGAAAGTATCTGCTGACGAACTCGCACCGGAAAACTTCCCAACAGATCACCTCACCAGGCCGCTTCTCTTCCTCGATGGTCCACTAGTGACCAGCATTACCCTTCAGAAGGTAGACAACATGCTTTACTTTATCTGCTTTGGGGATGTCGAGGATCCGGAAAGCCTTCTCAAGACTTGTCAGCCATAGATCTACATCCATTAGATCAGCCGTTCCAACATAATCCGAAGCTCTGACTCAGCGAAGCCGCTCGAAGGTCTTCCCAATACCCGATGCTTCTCCATGGGGAGCATGTACTCTCAGAGGAGGCACTGGCAATCGCTCAACCATGAGATTCATCATAGCCATCATCTGCCCCATAAGCTGTTGATAGGCAGGATGTTCAAGAATGGCTGGGTTAGGTTGGGGGACCTCAGGCAGCCGATCTTCATGTGCCTGTCTTGTAGCTCCATCAACCGATGCAGCATCACTATGCTCAGGAGCATGTTCTTCTTAGTTTCCATACATCTTGGATTCTCTTCCGCTGAGGGCAGAACATGTTCGTAAGAAAACATGGAAAACTCACAAGAATAGACTCAACCTAGTCCTAAATCCCTGTAGACTCAGCGAACCTAGGGCTCTGATACCAAAACTTGTGGCAACACATCCCACTATCACACAGACAGCAAGGTGTTACGCAAAAACGTGCGGAAATCACCATAACCACAGATTACCAAAAACACAGGTTAATTAAAACCGATTGCGAAAAGCTGATAAACTGAGAAACTATTACATTCAAGTCCTCATCCTACAAAGAAACAAGTTATAAAAATATATACAAGATCTAATACATGTCCACAGCTCAGAGGAACAACTGTCTAACCATCACATGAGTTCACCACCTGTTCATATACATAAAGGCTCACATCCGGCCAACAGCAGGATATACAAAACACCAACGATCATACATCGTGAAACAACGTCAAAACACCTCCAAGGACCTGACAGTACAGGGATGACTCTAGACTCCACTACAAAACAGCAGCATATCCATCGCTTGCCTTCTACTGCTCGTCTAGCTACTCGGCCACAACTCCGCGACCACCACCATGACTAGCTCGACCACCTAAAAAGGTTGTAAACCAACAGGGTGAGACACACAGTCCCAGCGAGAAACAAAACTCCCCGCCGCAACTACAGAACCTCAGAAAGATAAAGCTATAACAGCAGATAACTGATAACAGGTATAACAAGAGCAGTTTATGTAAGATAAAGCTATTCTTACCGACAAGCTTACCAGATGTACAGGAGGCATATAACCAATATTTCTCAATGGAACATGATTAACAAGATAAGATATATTGCCACATAACATGAGGAATATAGAAGTAACTTCAACATATAACCGATTAACTATACAAGCAAGGCCTCAACCAATGTTCTGTATTTTTCCTTAGTAATTTCTATACGGCTGAATTACGTATTTTATTATGCCCTGAGGAAGTGAACCGTACCGTTCAAATCCAACCTTCGGCTGTGAAGCCTATAGCCGGTGCCATACAAGGTCAATGAAAGAGCTAGACTTCACGACCTTCCCCTTCGTGGTCGGTGCACAAAACAAAAGCAGGACCGTAGTCTCATGGTTGAGCGGCCTTTGCCACAGGGTCAGCTCTATAGGCTACCCTTTCTATCCCGCCTCAGTACAGGTCTCGGCGCTGTATATTTGAGCCATGAACAAACGTGTTCATGCTCCAGCACATTGAGCCATGGGCTTACTCACCATGCTCTTCATATATATAGATATATGAGTCTGCAACCGTAGTTGCACTCGTTTTCCTCTCTATTTAAGGCTAGGAGAAACCACACATATTCAACAATATGCGCTTCCAGGTTAACCTGTAGGAGAACCTGTTTCACCATCACCAGCTACTGACGATGATGGATCTATGGCCAGGGCAACTACATGATATATTCCATTGTGATTACTTAGTATCTTTTATATGGATTGCAATATTCAACCAAGTTGTATAACATGCAGACTATAACAAGAAATAAACAACATAAAACTTCAACATTATGCTTTTATTGTAATCATATCAACCTGATCCATCTCAAGGATCCAACATCACATGTCATCACTTGGCCTCTTACCAATCATCCAGATCCATCTCAAGGATCATCACATACCATGGGATCTCAATCCCTCATCTTGTACTACCACTACCTCTCAAGGCTTATATCATCATCATCATGGGACAAACACATCATACATGCAATCTCATCAACAAGAGTAATTATTAAAGTGATGTTACTCATCACATATTTCTCATAGCATTTTCATGGCTAATCATCACCTGCATGGTTAGTGTATACAATAATCATAGGTTCAACAGAAAGACTGTGCTTACCAATACAGGGTGACATTAAAGATTATATCCTTGTCAGTCATACATCAACTGATGATCATGTGCATAAGACACAACATTAAGAAAACCACTTGTGTACCTACTATTATTATCCTTATCATTAACAAATAATCATGATGATCAAGTTCATGCATATAGTCATGTCATATATAAAGGACAAACGTTACCATTATCATTACCATTACCATTATCATTATCATTAAGAAAACAAGGAGTCACCATCGTGTTAACCAAGGACATAAACAACTAGTCTACTTTCCATAAAACGTGAATCCCTCACTATAAGCGCTAGGAGCCCTCACTAGAGGTACCAATGACCCTCACTAAAAGCACCACAAACTCTCACTAAAGGGCAGTATCGGGCCACCTGCCCTCACCCAAGGCTCAACACACATAGTCCGCAACGTTGTGTTGCCACTAACGCAACCAAGCGTGCAACGCGACGTCACATGAGGAGTATCACGCGTCAGGGGTTTCGGGCACTCCTCATATCGGGAAACGCCCGTCAAAACTCACACTATCGACTGATACAAAGGCAGCATGACACCTGTCACAGGCATCTCAGCAACGCCCGTCACAGGGAAGCTATCGGCCGGGTCACCACAAAAAGATAATGTTCAAGAGAGAGATAACTCAACCACATATCGTGCAACTAACTGATCAAGGCCTAACGGCCATCACAAGGTAAGGAAAAGGTTGTCACACCCGTCACAGGAGCAAATGGTATCGTCCGTCACACAGGCCTATCGCCCAACAAGCTAGGTCAAGAGGGTTGTCGGGCAGCACCTCCCCAAACCCATATCGTCCAAGGCACCACTCACAAAGGTCATCTTTTTCCTCAAGCATACAAAGGCAACCAAAACCCTAGAGGGTCAAGAACACAATCTCACCAACAAACCCTAAACCACCAAGAGGATCGGCCAACATGGACACTTAAGCAAGATGCTAAACTAACAACAACATGTAAGCAAGTTCATAGAAAAGGAGATAGTGTAGCTAGGGTTAGAAGTGATGTAAGTCGCCTTAAGCAAGCTCCAAGCTCCTAGCTCCAAGCACCACCAAGAAAAGAAGAAGGGACTCCAAGGGATATCGTCCACTAGGCTTGCTCCTTCAAGGGAATATCGGCCACCTCAAGCAAAGAAGAAGGTTGTGTCATGCACAACAAGGTGGAGAAGAGACTAAGGGACCAAAGGAACTCAAAGCAAGGAAAGGAACCCCATATATAGAAGGAAAGGGAGGAGAAAACAAGGTAGAGCAAAGCAAGGTGTTGTCCACCTAAGGACACTTGTCCTAGTGCACGAGCCACCACTCTAGCAAGCCCTAAACACATGTCCAAGGTCATTGCCACATGCAAGCATCATGCACCAAGTGTCCACTAGTGGTGACACAAACGAGGTAAAAACTAGGTCAAACATCATGGGCGACACAACACCAAGCACCATGGGTGACACACCTCATCCCCATGGGCGACACACACACCTTGGCCGATACACACACCTCTTGGGCGATACAAGGCTCAACCAAGCCAAAACAAGGCATCTCAAGGCCCAAACAAGCTCAACCAGGCCCAAAAGAGCTCAAGCAACGAGCCCAAGCCTACCTCTCTACACAAGAGGAAGCAAAGAGAGAGAGAGGAACACCTCACAAGGTGGAAAACTTTCCCATAAAACCCTAGACTTGGGTTATTTGCAAGTAGCCCCTCCAGCTCTCAACAAAGCACAACCAAACCCTAATCACCACTAAAGGTGATTAGCAAGCACCAAATCATCAAGGTTAAGCAAAACAAACAGGGTAAACCCTAAACGAAGGTCAGGGTCCTTACAGTAACAACCACTTCTCTTTGCAAATTATCGAGAGTATCAGGGTCAATAACTTTGCTGCACAGACTGTTGAAAAAGAAACAAAGTCTGGTGATTGCAAACCTTACATGCTTCGACAATATAGATTGAATTTCCACGGGCAATATTTGTTGCATTAGAGTGTGAAAATCATGATATTTAAGACCTATCAACTTCAGATCTTTCATTGATACCAATCTATGGATGTTGGATGAGGAACCCTATGGTACCTTAACATTTGCCAAGCATTCACAAAAAGCTTTCTTCTCCTTTCTAGACAATGTGTAACAAGCGGGAGGTAAGTATGTATTTTTATTACCCATTTCATGTAATTCTATTAATTGTGACCTTATTCCCATTTCACATAGGTCCAATTTGGATTTTATCCCATCTTTAGTCTTACCTGGTATATTCAACAGAGTACCAATGACACTATCACAGACATTTTTCTCAACATGCATGACACTGATACAATGCATGACTATCAAAGAACTCCAATAAGGAAGATCCCAAAATATTGACTTCTTCTTGAATGAAGAATTGTCACTCTGTGTGGCCATAGTACATTGTGATCTCTTACCAAATTCATTGACAATGTCTTTTACTCTTTCATAAACAACATCCATGGTATAGGTTTAGGTTCACTACGTTCCTCATTCCATCCATTGAATGCTTTACACTTCCTACGATACACATGGAATTTTGAAAGAAACCTTTGATGACCAAGATATACAGTCTTGCCGCCATGTTTTAGTCTTATTGAATCAGTGTTCTCTTCACATATAAGACATGTTTTAGCTCCTTTGACACTATATCCATACCAATTCCCGTTGTTGGAAAGTCATTAATAGTGCAAAACAACATAGCGTGCAAACGAAATGTCTCTCTTCGTGAAGCATCATAGGTCATCACACCTTCACTCTAGAGTTTCTTTAAGTCATCAATCAGAGGTTCAACATAAACATCGATATCATTTCTAGGTTGTTTAGGGCCCGATATCAACAAAGACAACATAACACACTTATTTTTCATACACAACCAGGGAGGGATTGTATATAACAAGCATGATTGGCCAAATCTATGTTGGCTGCTCAATGTCCCGTACGGATTCATCCCATATGTACAAAAGCCCAAGTCTTAGATTCCTGTCTTATTCACCAAATTTGGGGTACGATAGATCAATCTTCTTCCACTGTGGGGAATCAGACGCTTGTCGTAGGATCCCATCATTATTTTTCTTAACATCTGCATGCCATCTCAAATTCTTCGTATCTATCAGATTTGCAAACAAGCGTTGAAACTGTGATATTATAGGTAGATACCACATCACCTTGGCAGGAGAACCAGGTTTAGACTCCCCCGAAGTCGTCAATTTATATTGTGATGCACCACATTTCGGACAATCTTTCAAATCCACATAGTCCTTTTGAAATAATACACAATCATTTGGGCATGCGTGTATCTTCTTGGCCTCCATTCCCATTGGGCACAACAATTTCTTTACCTGGTATGTTGAGATTGGCAGCTCGTTTCCTTCAGGAAGCATTTCTTTCAACAAAGTCAATAATGAAGTGAAGATTTTGTCGCTCCATCTATAGTTAGCTTTCAACTTATACAATCTCAACAAGACACTAACCTTTGTAAACTTAGTACAACCTGTGTATAACGATATCACAGAATCATGCACAATGTTTCTAAAGATGGGAGGTGGATCAGAGTGCTCTACCCCACAACTATCCAGCATCGCATCAATGATGTCTACTAGAACTGGTTCGTCCACATCTACATCATCGAATACCATTTATACTTCAACCCAAGCACTACTATCGACATCCACTGGTTTCAGATTTGAAATCACTCCATGCCAGTGCCATTCAGTATAGCCTTGTACAATCCCATTGCACATGACATGACTTTTGATTTCGTCACTAGTGCTGAATTTCAAGTTGTTACCGCAATGCCTACATGGACAGTAGAACCTATCTCTAGGTTGTTTCCTATGTTCCTCGGCAAATCTAATAAATTGATTAAGACCAGATATAAACTCTGGGGTGCAGCGATTGCAAATGGACATCCATGATCTATCCATTCTATGATCAAAGAGAAAACAAATATATATTAGGACAAGATTAGGATCTAGGGTTAAAAAATACATGTGATGTCATTCTTATATATAATAAATGTACATGTACCACCTATCCCATCCTTGAACACCTAATCTCACTAGTAAGTGTATAATTTGTATTGGGTTTTCAAGAAAATTTCGGTAGCATTTCCCCACTTTTCTCCAAGTACATATGTACTTAGAGAACAAACGGGGAAATGCTACCGAAATTTTCTTGAAAACCCAATACACATTATACACTTACATCCTAAGTGAGATTAGGTGTTCAAGAACAATCCCAAATCGGGGACCATCGAAGATTTACTCCTAATGAGCAAATCTTGGACAAGTTTCTAGGCCAACAAATACATGTATGTTGTCATTCCAATACATGCAATCCTAGTTTCATCACAATTGGTGTTAGGGTTTCATCATAATTTTAGGTATCATATAGAGTATGTCGATGTTAGGGTTTCATCATGCAATAGGGATTCATGTACATGTTAGGGTTTCATCACAATTGATTTCATCATAATTGATTTCACCACAAGATTTGAACATAATTGATTTCATCATATAATTAAACATAATTGATTTGAACATATTAATTGATTTCATCGTATAATTGAACATAATTAATTTTAACATAATTGATTTCATCATATAATTGATTTCATCACAAATTCATAATTGATTTCATTTGAATATATACCCTCATCTTCTTTGTTCTCCCTCCTTACCAACACCAAGCACGACCGTGCCATCCCACACAGTTGTGCTTTCTGTTGGTAAGGAGGGAGAAGAAAGAAGAAGAGCAGTCTACTGGAATAAGAAGAGGAGGGCCTACATTTGGTAGTAGCATGGAGACATAGACGACGGTGTGAGGAGAAGGGCACCGAGCACCAGCGGCAGGAGAAGGGCGCCGAGCACACCAGCGATAGGAGAAGGGAGCCGAGCAGAGAAGGAAAGGCGCCAAAGGCGAGCAGAGAAGAAGCAACAGGCGGCGGCAGCGGTGGCGAGCATCAGCAGCAGCAGGCAGTGCGGAGGCAGGGGCCGACGACGGCGACGCAGCAGGGGTCAGGAGTCGATCGCGTGATGAAATAGAAGAAAGGGGAATTAGAGTATTTGCTGTGCGTGGGGGCTATTAAGTTACTAAAAGGCATCGGTTATCTATAACAACCGACACCTTTACTATTCATCATCGGTTATCTTAATAAAACTGACGTCAATTACCCTAAAATTTTTGGCGGGGGAGGGCGCGTGAACCCCTATCAGTGTCGGTTATCCTACAACAATTGATGCCCATATGGTAAAATTCACGCACCATTTTTATCTTCTTTAGGCGTCAGTTATTAGGTAAAACACTGACGTTGTATGTTACACTTTGGGGGCAATTTTATTTTTCTCGAAAAAATTGGATTTTGCAGGCTATTTTAGGCATCGAATTTGTTTCTTCAGTCGACGCCGAATAGAAAGCGATACCCATGTCTGGCTGGTCTTCAAATATGGATGTCGGTTTTCCTTAATAGCCGACGTGTAATGATGATCAGTTTTGGTTTCGTTAAATAACCGACGCCCTGAAAAGCGACGTTGAACGTTGTTTCTGTAGTAGTGAAATTTTTGAAGGTAGAGTTTGAGGATGCGTTTGTCAGTGATATCACCTATACTCCTTAAGTAAGCACTAGGATATGAGCTATGGTAACTTTAGGGACATTTCTCATCGGCCTGGAGTACTCATAGGAGAGGCATGTTTTCATGTGGATCTTACCAACCCATATATGGCTCCAAAATTGCATCACACTTGGGTAGCACCATTCCATTTATCTTCCTTTTCTTTTTTATATCGGGTGAAATGTGGCATTCAGTCTTAGGGGGAGGAATGGAAATGTGCTTCTATTTCTATCTCTTGCATATTTTCTTTTTATCATATGTCTACATGTTTTCTCAAAAAAAATTAGTCCAATTTTTTAGTATCCATACTATCTAGTGTAAACCATGGATTTAAAAATTGTTCTGAATCAATTGAAGTGTGATATCTTTGTACTCCTATCTTTGAAATTTTATCTTGATTGTTTAAGAGTATTCTACATGAAAATTGAGGAGATTGGTCAACTTAGAGACAGAAGTGACAAAGTTAACATCTAACCCGGCCCTTGAATTTTTGTTTGACAATGATGTTTGAGTTCGATCCAACCAAGTATTAGTATGACATTTTATGTTAATCCAAAGTTAAGATTTTTTATCACCCTGACAAGTGAATTTATACAAGAGAAACATATCATGATTATGAAAAGTGTGTATGTCTTAGTTACTTGATCTCATCCACCATCATCTAACTTCATTCATCACCACCATATACCATACTTGATTCAATTCATTATTCTCTGTGATTTCATTTCCTCATGAAAGGTATCTTAGTCTTGCTTCTACAAATACAAAAGTACTTTTTGCATCAGTAGTTTGCTCATGTAGGTTAATTTTCATATCAACTTTCATATAATGCATTTCTTCATTTTCATAAATCATTCATATTGTTATAGCATGTGTTTTTCACATCTTTTTTATTACAAAGAGCAATAAAGTGTATATATCATTATTCCTTCTCCAAATGATAAAATACCTCAGCATACATATCAATTGTATACATAATAAAAGGAAAAATAAAAAAAACAAGATGAATTGAAGGAGATAGAGAAAGAAAGGATGAAAAAAAGCATCATATATCTCTTGTATAATATAAGCTTGTGGACTTATATGTTGAAACACCTTCCACCTTTACTCATCATTAGGATGAGGCATATGTAGCATTCACCAATCCACTAAAGATGGTAGTAGTAGGGACAGCCAATTTGTCATTTCATCCTTCATATATTTAGATCATCTTTGTTTTTTTTTGCATTAATGGCTTGTATTAAGTGTGATTTATATTTTGAATCCACCGATCCCATCCATGCACTACTTCTTATTGCAGGCCATCAAAAAGATTTATTCTCTTCTTTGGAACGATATGCATGGTAGAAAATTCTAAAAATTAGAAGTGTAGATAGAGAGATCTTATGACGCACTCAAGTATAACACTTACCATGATATCTCTTTATTTTGAGTTATTTATGTGTTAAGTGGTTTGATATTGACGTTTTGTTTTTCATAGTTGGTTTCTTGAATAGTAGTTGTTTGTTCTATAGTTGGAAAGGAACAATTTTAGATGAGTCAAGAAATAGAATACTTTGGTTCACATATGTGTCTTTCTTTTGACTTTTTCAACCAAATCTAAAGTAGTGTTGCTTGAGGGAGAGAAACATAAAGATCAGGGGACTCTTAGTGCACATATTTTATCTACCAAAATCGAGGCTTATTTAGGCATTATTTAGAATTATATCTCTCATTTTTTTACCAATTATGAAAATTTTGCCTAAAATGTCTAAAATAGCCCTTGTGCGTCAATATTTCACTTTACATGTATCTAGCCAAAATTACTATATCTTATTAATTTCCTAATATTCTTTTATTTAAATAATAGACTTTATGAAGAATAAATAGTGCAAAGTCGATACGACCAACTTATGTCACTGACACCGACATAAAAATAAAGAAGATGTCAAATAGGAAAAGAATGATCCAAAACAAGGAAGGCAAGAGCCAAAATGCATCTAGTAGCATCCAACCAGGTAGAGGCACCGAGACTAGAAATCCAAATGTGCCTCCATAGAGAGAATTTGATGGCACATAATTATGTTAGTGGCACCAACATTAAACTGACAACCTTGATAATATGGAGGTGCATCTCAAAATCTGCATCCAAGTGGTGCCCTGATTTTCCCTATATAAGAAAAATGGGGGAACCCACATAGAGGCATCTCTCCTGAGATCCCAACATCTTATATGTAGGCAAGGCATCTCATCTATAGGCATCTCATCTGGAGGCTATCATGATAGCTTTCCTTGGAGGAATATAAGTCCCATAAGTAGGAGACAAAGATTCTAGAGTCACCTTTTAGAAATTTTCTATGACTTTCTTCTTCCTCCTTCATTTTAATGATTCGTTATTGAGAACGAGGGCCTAAACGCCCATTCTTTAGGACCTAAGAGTAGTTTCACGCTAACTCTTTTTATGTTTATATATTGATTTGGTTAAATCTTTGCTTTGGATTTTGATAATAGAAAAGCTTAACTATTTTAGTTATCATTGATCACCATAAATAATGGTGAATTATTAAAGTGACATTAATAGTTTATAGAATTCATTAATTATTTTATGATTGATCATTGGTTCATCCACAGAACACCCAATCAATTGAGTTGGGACGGCTGTGCCTTAGTAACACAACACGACCTTTGAAATTATAGGACCTGATGGACACATTTCTAAACAAATTTGCAAGTGCATGGGCTCTGCAGTAGTATAGGAGCCATAAATTGGGGTCAAACCCAAAGGAGAGAGGGGGAACTAGATCTATGTTAATTTAATCTAGGTTCCTAATGCAGAGTTTAGGGTTGAAGGGTTTGGTTTGGGTTTGATATGGTTCAAACAAGTAATTAAAGGAAAGCAAGAACATAACCTACTTTAACCCTATACAAGTAATTCTACTTAACAAAGAAAGGAAACTAAGCAAGAAAAGAGTGAGTTACACTAAGGCAAAGCAAAAAAAACTACAATTACACTAGTATAACAATTAGAAACTAGGGAAAGTAAAGGACTAAACTAGAAACTAACTAGTTAGATCAAGAACAATCAACCAAGGAAGCAAGTAAAGCAACTAACTAAGAAAGCATTAACTAGAAAGGAAGCAATTAAGGTTTTAAGTAAGTTATGGAAGTATGGACCATTTGGATTGATGTGACTAGAACCTAGATTGGGGGTCATAACATGCAAGCAATGTTCATTAACTTAGATCATCAAACTAAACAATGAGTTAGATTCTATAGAATTGTCCTAAACTACTAATTGGCCATGGATGGAATAAGGGTTGTATAGGGGAACTACTCCCAACCACTCCCTATACACCCTTGTGAGGCTTGTGTAGATTCAGATTTTGGTGGAATTCTACTATGATATAATCAAGTCTAGGTTTTTATAATATAATCTCTTAGGTAAGTTATGCCCAAGGGTAGAAATGGAGGGTGGAAATGAGGGTTTTACACCTCACATAACCTACCATCTAGCCTTTATAAAGTTGCAACCAATTGCACTAAATGTTTCTCGACTAGATACTTAGATCTCTTACCTATGTGTAGGAGATTGGATCAAAATGTAGGAATATGGGGTGCTAGCTAGGGATCTACTAGTTGGACCTAGAAGCAAATCCCAATATAGCTACATATAAACCTCCCCAGAATCCTAGGTGATTTCAAACACAAATCAACAAACAATCCATGGGAAATGATATAGAAGTAGAACATAAGAATTATCAAAAAAATTACAAAGCATACACATTAATTTCCCCTAACATGGTATCAAATTCATGATTTAACCCCAAACAACCTACCTAGGGGGCTGAACCACTCATAATAATAAAATACAAAAATGGAGAAACAAGAAGGAGTAGAGGAGTGGATATCCATAGGAACTCAATGAAGACTCCTCCTTCTTTACTTCCAAGTAATAGCAGCTTGAGAACTTCCCTCCTCCAAGGTGGAATGGTGTATATATCGAATGGAAAGTGTCTAAAACCCTAAAATGTAGGGTACTGGGGTGGAAGGTGATGAAATGAGAGTGGAGTGGGGTAGTATGAGATATGGAGGTGAAATGAATGCTCCAAGGATAACCCTCACCTCCAGCCACCCCAAGGTTTATATAGGGGTCTCGGGGGTCTAGGGTTAAGTGGGGGTCAAATGGAAAAAATAGTGGAAAATATGTACTCGGGTTTGATGGCAGCATGGTCGTGGTGGGTGGAGGGTAGAACAATCATTGTAGAACGGTATAGTCGTGGTGTTGGAGAGAAAAATGTCATATTAAAGGTAGAATTTTAGAGGTCGATAGAACGACCGTGGTGGGATGATGCTAGCATGTCGTGGTGTTAGGTGGTAGCATGGTCATGGTGGTTGGATGGTAGCACAGCCATGGTGGGCCCCAAGACCATGATGGATAGGTGGAAGCACGACCGTGGTGGATAACACAACCATGGTAGAGGGTTTGTTATAGCTAATTCAAGTTTGTGATTCTCCTATGACTTTGGCATTGACAACACAGTTGTTCTTTTTCACCACTATTGTGTTGGGGACTTTTGCTTGCACTTTCAACTTCAACTTCACAATCCATGGACTCCTTTTCTTTAGTTTGACTCATTGCCACTACGTACGTTGGGGAATATCTTTGACCTTCTTGAGACTCCTCTATGGGTTAAGGAAACCTAGGATCATCATCTCGCTATCCCATCCATTCAAGGTGTGGTCCAAGTACCTGAAAAACATCCAACGAACGCACATAATTGCATTTGATAGTAATACACATATTAGGGGAAATAACATGCATTGTAACAAGTTTAGATGTGATTAAAGGACTCAAAGGCACAAGGTGAAGCCTTAAAATATGACTACATCAATCAACATATTGTAATGGATGTCTAACTACTACGAAAGTAGGGTTGGCAATTTGAAAACCCATTGTCATCGCACTCACTAATGCATTGTGAAAGTAGGTTTACCATTGCAAAGTGAACATCCATTATTGTTCTTATCATTTGGTTTTTATATGATCTTGTGAAAGTGGATTGATTAGTTGTCTAAATAGTGTTATATGTTGTGAAGTCATGTAGATACCATTTAAATAAGCAAATAAATTTATATTGATATGATATATTGCATGTATAAATTGATTCAATGGTGAAACTTGTGTTCTGAAGAATCCATCCATATGACCTTCCACCAACTTTACTTTCTATATTATATAATTCTTGTCCTTAGTTTTTAATCATCAAATAAACTATATCATCCTAGCTTACCTGATCTATTTTAGTTAGTAGTAGTCTTTAGCTATCCTAATTCCCTAAATTCAATATCTGGGGCTCTTGAGTCCCTTTATTACTTTGAAACATACACTTGTGTTAGCACTCATTTGTGTTGTGACAACAAGGGATCCAATTCACCCTAACATTATATCACAATGGAAAGAAGGATGGGATCATCTACATGTGTGGAAATTTCTCCTAACCTCCCGCAGGTTAGCCCTTGAGGTCTAATCTGCTCTAGGTGTACACCACTTGCGATTCACCCTAAGTATCAATGACCCATTTTACTATCTCATTTTAAGGATCCATCACATTGTTCGGGGCTTATATATAATACAACTAATTTTTATTTATTATCACATAGCTTTCTCAACTAAGAAATCTCTATCACATTATTATTGTGTTCATGTGAATAGTTTTAGATTAGAAATAAACTTCTATAAGCAATATCAAATAGAATCTAATACATGGAGTAGAAGAACAACATTTACTAGTTTAAGTTCTCAGTAAACATTACATGTAATACCACTATGGCCTCTCACGACCTATTTAATATCACAACACTGCTTCTTGTTAAGGACCAAAAGTTATCTTAGCAGTCCTCAAGCTCAACAACTTAGGTTCATTACATAATATTCGCAATTCATTCTTCCAGTCCATACAAGATATGTTGCTAATAAATATGACTTGAACCATATAGATTCATCCTCGTAGATCATTATCATAATTCTTAAATTCACGATTCGGTCCATATCCTTAAGGTTAAGGATTATTCATAAATCAAGAGCAATCATTATCAAAATATGGTATACTTATATTCCCTCTATAAAATTTATAGGTGAATCTAATGTAATTAAGGATTGAATAAGATATATCAAGTTCATTTCATCTCTAGTTATATAGCACAAAACTCAATAAATATCTAGACAAAACATTTCATGATTAGTATTATGGCATAATGTACATGGACAAATCCACAAAAGTACAACCTTAAATTATAACATTAGAACCAACAATTGCATATATAAACAAGAACTAATTCGCATAATATTATTTTAGCATTTCTCCTTCATTGACATAGCAATGATAAAACATCTCAGATTTCTTATGTCTCACACTGAATCTGAATACTTTATTTTCAACCATTATCTTTCTTACTTTAGACTTCATATTACAAACCTAGGCAAACTCAAGACATAACAAAAAGAATATAGCTTCCCAGATTATGTTAGCATGCTTTTTTCTAAGTAGGATGAAACCCATATATTCAATTTTGCAAAGAGGATATGACTTATTCTTAATATTGGATAAAGTGTTTTTTTTGCATGATTAAGCTCAAACAACAAGAAGAACAAGCAATACAGAGTTCATGAAGCACTAACACAAAATAATAAGCATAATCCATTTGTCTCATATCTAATTTCATTATAAAAAAGTATCTTTTAGTCTTAAAGATAGTTGGGTTTACATCTTAAGTTTAAACATGAAACTTAGAAAAAGAAAAGGTATTTGCAAGCTCTAGATACATATATACTCATCTCTGTCAGGAAGAAAAGGTGAGCAGAATACCATAGATTGGCGAAGTTGGAGGTAGAAAATGTTGTCCAGATCTTACTTCAAAAAGAATATACTCTAAAACTACTTTAATCCAACCACTAAGTTTATCATGGAGATGATGAAGAAAGAGAAGAAGCTAAATTTAGAGTTTTTCTACAAATATATTGGAAAATAGAGGGAAAGGATAGAAAATAAGTGGTAATTGGAGATTTGGAAGGAACCGACCTTAGTTAGAAAAGGAGAGGAGGAAATCCAAAGTGTTCAGCTAAAACTCTACAAGAAAATGCCTCCTTTCGACCTCCATTTCCAAGGTTCTCCCTTAGTCCCTATGGGAGTTATCCACTCGATTTTCGTAGCTACGATTTAAGGTCTAGCTAGATAGAGGATCGAACAAATCTATAGTACTTAATATCATATAAATCCAATATGCATATCAAAAGTTATGCCTTTTTCATGATTGAACTTGAACAGTGGTGCTCGTCACTTGTTGTTTACATGTCAATTGTTGATTGTTATGTAGATGCACATTAAAATATGATAGATTCCTCATTTCAACTCCAATTTCCTCCATTGTCTTCACATTAGATTTATAACTCAAATTTTTATGGGTATAAATTAAAATTTTCAAAAAAAATTCAATGAATAATTTTCACATAGATTGTCATACTAAGTCTTTTAAGATGGAAAAACTTCTCCTTCATGAGTATTCTTTATCTTTGGCATTGTTAAGGTTCTATCTTCATGTTTAACTTTAAATGTATTCATTCACACAAATTATATTTAATCAGATATTAAACACATAAAAGTATAGAATTTAGTTGTTCACATCACAAAATTAAATCACCATGTTATAGCTTTTAAATTAACCCAGATGACATGATAATTAAACAAAATATAGTAACGAATTTAAGATTAGAGATAATATGAGTTTAGGTTGTTACAAATCCTCCCTCAAAATATTTTTGTCCCAAAACTCAACACAACTTAAGAAGTTAAGAATATGAGTGACTGGTTATGGTGACTATGCACTTATATTATTCCACCACAACGTCCCTTGTTTTTAGGATATCCTTTTTGTATTTTAATTATTTCTTTCAACATCCATAGACAATTAACTTGAATATATGTATTCTTTCCTTGCACATTGTATATTTCATACTGTCATTTCGTTTCATGTCATTTTGCTCAACTTTTTATGAAACTACTCTTAAATACTGCGTAAACATCACATAAATTATGAGACTGCAGTCTCGCTCCCAACTCTTTGGAACTTTCCCAAATCCCTATGATTGAGTTCTCATACCCATCTGTATGGGACTTCCTCTAACACAAGGTCATCAATACAGAGTTAGGGTCTTTCTCCCATCCTAATGGGACTTTCCCCTACCCCTAGCACTCTATTTCAAAACATCACAAATCGTATATACACCACAAGATATCACAATTCCTTATTTCATCATCACATAACTTTTATCATCTCTCTCATATTCATGCTTAAAATTTAATTCACATCACCCTCTACGTTACTCATTCACATTACATAAGGTATAAACATGCATTTTTTACATATATACTTCATAGGTATGCATACACGCTCACTTTATGTCCCTAGGCATCAACGTCATCATATAAAATTATGTTATTTTTGTTCTCATGCATTTATCATCATTATAAAAAAATTATAGAATCTCAATTTCCATAATATAAGCAATGTAATCAATGTTTAACACTTTATAAAGCAAGAGATGAAAGATATCTCATCCTTTCATTTGGAAGATATTTTATTGAAACATTATAAATTCATAAAACAAGGTACATTTCCATAACAAAACCTATAATCACTATTTCAAACCTTCAAGCACTCATACAAGCATTATTTATGCTTTATCTCTCTCCTCCTTCGTGTTTCCACATATGACAATAAAAAGAGGTATATACTCATATATATCTCCTCCTTATGTACATGTAAACTTGTTCTTTAGTCTTGATACTTAATTTCATTATTGTTTATTGTTTGATGCTTCTCTTACTTCTGAAGTTTTTTTGTTAGGTCACATAGTTTCTTTTAGTCTTACATGTAACTCGATCATTCATTAATTCATTCCATTATCAATTTATGTCATTTATACCACATGAATTTGATTAATGCATGTCTCATTCTTTATTCGTCATCTTATCATCTTGCATACAATTATAGCTTCAAGATGTTTGCATTTGGGTACCTAGCCAAGGCAACCAAATCCAATTCAGCCAAAAGTTTTTTATACGATGTTGTCTACTATCAAATACCTATTCAGGGTACCTGATAATGGATGGGTCACTACTCTCATTATTAAACCATTGAACTATCACTTATTTGATCTACATCTTTATTACTTAAAATACTAATCTAATTCAACTCCATAACTCATTTTTTATCAACTTATCATCTTCATTCAGATGGCAGTGTCTCCTTAACAGTCAAATTACATTTACATATGAGGTTGAAAATTTTCATTTCCTTTCTTTTCCACATCACATTTTCTTCTTTCCTTTTACTTTTTTTTTGGTCGTGCAAAAAAACATGTTACTATAAAAACCAAAACTTTGGTTACAAAAATAGTGCCCCATAAAGGAACTTCTAGATCCCTCATCCCCACATACGGGGAAATGAGAGGATCCATCCAAAAAGAAAAAACTCCAACTAAAACAAGTATAGATATAGAACCAGGACAAAGACATGACAAGCAAGAACCTAGCAGAGGGAAAGGAGCTACATACTGCACACATTATACGCACCCACAAAGATAGGCTATATGAAGCTACATCCCGACTGTTAGACACCACTGATCAGTCATCTCCAGTACCATAGCAGCACAAGAATCAAGAGGATCACAAACAAAGGCCAAAAGTAGGGGAGAAAGGACTGCCACTCACTACCTCCTCTCCTGGCATACTGAAATAGATGCACCTAAAACAGAACGCCATCCAAACAAGGAACAGAACAGAAAACGCCTAGAGTTGGAGGACTATTACAATCACAGCACAAGATATCTACAACTGAGAGCATAAACCATGGAGCAAAGACATTCTGAGCACCCACAAATAATTGGACACAATCGATGACCTGCAGTTGCAAACCTCCAGATGCATCTAACTGAAAGAATCCCCAGACAAGAGAGAATCCTATTCGGAACCACACCATAAATTTTGTAACATCCCTGACCTGGGTTATGAGTTAACCCTAGGTGTTTTGCCTAATTATGTAATTAAGATACTGGTGATTATCTTTTGGCATGTAATTAAGTTCCTAAGGAACATACTTTTCCTTTTTTGTCCCTTTTAAACAATGTTGAATTGATTATTTTGTAATACAGGGACCTATGTGAAATTTACCCAGTTAGAAGGGTTAACTTGCAATTTTCACATGTTGAGATGTTCCTCTAATGTTGAGACATCATAAGAATGATTATGGTAAAGTTTGAGGGATTTCCCAAGCTTGAGCACCAAGGTGCAGCTGTGGAAGCAATCCCTGTGCTTGAAACCCTAAATTGGAGTAAAGTGCAATTTACCCAATTTGAGGGGTGCAACTTGTAAAATACACCATCTAAAATATCTTGTAAGACTCTTGTCATCATTTAGAGAAGAAACGATGAAGAAGTCACTTCAATTGAATAATCATATAATGAAAAACACCTTTGTGATTGAATAATCAAGGTGTAAGTACTATAGCCCTTTTATGTGTGTGCTTTAGTAATAGGTTGATCTTCTTTGCCTTCATTTCTTGACCTTAGAAGAAGGTTGTCCTTAGAAATAAGAAGAAGGGACGAGAAAAGAAGAAAAGGAGGGACTTAGTTGAAAATGAGGAAAACCTATGTGTCTATGTTGAAATTCCACCCAAGTATATAAGCCCTTTTCCTCACTTAGCAAAGGAATGTTTCTTTCGTTTCCTTCACTGTTCCCCCTTGCTCAACCGACTAAGGAGAGCTCAGGAGCACAGGAGAACAACCAGGGGAGTGCAAGGTAGGTTTGGATCCTTCCTTTTTGCAAGCAAATCCGTGAGGAACTATTGCTGTTCTTGAGCTAGAAGATGAGGGCGTTATTTCCTATGCTTATCCATGAACTTTCACTTTACCATACGACCTCAACCAAGTGCCCATACGGTTTGCAAAACCGTTTGATGGGCAAATGGTTTCAAGGTCGTATGAAGGCATACGGTCTCAAGACCGTATGTCTGCATTGACCAAGCATGGACCGTATGAGAATCCTGTTCATAATTATGTAGGTTAATCACCCACAAAATTTGAGATGTTAACTCCAAAGGAATCGTGAGATATAGGCAAAACAATTAGCAAATTAAATTGAATTTAGTTCTGATTTTCAATCTGCTTAATTTGCCCTTTTTGGGAAAACGGTCTCAAGACCATTTGGAGGATATCCAAACGATCCCAAGACCGTTTGGGCCAAGTTTGAGCCCAATAGCAGGTCAATTGATGGGTTCAACTTCGATTTGATTCACATTGTTGAGTGTTGATGGTTGAACGTTTATAGACCTTAATTGAACCAACTCCAACCCTAATTGGATATCAATTGAGGGTCAATTGAGTGACCAATTGGTTAAGGCCAACCCTAATTGTCTCAATTGATAAGTGGTTAGCAAGCTTGAGACCAATTGAAGGCTTCAACATAGTAAACCCTAATTGAGTCTACCCTTTGAATCACCTTGGAGGTCTATACGATCTTGAGCTTCTAGGTCCATTCGATCTCAAAACCGAATGAGGGCATTCGATCTCAAAACCGAATGAGGGCATTCGATCTCAAAACCGTATGAGGGTATATGACCTCAAGATCAAATGAGGGCATACGACCTCAAGATCGTATGAAGGTTGAAGGTGTGAAACCTATTCAAGACTTTTGAGGATAAGTCTGCCTAATGCCTTGAAGGCTTAGATGGTTTGATGGTTGTTCAACCTAAACCCTAATAATACCAAGAGACATTAAGGGTCAAATGGTTAGTAAATTAACCCATGATGATGATCAATGTGTAATTTACCATAATGCTCTTAAAAGGTTCAATTGAGTGAAACCTTGTTCTAATCAAACCCTACTCACTCAATAGTGGTGATTTGGTTTATGTTAATCAAAGTGGTCTTAACCCAACCTGATTTAGAGTGGTGTTATCACCATCTGCTGGTATGAGGAGAAAGAAAGTATCATAGGAAAGAGAAAGTATCCTTTTATGGTGGAAAGTCAAGTAATTACCTTCAATACACATGAATGTGCATGATTAGGGTATGATCCACCTATGTGAGATCATGGAAACCCTAATTATGATATATGATGAATCTTAAAGCTAATCTGAGAGCATCAATGATGATGTTCCTCATACATGACAATGTTATGAGTTCAACTCACCATAATGTGAATAGTAAACCCTAATTGATAAGAATCAGGGAACTTAGTTCTTATGACAAGAGTGAAAAGTATAAATCTTGTTTTGAATTGCCTTTATCAGTTGAATTAACCATGCATGTTCTGATATGAAGATGATCATATCCAGGTATGGATGATGATGTTATATTCATTGAAAGCATGTTGTTAGCTTTATGAATAATAACATATCTTGATGCCTTATCAGTGGCATCCTATGATTTTAATGGGTTGTGAGAGCCATGAATATCATCAAGGTCATGCTTTAAGAGATTCCTTGTGATGAATATACTGAGAAATGATGATTGATGTGAGTTAGGCTTGTTATATTTAGTATTCTCCTTTCATAGCTATTATGCTAATGTTATTGTTTGAAGAACAATGTATGATGTTAAGAGAATACTGAATATACCTAACTAATCAAGTGAAATGTAGAGCCCTAATCATAGATCCATCATTGTCAGAGATCAAATGATGGTGAAACAGGTTTTCCTACGGGAACTCCTGGATCACATATTGTTGAGTATGTGGGATATATGGATGTGTAGAACCTTACATACTAGTGTAGGAATTTGATGTAGATGTATAATCCGTCAATCCTTCACTACAAACTCATACCGTATCAGTGGATGGTAAACATGAAACCTCCTGATGACGAGGAAAGCAAAGATATCCGTACCAGTGGAAGATAAACATGAAATCTCCTGATAACGAAGAGAGTACAGAACGCCACTGTAACTCTAAAATAGTGAAGGACCAGATTACCCTGGTGAGCTATAATAGTAGAGACACAATATGTCCTACAAGTGATCCTCTTACTGACTGAGGAAGGTGAAGGTCATGAGAATCCGGCTCTTCTGATGACCTAGTATGATACTAAGGCACTTAACAGTGATTGGTTGGGGTATGAGTGGTAAACCTCATCTCCACAGGGCATAATAATAAGAATGGTTGAAAAACATAATTTACAGCGTAGTATACCTGTTAAAGGTAACTATGAGCTAATTGATTGATGTTACACTGTATAGTGCATATGTTCTTCATGCTTGATAAATGTTGAGCTCTTGTTTACAACTGCAATTGCTATTGAATACTTTGAAAGTTTTTACTGTTTAAGTTATTCTTTGATGTTATATTAAAGCTTCTGGTGGAGAGTTATAACTCTCGCTCGGACAATTATGTAAAATTGTCTCACCCCGTAGATTTCAAATTTTTAGGTGGACATCGGAGACGGAGGAACAGGTCTACAGGTGACCAGTCCCAGCAGCAGCAGCACGAGGAGCAGCAGTAAATCTCAGGTGGAGATTTAGCTTGCCATGTGGTGTAGTTAGAGTCAGTCCTATGTGTCCTCTGTACTCTCAGGTCTTGGAGTCTTTTGGTTATGAGTTCTTGAGATTTTGTATCTTGTTGTATATAATTACTCAAGAAGTAATTATCATGAGATGTAAATAGTTTATCTCCTTTTATGAATGAAGCTTTATGGATTCAAGCTCTTGTCTCGAAAAGTTTTAAATTTCCCGTGATTTGTGTCTTCCGTTGTTAATCGAATCGCTTCCTCTAAGTTTAAATCATGTTTATATCGTGGTTTGGAGATCAGAGCCCACAATTAGTGGTATCAGAGCTCTAGGTCCGTTGAGTCTACAGAGGCATAGGACTTAGGATGTCGAGTCTATCCTTAGTATCTTTTCCTTATCTAATAGAATCTTCTACTCCTCAGGAGAAGAAGATACATAAGGATGGCAGAGCCACATGATGAGTATGTGGCAAAGAGTAGTGCTAGTGCACCTCGAGGCGGTGCAAGGGTTCCAGAAATAGAACAGCCTACACTTGAGCCACCCCAGTTTGACCCAGCTGATATGGGTAACCCAGCAGTTCAGACGATGTTTGGGCAGTTTATGACTGCCATGACACACATCACCGACAGGATGCCCATGCCTGCACCTAGGGCACCTGCCCAGCCCGAAGGACAAGGTATCGGTAAGACGTTCGAGCGACTTCGTCGTGTCGGAGCTACCGAGTACTTTGGGATTGCTGACCCCACAGATGCTGATCTGTGGTTAACAGAGTTGGAGAAGGCTTTCAGGATTCTTATTATCCCGGAGGCTAAGAAGGTTAGACATGCTATCTATCTTCTCAAAGGCAGTGCTGGTCACTGGTGGAACATGGAAGAGCAGAAGAGACCTGGAATAGAGTTCTCGTGGGAAGAGTTTCGTCGGGAATTTATCAATAGATATTTTCCAAAGACCTTCCTAGATGAGAAGATCTCTCAGTTTGAGAGATTGAGGCAGGGCATGATGAACATTAGCGAGTATGAAGCTAAGTTCATGGAATTGCTGCGGTTCTGTCCGCACATGGCTGCCACAGATGAGGAAAGAATCAGGAGATTCGAGAAGGGTTTGAATGTTGATATGTCAACCCCTGTGTCTGCCTTAGAAAAACGAGAGAGATTCTCTACCTTCGTTGAGTCAGTCCGAAGGATAGAGAGATCTGTGGTTGAGAAGAGGCAAACCCAGAAAAGATATCCACAGTTCCAGGGTTCTTCATCTAGGGATTTCAAGAAACCTAGATTCTCTACACCTAACCCTCCACCACCCAGATCGAGTTCTCAAACTCAGTGGTCACCAAGAAGAGGCAGGGGACGAAGCCTACCTCAACAAGGGACTCACAGTTCTGCATCAATATCAGTCAGTGGACCACCCAGACCACAACAACTGGAGAGAAGTTGCTACAACTGTGGTAAAGTGGGACACTTGATGAAGGATTGCCGATCTAAGCCTGTCAGTGTGACACAGCCTCCGAGACAGAATCAACAAGGATCTCAGAGAATACAATCTCAAGGAGCAGCTCGAGGACGTGGACAAGCGTCTCAAGCTGGATCATCATCACCACCTCAACACCAGGCGACAGTGAGGTTCTATGCCATGAACCCACCTGATGCAGTGGTCAATCCACGGGTAGTGGCAGGTCAGATGGAACTTTTATATCCTGATATGTCTACATCCTGTGTTGTATCTGTTTTGATTGACACGGGTGATACACACTCTTTCATCACTCGTAGAGTGATTCGTAACTGCAACATGACTGTTAATCATAGGGCAGAAAGCTTGTTTTTGGAGACTCCGTTGAGCGGGTCTGCCGTTTTGCAAGAGGTATGTTCTCCCTGCATCCTCTTCTTTTCTGATCATCGCATTCAAGTGGATATTATACCACTTGATATGTAGGGATTTGATATAATCCTCGGGATGGATACCTTAGAGAGGTATAGAGTTGTCTTGGATTGTGAGTCCAAGTTGGCTGTGTTTGCTGATGAAAGCAGCACATGGATCTTTCAAGGTGAAAGAAAGATTCTGCCCACCTGTCTTGTGTCAGCTATGGTTGCTGATAAGCTGATGAGGCAAGGATGTTATGCATTCTTGGCCCATGTGGTAGATGTTACCAAGGAAAGTTCCAATCCTGCCGAAGTTCCCATAGTCAGGGAATTTGAGGATGTGGTTCCTGAAGAACTTCCTGGTATACCACCACCTCGGGAGATTGATTTTGAAATCAATCTGATTCCAGATATGAAACCCATAGCCCAGACTCCGTATAGGATGGTGCCTGCCAAAATGGCAGAACTCAAGAAACAACTTCAAGAGTTACTTGAGAAGGGTTTTATCCGACCGAGTACTTCACCTTGGGGGTGCTCCGGTCTTGTTTGTTAAAAAGAAATATGGGTCAATGCGGTTGTGCATTGACTATAGACAACTCAATAAAGTAACTATAAAGAACAAGTACCCTCTGCCGAGGATTGATGATCTCTTTGACCAGTTGCGTGGTGCAACAGTCTTCTCAAAGATAGACTTGAGGTCTGGATATCATCAACTCCGTATTAAGGATAGTGACATATCCAAGTCTGCCTTTAGGACAAGGTATGGTCACTATGAGTTCACGGTTATGTCGTTTGGACTAACCAATGCACCAGCTGCATTTATGGAACTCATGAATAGAGTTTTTTGACCTTTCCTTGATCAGTGTGTTGTCGTCTTCATAGATGACATCCTGATCTATAGTCAGAATGATCAGCAGCATGAGGATCATCTTCGCCAAGCTTTGACTTTGCTAAGAGAACACAAGTTGTATGCTAAGTTTAGCAAGTGTGAGTTCTGGCTGCCGGAGGTATCTTTTCTAGGACATGTGATATCTGCCTCGGGAATTTGTGTTGACCCTACAAAGGTAGAATCTATTCTACAGTGGGAACAACCGAAGACACCGACGGAGATTCGAAGTTTCTTGGGGTTAGCTGGCTATTATCGAAGGTTCATTAAGAACTTTAGTTCTATAGCCATACCTTTGACCAAGTTAACCCAGAAAGATATTCCTTTTTCTTGGAGTGATAAGTGTCAACAGTCTTTCCAGTTCTTGAAGGAGAGGTTGACAAGTGCACCTATGATTGTGCTACCTGAACAAGGAAAAGGATATGTAGTCTTCTGTGATGCCTCCAAGAATGGACTTGGATGTGTGTTGATGCAGGATAAACAAGTGATTTCTTTTGCTTCCCGACAGCTTAAGAAACATGAGGAGAATTATCCGACACACGATCTGGAGTTAGCTACTGTGGTTCATGCTTTGAAGATCTGGAGACATTATCTCTACGGAGAGACATTCCAGATTTTCACAGATCACAAGAACCTTAAGTATATCTTCTCTCAGCATGAGCTTAACATGAGGCAACATCGCTGGATGGAGTTAATCAAGGACTATGATTGTACAATTGATTACCATCCGGGCAAGGCCAATGTTGTTGCAGATGCCTTGAGTATGAAATCAGCAACATCAACCATGGTTAGAGCACAACTAAACTCTTTAGTATGCTCTAGGAGAGATATGCTTATCTCTTTAAGGCAAGACAATGTACAGTTGAAGGTGTCATTGTTAGCCGGGTTGTTGGATGAGATGCATATTAAACCTACCCTAAGAGAGTAGATTAAGGAAGCACAGCAAGTTGACATTGTAATTCAGTAGATTAGATCGGAGTATGGTAGTGAGAAACGAGATGGTTTCCATGACTCGGATGATCATGTAGCCTGTTATCATGAGAGGATGATAGTGTCGGATGTGGACAACTTGAGGAAGTTAGTCCTGGAAGAAGCTCATTCTTCAATGTATGCTATGCATCCAGGGAGCACCAAGATGTATCGTAATTTGAAAGATCTGTATTGGTGGCCTGGAATGAAGAAGGATGTTGCAGAATTTGTTCTGAGGTGTCATGTGTGTCAGCAAATTAAAGCTGAACACCAGAAGCCTGCAGGAACAATGCAACCTTTACCCATACCACAGTGGAAGTGGGACCATGTGACCATGGACTTTATTGTTTGCCTACCCAGGACAAGCAAAGGACATGATTCCATTTGGGTAGTTGTAGATAGGTTGACAAAGACAGCGCATTTCTTACCTGTCAAAACAACCTATTCGACTGAAAGGTTATCACAGTTGTATGTGCAAGAGATAGTGCGTTTGCACGGAGTTCCTGTCACAATAGTTTCTGACAGAGGTCCTCAGTTTACAAGTAGTTTTTGGGAACAATTACACAGAGCCTTAGGCACCAAGCTAAGGTTTAGTACAGCCTTTCATCCACACACTGATGGACAGTTGGAAAGGACCATACAGACCTTAGAAGACCTGTTGAGAGCATGTGTTCTCCAGTTTACCGGAAGTTGGGATCTACACCTAAGCTTGATATATTTTGCCTATAACAATAGCTATCAACATAGTATTGATATGGCACCTTATGAAGCCTTTTATGGTAGACGTTGTAGATCACCTTTGTGTTGGTTTGAGACTGGTGAGCATCAGTTGTTAGGACCTGATCTTGTGCAGCAGACTACAGAAAAGATTAAGGTAATACAACAATAGATTAAGACTGCACAGGATAGGCAGAAATCTTATGTTGACAAACATCGTAGACCCTTAGAGTTCCAGGTTGGAGATAGAGTGTATCTCAAGGTCTCGCCTTGGAAAGGAGTCCTTCGTTTTGGAAGGAAAGGGAAGTTAGCTCCTAGATTTATGGGGCCTTATCCAATCATTGAACGGATTGAAAAAGTAGCCTATAAACTAGAGCTGCCACCAGAGTTACAGAGGTTACATCCTGTGTTTCACATTTCTATGCTAAATAAATGTCACCCTGATACTGAGTCAATTCTACAACCTATGGAGGTAGAATTGAATGATGATATATCTTATGAGGAAGGACCGGTGTCAATCCTTGATAACATAATTAAAAAGTTAAAGAAGAAAGATATAAGCCTTGTGAAAGTCCTCTGGAACCACCGTGGTGTTGAAGAAGCCACTTGGGAACTAGAGGATGAGATGAGAAGGAAGTATCCTGCCCTTTTCTCTTAATATGTTTTATCGATTTCGGGGATGAAATCCTTGTAAGGGGTGGATAATTTATAACATCCCTGACATGGGTTATGAGTTAACCCTAGGTGTTTTGCCTATTTATGTAATTAAGATACTGGTGATTATCTTTTGGCATGTAATTAAGTTCCTAAGGAACATACTTTTCCTTTTCTGTCCCTTTTAAACAATGTTGAATTGATTATTTTGTAATATAGGGACCTATGTGCAATTTACCCAGTTAGAAGGGTTAACTTGCAATTTGCACATGTTGAGATGTTCCTATAATGTTGAGACATCATAAGAATGATTATGGTAAAGTTTTAGGGATTTCGCAAGCTTGAGCACCAAGGTGCAGCTGTGGAAGCAATCCCTGTGCTTGAAACCCTAAATTGGAGTAAAGTGCAATTTACCCAATTTGAGGGGTGCAACTTGTAAAATACACCATCTAAAATATCTTGTAAGACTCTTTTCATAATTTAGATAAGAAATGATGAAGAAGTCACCTCAATTGAATAATCATATAATGAAAAACACCTTTGTGATTGAATAATCAAGGTGTAAGTACTATAGCCCTTTTATGTGTGTGCTTTAGTAATAGGTTGATCTTCTTTGCCTTCATTTCTTGACCTTAGAAGAAGGTTGTCCTTATAAATAAGAAGAAGGGACGAGCAAAGAATAAAAGGAGGGACTTAGTTGAAAATGAGGAAAACCCATGTGTCTATGTTGAAATTCCACCCAAGTATATAAGCCCTTTTCCTCACTTAGCAAAGGAATGTTTCTTTCGTTTCCTTCACTGTTCCCCCTTGCTCAACCGACTAAGGAGAGCTCAGGAGAATAGGAGAATGACCAGGGGAGTGCAAGGTAGGTTTGGATCCTTCCTTTTTGCTTGATTTCATGGATGAAACTCGGATTCAAGGTCAAATTCATGGCTAGCTCACTTAGCTCTATCTTTCTAGCCATCTCTTCTCAACTTTCCTTGGAGGATTCACCTTGGCCGACCTGTGGAACTTCTAGGATGCCATTAAAGGCTTGAAGCTCGAAAGCTTGGAGCTCAAGGAGCAAGCTTTAGGCGGGTTTTATAACTCTAAACCCTATGCTTTGATTATACATCTTTTCTATGCATATAGTTGCTAGTTCTTCTTCTTCCCTATCTTCCCTTGCTTCCTTGCAAGCAAATCCGTGAGGAACTGTTGTTGTTCTTGAGCTAGAAGATGAGGGCGTTATTTCCTATGCTTATCCATGAAGTTTCACTTTACCATACGACCTCAACCAAGTGCCCATACGGTTTGCAAAACCGTTTGATGGGCAAACGGTTTCAAGGTCGTATGAAGGCATACGGTCTCAAGACCGTATGGCTGCATTGACCAAGCGTGGACCGTATGATAATCCTGTTCATAATTATGTAGGTTAATCACCCACAAAATTTGAGAGGTTAACTCCAAAGGAATCATGAGATATAGGCAAAACAATTAGCAAATTCAATTGAATTTAGTTCTGATTTTCAATCTGCTTAATTTGCCCTTTTTGGGCAAACGGTCTCAAGACCATTTGGAGGATATCCAAATGATCCCAATACCGTTTGGGCCAAGTTTGAGCCCAATTGGAGGTCAATTGATGGGTTCAACTTCGATTTGATTCACATTGTTGAGTGTTGATGGTTGAACGTTTATAGACCTTAATTGAACCAACTCCAACCCTAATTGGATATTAATTGAGGGTCAATTGAGTGACCTATTGGTTAAGGCTAACCCTAATTGTCTCAATTGATAAGTGGTTAGCAAACTTGACACCAATTGAAGGCTTCAACATAAGAAACCCTAATTGAGTCTACCCTTTGAATCACCTTGGAGGTCTATACGATCTTGAGCTTCTAGGTCCATTCGATCTCAAAACCGAATGAGGGCATTCGATCTCAAAACCGAATGAGGGCATTCGATCTCAAAACCGTATGAGGGTATACGACCTCAAGATCGAATGAGGGCATACGACCTCAAGATCGTATGAAGGTTGAAGGTGTGAAACCTATTGAAGACTTTTGAGGATAAGTCTGCCTAATGCCTTGAAGGCTTAGATGGTTTGATGGTTGTTCAACCTAAACCCTAATAATACCAAGAGACATTAAGGGTCAAATGGTTAGTAAATTAACCCATGATGATGATCAATGTGTAATTTACCATAATGCTCTTAAAAGGTTCAATTGAGTGAAACCTTGTTCTAATCAAACCCTAATCACTCAATAGTGGTGATTTGGTTTATGTTAATCAAAGTGGTCTTAACCCAACCTGATTTAGAGTGGTGTTATCACCATCTGCTGGTATGAGGAGAAAGAAAGTATCATAGGAAAGAGAAAGTATCCTTTTATGGTGGAAAGTCAAGTAATTACCTTCAATACACATGAATGTGCATGATTAGGGTATGATCCACCTATGTGAGATCATGGAAACCCTAATTATGATATATGATTAATCTTAAAGCTAATCTGAGAGCATCAATGATGATGTTCCTCATACATGACAATGTTATGAGTTCAACTCACCATAATGTGAATAGTAAACCCTAATTGATAAGAATCAGGGAACTTAGTTCTTATGACAAGAGTGAAAAGTATAAACCTTGTTTTGAATTGCCTTTATCAGTTGAATTAACCATGCAGGTTCTGATATGAAGATGATCATATCCAGGTATGGATGATGATGTTATATTCATTGAAAGCATGTTGTTAGCTTTATGAATAATAACATATCTTGATGCCTTGTCAGTGGCATCCTATGATTTTAATGGGCTGTGAGAGCCATGAATACCATCAAGGTCATGCTTTAAGAGATGCCTTGTGATGAATATACTGAGAAATGATGATTGATGTGAGTTAGGCTTGTTATATTTAGTATTCTCCTTTCATAGCTGTTATGCTAATGTTATTGTTTGAAGAACAATGTATGATGTTAAAATAATACTGAATATACCTAACTAATCAAGTGAAATGTAGAGCCCTGATCATAGATCCATCATTGTCAGAGATCAAATGATGGTGAAACAGGTTTTCCTACGGGAACTCCTGGATCACATACTATTGAGTATGTAGGGTATATGGATGTGTAGAACCTTACATCCTAGTGTAGGAATTTGATGTAGATGTATAATCCATCAATCCTTCACTACAAACTCATACCGTATCAGTGGATGGTACACATGAAACCTCCTGATGATGAGGAAAGCAAAGATATCCGTATCAGTGGAAGATAAACATGAAATCTCCTGATGACGAAGAGAGTACAGAACGCCACTGTAAATCTAAAATAGCGAAGGACCAGATTACCCTGGTGAGCTATAATAGTAGAGACACAAGATGTCCTACAAGTGATCCTCTTACTGACTGAGGAAGGTGAAGGTCATGAGAATCCCGCTCTTCCGATGACCTAGTATGATACTAAGGCACTTAACAGTGATTGGTTGGGGTATGAGTGGTAAACCTCATCTCCACAGGGCATAATAATAAGAATGTTTGAAAAACATAATTTACAGCGTAGTATACCTGTTAAAGGTAACTATGAGCTAATTGATTGATGTTACACTGTATAGTGCATATGTTCTTCATGCTTGATAAATGTTGAGCTCTTGTTTACAACTGCAATTGCTATTGAATACTTTGAAAGTTTTTACTGCTTAAGTTATTCTTTGATGTTATATTAAAGCTTCTGGTGGAGAGTTATAACTCTCGCTGGGACAATTATGTAAAATTGTCTCACCCCGTAGATTTCAACTTTTTAGGTGGACATCGGAGACGGAGGAACAGGTCTACAGGTGACCAGTCCCAGCAGCAGCAGCACCAGGAGCAGCAGTAAATCTCAGGTAGAGATTTAGCCTGCCATGTGGTGTAGTTAGAGTCAGTCCTATGTGTCCTCTGTACTCTCAGGTCTTGGAGTCTTTTGGTTATGAGTTCTTGAGATTTTGTATCTTGTTGTATATAATTACTCAAGAAGTAATTATCATGAGATGTAAACAGTTAATCTCCTTTTATGAATGAAGCTTTATGGATTCAAGCTCTTGTCTCGAAAAGTTTTAATTTCCCGTGATTTGTGTCTTCTGCTGTTAATCGAATCACTTCCGCTAAGTTTAAATCGTGTTTATATCATGGTTTGGAGAATAGAGCCCACAAAATTTGTCTTTGGAAGCAAGCCAAACTTAGATGGACCCCGAGAAATCCATCATAGGAATTTCTTTGCCATCAACAGACCTACGCTTTTTCTTCTTCTTCTTCTTCGACCTCACTTCTTTGTTCACCCTAAAGTCATCCAAAACCTCTGGGTCCAAGTCGCAGGAGCTTGAAGAAGAAACCTCTTCTGAGTTCCATGTAAGTTTCTATTGATATTCCAGGGATAAAACTGTGTCGATCGTCAGCTTCTTTACGCATTTTGGCGTTGGACTCAGCTTGGACAGATGAAGCTCCCACTCCAAGTTGAGCACCTCATTTCCTCCTACTAGAGAGCAGCAACGCATCTCCGATTCAGGTAACCCGCAGGGGTTGCCTTTTCCTTCAGGATGAGCTTCAGGCTGAGCTAAACCAGTACCTGCAGACAGATCAACTGCAGCTTCCCCTTGGTGTACACCAGCACCATGTCGAAGACCTTTCTTACTGCTACGTTTCCTGGCTCTGAGTTGCATCTGGCTGAGCAAGTATTTGCAGCTGGCGTTCTTTGGACACGTTGACAACCGGTGCCCAAAGAGGTTGCAACCAGAGTAAACCTTGGGTTTCACCACATAACTAATCCTCAGATCTTTTGGGATTCCATCGACAACAATGGTAACCGCCTTCGGAAAGGTAGATCGGGATTCAATCTCCACACAAACCAGGGCATCCTTCAGGCAGTTGATAGACAAGTTAGCATCATCAAGATCCAAGGGCTTCCCGACCAAACTTGCCACACCACCCAGTCTTCTAGCCGTCCAATGGAGTCCTGGGTTCTCCAGGTTAATCCAGACCGGCAGCTTGGAGAAGGATAAAGGCGGAAGAGGGGAACCAGGTTCCCAAGCTTGGGCGACGACGGGGGAACCATCCAACATCCAAGGCGCCTCCTCCAGAATACTTTCCCTTTCCGAGGGGGTAGGCAGCTTGACGACGAAGCCCTCTGCTTCCTCTGCGACGATTTCAACATCCCCGCTGGGTCGCCATTGCCGCCGGATCCAGCCGAGAAGCTGGCTGCGGAAGGGCTTCCTCCCCGTGAATCTTGCTGATACAAACTCCTGCCATGACGGTGGCGCCTCCTCCTTGCTTGAGATCGAGAAGCACTAGGTGTCGTTTCGGATCTCAGGCTCAATGAAGTCGACGACAGTGACATCTATACAGGCTCTGCCCAATCTGCTGGCCGCCAGCCAATTGACCATCGCAGTCGATGTAGAAGACGCCAGTCCTCCATTCAGGGTCTGCGGGTTTGGAGAAGAGTCTGACGAGGGGTTTTTCGGAGGAGATTCCGTCTGTAAGGGGTTGCTTTTCGGGGAAGAGGGACTCATGTGCTCTCCGGTAGCCTCACTTGAGCTGCCATGAGGAATCGTAGCCGATTCACTTGGAGGAGACCCCGCCGCCGACGAGCGTTCAGACCCTCTAGGGTTTTCGCCCCTTCCTCGCCCTCTCCCTCCCCTTCCGCCTCTTCTGCCCCGAGTCACCATACTTAATTCCTAAAGTTTGAGTATAGTGACTCTTAGTTTTCTGTCCTTTTACTTTACATGACTACTAATTCTATGTGCAACTTCTCTCATATATTCCTTCCTCTTAGCCAAGGACCATAAGACATCATATGCATATGTGGCTACAAAGTTGACATAAACTCATAAGAAGTTCATATACTGAGAGAAACCAAAGATCTGCTACCAAGTTGTTGGGACCCAATCCCAATAATCATCCACAACGTGATTATTAAGAACTAAACTCGATATTTTGATCAAACTTACTCCAATATAATATCATTGATTAAAGAACAAGTGAAAAAATGGCAGATGATTATCTGATAAAAATAAAATTTATCATTTTGTAATTCTAGAACTAATATAGTATAAAGATTCAAAAAAAAATATAACAAGTTCCTTAAATTTATAAGAATGATTTACAATTTCATAATGGAGAAACCAACAAAACTTGATTATATACATAAGAACACTTCATTACATGTGTAAGTTTAGATCATCACTTGTACACAAATTCTCCCAAAAACCTCAGTATAGGAACTATTAGAGACTATGACATCTGAACATCACTTAATATGATGCTCATAGCATATCTCAAGATGATGAATCCTCATTCAGCTCCATATCTAAAAATCATTGGTTGATTAGACGATGTCTAACTGAGTACATAAGCATAAGAGTGAGCATATCCTATTCCGTCCTCTATCTTCTCTATATAAAGTTGTTTTATATTGAACAATTAACTAAGTAGCAGGTATCAAGTATCATTCGTTGACATGAGAACATGTATTGACATACTCAAAGATGGACTAGAATATTATAACATGAATATGCAATATTATTTCTTAAAAACGTGTGCCCATGACATAATTTAGAAAATATCCACATAAAAATAACCACCAACAATTATGTACACAATGACAACAGCCACAAAAATATTGTTGGCTTGTCCACTTCTATTCTATTCCATGAATCTAACTAACTTATACCAGCCAGTTCAAGAACATTACAGAACATTTCACGCACATGATGCATCATTAATACCTTAGAGTGTAGTTGTCTACCATAAGGCAAAAACAAGTCTAGGTCCCCCTCTAAAAGGGTACGACCTATAGCTCTCAACCTTGCTCCCACCTTGGTACTACATTGGGGCTCAATCACATATAAGCATTTTTCTCACTTCATAGTGGGTCCACTTCACCCCTAATACAATATCACAACGGATCGAGTTCACCACTTATGCAATATCATAGGGGAGCCAATTCATGCCTAACACAACATCACAGGGGGTCCAGTTCACCCGTAGCACCATATCACAATTGAATAAAGGATGGGGTCATCAACCGATGCGGTGAAAAAAGTCTTTCACATAGATTAGCCCTCAAGGTCTAATCCACTTTAGGTTTCACCACTTGTGATTCATCCTAAGTGTGAATGACCCATTTCACCATCTCAATCTGAGGATGGATCACGTTGCTTAGTGCATCTACCTAAAAAAATATCCTTATCTTTATTATTACATAACTTTCTCAACTAAACAATCATTATCACGTTATTATTGTGTCAATATGATCATTGTATGATAGAGATAAGATTCTACAAGCAATATCAAATAGAATCCCAAAACATGGAGCAGCAAAAAAATATTTACTAGCTTAAAGTTTTCACTAATGATCACATGTAGTACATATGGCCTCTCATAGCCTATCTCTTCTCACAAGATTGTCTTCTTGTTAAGGCTCAAATATTGGCTTAAAAACCCTCAATACCAATTACTTAGGTTCATCACATATCATTTATGATTCATTCTTTGAGTCCATACAACATGTCATCCACTAGCTATGGCTTGAATCATATAGATTCAACCTCATAGATCATAATTCTCAAATTTTGGATTCAGTCCATATCCTTAGGTTTAATGATTATTCATAAAGCAAGAGCAAGCATTTTCAAAATAAGGTACAATTATATTTCCTCTTCAAAATTCATATGTGAATCTAATGTAATTAAGGGTTGAGTACAATTTATCAAGATCATTTGAGCTCTAGTTATGTAGCATAAAAACTCAATGAATATTATCTAGACCAATCATATGATGATTATTATTATGGAATAACATACATCATCAAACATGCATCAGTACAAAATTGAATTTTTGATATTAAAATAAAAAAAATATAAACAAGAATAAATTTACATAATATCATTCTAGGATTTCTCCTTGATTTACATAATAAGGATAATAATTCATAATGACATCATTGGCGAAGCACGTATTTATATAGATGATCATGCAAATGAAAAATGGTCGATTGTTCTTCATGGTAAAAGGCATTTCATTGTAGATCCTATAAATGAAGAAGAGTACTATGACAAGTATGACAACTCCAATTCATTCTCAGTTGGCTTTCCAATACGAAATGTTGATGCTAACACTAAATTATATATGTGTGGAGATCACACAGAAGGAATGTTAGTTTCTTTAAAATCCAATCAATATTAAAGGCATGTTTTTATTTTTTTTAAATGTTAGATGTGCATTTTACATTATTTATCTCTTATATATCATTGTTTTAATTTTTTTTAAAGCTATGACATTTTTTAGATGGCATCTAACCATGAATATGATGACAGTGAGGATGATTACCATGAGGATGAGCACCAATATGATGATATCGGTGTAAGTTGTATTATTTTATTACATAGATGTGAATTTTACAATGTCTATCACATTTATAAGTTACATTGGGTTTCTTGTCAATTTTAGCACGTTGAGGATTTGCATCCTGAGGAGGTCCACCCTGAGGATCTTGTTGAGCTTGTTGAGGCGCATCATGAGTGTGTACATCAAAGAGGAATCACTATAAGTAAAGGGGTAAAAGACCAAAGTCAGCCATTGAGTTTGATGTTCAAGAAAATCCTATTGGGAAGAATCACATTTCTATTATGCTGTATCTAGGGGTTCTTACTCATAGCAAATCGGATATAAATGTAGAATCTTGAAATAAAAATTGCTCAAGGAATGAAAGACTTAGTATGGAAGGAACAATGTGTGAGATATTATGATTTACATTTATATTCTTAAAGATATTTACAATTCTATTTTTAAGAATATTCCATTAGTATATGAAATTTTACATAGCGTATTTGAGCTCAATGAAAAACTACATCAGAAAATGGTGATGATACATTGTGGGAGGGTACTAAGGAATTACATGACAATTCTGACAAGATAATACATAATGAATGAGAAGAAGAAAAAGAAGAAGTCAGCCATAGAGCAATAGAACTATCTTGACCCGAAGACATGGGACATGTTTGTTGCTAAGAGAAAAACCAATGAATTCAAGGTATTAAGCCTCCTCATTTAGAATACATTCTTATGAATTCATTGTATTATGTATTTAACATATGTTTAGGATTAACCAGGCTTTGAGCGATGCTAAAAAATAAAGGCATGTAAAGAATATGCACAACCACAAGATGGGTCCATGTGGCTACGTAAGGCTTCACCAATAGAGACTGGAGGTGTCTTCTTCTAATCAGCCTACTCATAGGACTGTTGAGTCCTCTACTACTACTACATCTCTACCAAATGCCACGATCTATGTATAGCTGTGAGGAAAACCAAATCTGGAGAAATACCCAACCCTGTAACCACTGAGGTGGCTGTAAAAATGATAAAATTCAACTCTCAAAGAAATTACTACTGATGATTGTTATGTTTTAACTTGACCTTAGATGTTATGTTTTATTTACCAATTACTATCGATGATGATTAGTGGGGGGCTCTACAAGAAAAGGAAACAAGGCAAGTTGATCCCTGAGGACACAAGGGAATTTACAATTGTTCTAGGTAATCAAGTGGATCCTGGGTATGTTGGGGTTGTTGCTACTAATGTCAGTATAAGAGCCTTCTTTGGGCCATTATAGCATAAGCAAAAATCAATCCAGAAGGAGGATTCTCAGAAGAAAAGGTATAGAAGATGATTGCAAAAGAATTAGAGGAAGTAATGAGATAGTATAATGCTTCTCATTCAACTCCTTAGACAGTACAAGTGGAGCCCCACTCTTCACATGAGGTGGATACCCCTATGACAGAGGTGGTGGAGAGTAATCCCATAGACCCTCCAACTAGCACATCTGATGTAATTTTTTTGTCATATAGTAGTCTTTCAGATTGATTTGTATAATATGGGATTAAGAGAGAAAGATACCCCCCTCTCCCACGCCCGAGAGGGTGGTAAATTAAGGTGGCAACTGGGATTTGAACCCATGTCCCTTCATGAGGAGACATATTGTGCTTGACCACTTGAGCCACTCTTTGTCGGATGATTTGTATAATATGTTTGTGTTTAGGTATATATATATATAGAGAGAGAGAGAGAGAGAGTCAGGATGGAATACACTTGAGTGTATCCAGAGCGGAATACACTCAAGTAGTTTTTCATGATGCAGTATTTTTTTTTTAAATCTAATCTGTTGATCTTCTTAAACATCTCGTGAACAACTCATACGCAAAAGTTGAGAACATTTGGATATGTATAGCTCATGTTATGAAGATCGTAAAAATTATGCATTTCAAATTAGTTTCGCGCGTCGATTTTGTTGCTCTTGGATGAGTGACTTACACTCATCCAAATGAGTTCAAAATTTGTATGTAGCCTAGTTATAGTATGAAGGTAAAGATCAACAGTTTACATTTTGTAAAAAATAGTCTTGATATGCAAACACACTTGAGTGTATTCGTGTGATCCGTAAACTCGAGTGTATTCTAGCCTGACTCTATATATATATATATATATATATATATATATATATATATATATATATATATATATATATATATATATAACAATGTAGATAAATTTAATAGGGGTTGAGGCCATGTCATCTTTTAGTAGAAGGATAAGTCATTGCATTGGATGTGTCTTATCCACATCTTCTAAGTGACATGATTCATGGTGTTCTAATTCTTGCCATGCAGTTCATTTGATGCCAAGGCTTGTCTACGAGGCTTGGAAGCATACTGTAATGGCATATGGCCACCCTAACTACAAGATGATAGGTGATGCAGAAGATGACATGGTTGTACGACCCCAAAGAGGGACTTGTCTATTCTTATATATGCGAAATTTACATTGCATTTGTTAATGTATATAATTGATAATTGATATGAGAATATATATATATATATATATATATATATATATGTTGGACACAACACCTATGAAATCTCCTACAACTCGTCCTCCACTTCTTCCTCAAGATATAGGATTACCATGTTGGCCTACAAAGGACTTGTTCAAATCGCTAGGTCCTAATTCTAAGGGATTGGCAGTATGGCTACGCAACTTTGAAGAAAGGTCACCTATGATGGTCCATATTAAGGAGCACGATGCAGGTCAAGCTCATGATACTAGTATATTCTTACAATATGTTGTGGAGATTTTTACATATGCTTGGTTGAATCCATTTGTCACAGAACTTTGGACATGGTGAGATCTTATGGCTAAATACCTCATTTTATATATGTTGATTTATTTTCTTATATATTAATGCTTACATGATATAGGTTTTGCAGATGCTTACATTGGTTGTGCACAAAGTTCACATTATCCCATGTGGCATTTCTAGTTCCATCATTTATTAGACATTTACATAAAGACCCTATATCTATGACAAAAGACTGCTCTACCGCATTTAAATATTTTGGTAATGCGATAAAGAGTGTTATTATAGTTCCTTTCAATGTTGAGTAAGTTTTAGCTACTTAGATTAAAACTTTTATTTAAGAATTCATTTCATTATATATTTTGAGTTTTCTTTTGTTTTCCATATTTACACTCAGGTATAATCATTGAGTGGTGTTGGTTATTGTCCTCGAGATTCTAATGACATATAATCTAGATCCTAAAGGTAACAAAGTAGACGGCGGGGGACATGAAATGAAAAAGGCAGTATTCATGTGAGTAAATTTTTATATTTGTTAACATATATTAATATATGAGATTTACTAATACAATTCAATGTGTTACATTAATTTATAGGGCTATAAAAGAATTCAGAATTGTTGGAGGAAAGGTCGATAAGACAAAGAAAACGTTGATTTGGAAGATTGTTAAGGTAGTTTTTCTAACTCCAATGCAAATTTATGCCAACTATGCTTACTTTTATTTATTAACATTTTGTATGTTGGTGCATTTATAGTGCCTTGTACAAAACAATGGTTGGACATGCACATACTATGTGATGTGGTATATGGATATGATTGTCAGACAGGGGTTACCAGACATCCACTGCATACAAAATGTAATCCATATATAGTCTTAGTCATCATAAGTAAATATTATCATTGATAATATGAAAATATCAAAACAAACTCTTTAATTATGGCATTCTCATTGTAGTTGTTTGACTCAATAATGCTATATGTGATGGAAGAGCTAGATAAGATATGAGAAAAATGGGCACTAGAGATCGTTAAACATGTAAACTTTGAATTTTGTTGGGATGAAATATGAGTTTTTTGTACTTTGATGTCATTATTGCTATATACATGTGGTGATGATGACTTCTTGCAACTTTAAATTTGATGCAACTAAATTATTGGTGCATATGTGAATGGTGAATATATATATATATATATACATATATATATATATATGTGTGTGTGTGTGTGTGTGTGTGTGTGAATTAATGTGAAGACGAATGAATACAATGAGAATTGTGTTTCTACATGTCATGCAAATGGAATTGGTACATATGTGAATGATGTACATATACATGTGTGTTAATGAATGTGAAGATTACTGAATACAATGAGAATTGTATTTGTACATATACAATGTTAATGAATGTGAAGATGAATGAATATGAGTTTTTTGTAGTTTGATGTCATTATTTCTATATACATCTGGTGATGATGACTTCTTGCAACATTAAATTTAATGCAACTAAATTATTGGTGCATATGTGAATGGTGAATATATATATATATATATATATATATATATATATATATATATATGTGTGTGTGTGTGTGTGTGTGTGTGTGTGTGTGTGTGAATTAATGTGAAGATGAATGAATACAATGAGAATTGTGTTTCTACATGCCATGCAAATGGAATTGGTGCATATGTGAATGATGTTCATATGCATGTGTGTTAATGAATGTGAAGATGATTGAATACAATCAGAATTGTATTTGTACATGCCGTGAGAATGGATCATGTATGGGGTGGATTGTGTATTTGTTGTTATAGGTTTTGTGGGTTTGTTGGCCTATGGTTAAGCTGAACACAGGATGGAGCCTACAGTTCCAATGAACAATAGGTTCTGCATCCTACTGAACAACCAGATAGCGGTCTACAGACATGCTATTTTAAAAATATAAATGTGACATTGGTTTTAAACAAAACACTAACATAATATAGCTATTCTAGAATGTCCATGTTGGGTAGCGCAGTCATGCTACCAACTGGCTTATGATGTTGGTTAAGAATCTAAACCAATGACTCATTTCATCTATATCATCTATTTGGATATAAAACAGACAATGTTGAAATCTTTTCAATTAAAAATATGACTTGGTTTGACAGTGTATCGTCAGTTGTTGAATCCAAATCGATGATGAACTGATGACGTAGAAACCTTTATCAATTAAAAATCTGACCTAGTTTAGCAGTACAAAGTCGATTGCCGCATTAAAACTGACGATGTAGTTGCTTAGTTGTATCAATTTGGGCTGGATCCGAGTCGTGCGTTTGTGTGTCCATAAAAAATGACATTGTAGGCATTTATATGTAATGTCACCCACTTAGGTGTTAGTACTTAACCGACATTAGAGGGCTATTTTAACTGACATTAGAGGCGGTACCTATACTGAATACTTCAGTTTCAACTATTATTTTAGTTTGCAAGATGAGTCCGAATAATTTAGTTTCAACTATTATTTTCCATAAAACAGGCTTTATGATGCAATGATAGGAAAACTCAAGGCATAACATAATAATACAGATTCCTAGATTATATTAGCATGCTTTTACCAATAAGGAGGAAGTTTGTAGATCTGATTTTACCTAGAGAATAGGATTTAAGCTTCATATCGTTCAACTATAATTTTTACATGATCAAGCTTCGATGGAAAGGAGAACAAGAAATCTAAATTTATCAAGTAATAACATAGAATAACAAGCATAATGTGTTTGTGGTAGATCTGATTTCATCGTAGAAAACTAGCTTTTAGTCTTAAGGATTGTCGAATTTACATGTAAGTGTAATCGGGAAGCTTAGAAAATTCAAAGGTAATTGCATACTCTAGATATATATACTCACCTCACTTAGGAAGGAAAATGATGAAAATATAATAGTTTGGACAATATAGAGCAAAAAAATCTATCCAGTTCTTAGTTAAACAAGAGTATGTGTTGAAACTACTTTAATCCAACCACCTTAACTTGGAAGTCAATATTAGATATAAGGAAGAAAGAGAAGAAACTAAGATCATGTTTTTCTTCTCCAGACAAACTAGAATAAAGAGAAAAAAGAGGAAAAACAAATGGTATTTGGAGATCTGGAAGGAACCAACCTTAGATAGAAGAGGACGGAAGGAAATCCAAAAAAATTAGTTAGAAAAAAAGATCATCAAAAATCTGCAAGAAAATTCCTCCTTTTGACCTCCATTAACAAACTTTTCCCTTGGTTGCCATGGGAGTTGCCCTCTTGACCTCCATAGATGCATTTTAGTGTAACATCCCTGACCTGGGTTATGAGTAAACCCTAGGTGTTTTGCCTAAATATGTAATTAAATCCTTGTGATTAACTTTGGGCATGTAATTAAGTTTCTCAGAAACATATATTTCAGTTTTTGCTCCTTTTTATATATAGTTGTAGCATTATTTTGTAATACAGGGACCTATGTGCAAATTACCCAGTTAGAAGGGTTAACTTGCAAATTTCACATATTTAGATGTTCCTATGATGTTGAGACATCATGATAATGATGATGGTAAGGTTTGAGAGATTTCCCAAGCTTGGGCACCAAGGTGTAGTTGTGGAAGCAATCCCGGTACTTGAAAACCCTAAATTGGAGAAAAGTGCAATTTACCCAATTTGAGGGGTGCAACTTGTAAAATACATCATCTAAAGTATTTATTAAGACTCTTGTCATCATTTAGAAGAAATGATGAAGAGGTCACCTTAATTGAATAATCATATAATGAAAAACACCTTTGTGATTGAATAATCAAGGTGTATGTACAATAGCCTTTTATGTGTATGCTTAAGTTATAGGTTGATCTTCTTTGCCCTCATTTCTTGACCTTAGAAGAAGGTTTGTCCTTAGAATTAATATGAAGGGACGAGCATAGAAGGATGGAGGGACTCAGTTAAAAATATGGAGAACTTATGAGCTTATGTTGAAAATCTCACCCCAAGTATATATACTCTCCACTTCACTTAGCAAGGAAACTCTCCCTTCGTTCCTTTTCACTGTTCTTTTCACCCAAACTGACTAAAGAGGAGTTGTGGAGCTCAGGAGGACGACCAAAGAGGGCAAGGTAGGTTTGAATCCTCCCTTTTTGCTTAAGTTCATGGTTAGAACTCGATTTCAAGGTCAAATTAATGGCTAGCTCACATAGCTCTACCTTTCTAGCCATCTCTTCTCGACTTTCCCTGGAGGTTTCACCTTGGCCGACCTGTGGAAGCTCAAGGACACCATTAAAATCTTGGAGCTCGAAAGCTTGGAGCTCAAAGAGCAAGCTTTAGGCGGGTTTTATAACTCTAAACCTATGCTTTGTTATATACATCTCGTTTATGCTTTTAGATGATAGTTCTTCTTCTTCTCTACCTTCCTTTGCTACCTTGCAAGAAAATCCGTGAGAGATCCTTGCTGTTCTTGAGATAGGAGATGAAGACGTTATTTCCAAAGTTAATCCACTACTTTTCACTTTACCAAACGGTCTCCACCAAGTGCTCACACGGTTTGCAAAACCGTTTGGTGAGCAAACGGTCTCAAGACCGTGTAAGGGCAAACGGTCTTCAAGACCGTTTAGTCGCATTGACCGAGCGTGGACCGTATAATAAATCTGTTCATAATTATGTAGGATAATCACCCACAAAATTTGAGAGGTTAACTCCAAAGGAATCGAGAGATATAGCCTTTTTAAATCGACAAATCAATGGAATTTAGTTCTGAATTGCAATCTGTTGAAAACGCCCCTTTTTGGGCAAACGGTCTCAAGACCGTGTAAGAACGTTGACCAAGCGTTGACCGTATGAGATTACTGTTCAAAATAATGTTGATTAGCAACTCACCAAGCTTGATGGACTAATTCCAAATGAGTTAAGAGTTGAATGATGATTACTAGGGCAAACCCTAATTGAAATCAGTACTGAAATCTCAATGAATAACTTAGTGTTTTTGGGTTGATTGACCCAAACGGTCTCAAGACCATTTGGGGATCAACCAAACAGTCTCAAGACCGTGTGGTGACAACACAAGACCGTTTGGAGGTCTAGGGTTAAGGTAATTTAATCAATTGAGAACCCAATTGCAATGGGTTATTGAATTAATCCAAAATACTGAATTGAGACTCAATCAAGGTTCAACCCCTATCAAATCACATTAGATTTTGATGAAATATTGGGCAAACGGTCTCACGACTGTGTGGATTCATCCACACGATCTCAAGACCGTTTGGGCCAAGTTTGGGCCCAATTGGAGCTCAATTGAAGGGTTCAACCTTGTGTTGATTTCACATTATTGAGTATTGATGGTTGAACGTTGATGGACCTTAATTGAGCCAACTTCAACCCTAATTGGGTAGCAATTGAGGGTCAATTGAGTGAACAATTGGTTAAGCATAACCCTAATTGACTCAATCTATAAGTGGTTACCATGGCTTTGACCATTTGGAGGCTTCAACATTGATAATCATAAACGATTGAAATCATTGAACCATGTTGGAGGTCCAAACGGTTTGAGACCAAGTGCACCAAACGGTCTCAAGACCGTTTGAGGTCACACGGTCTGAAGACCGTTTTAGGTCACACGGTCTGAAGACCATTTGAGACCTCACGGTCTCAAGACCGTTTGAGGTCACACGGTCTCAAGACCGTGTGAGGCCTCACGGTCTCAAGACCGTTTGGGGCCAAACGGTCTCAAGATCGTTTGGACTCAAACGATCTCAAGATCGAGAGACACCAAACGGTCTCAAACCGTGTAAGCCCTCTCGGTCTTGAAGTCAAACTTGTTAAACAGTCTACACCCTCACACGGTTTGGGCAAACGATCTTGAAGGTCACACTGTCTTGGAGTCAACCCTACCAAACGGTCAACTCATCCAAACGGTCTCAAACCGTTTGGAGGTTGAAGGTTGAAACCGTTTGAGGTTTTCAAAGGTTGATTTCACTTAATCAATTGAAGGTGTAAATGGTTCAATGATGCTCTAATCTAAACCCTAATGATAACCTAGGATATTAAAGGGACTAAGTGACTAATGAATTAACCCATGATGGTGATCAATGGGGTGAATTACCAAAATACCCTTGAGGGGTTCAATTGAGTAAAACCTTGTTCAAATCAAACCCTAATCACATGATAGTGATGTTTTGGCTTATGTTAGCCCATGAGGACTTAACCCAACCTGATCTAGAGTGGTGTTATCACCACCTACTAGTATGAGGAGAGATAAGTACCTTAAGAGAGAGAAAATACCCCTTCAGGGTGGAAACTCAAGTAAAGAACCTTCAATACACATGAATGCCATGACTAGGGTATGATCCACCTATGTGAGATCATGGGAACCCTAATTATGATATATGATGAATCTTAAGCTAATCTGAGAGCATCAATGATGATGTTCCTCATACATAATGATGTTATGAGTTCAATTCACCATGTAATGTGAATAGTAAACCCTAATTCAAGGGTAATGACTTGTGATGTGAATAGTAAACCCTAATTCAAGGGTAATGACTTGTGATGTGAATAGTAAACCCTAATTCAAGGGTAATGACTTGTGATGTGAATAGTAAACCCTAATTCAAGGGTAATGACATGTAATGTGAATAGTAAACCCTAATTCAAGGGTAATGACAAGTAATGTGAATAGTAAACCCTAATTCAACGGTGATGACATGCTATATGAGTATTAAATTCTATTTGATAAGAATCAAAGAACTTAGCTCTTATGACAAGAGTGGAAAGTATAATCATTGTTTTGAATTACCTTTATTAGTTGAATTAACCATGCGGGTTCTGATATGAAGGTGATCATATCCAGGTATGGATGATGATACTATATTCATTGATAGCATGTTGTTAGCCTTATGAATAGTAAAATATCTTGATGTCTTGTAAGTGGCATCCTATGATTTAATGGGCTGTGAGAGCCATGAATACCATCAAGGTCATGCTTTAGAGATGACTTGTGATGAGTATACTGAGAAATGATGATTGATGTGAGTTAGGTTTGTTGCATTTAGTATTCTACTTTTATAGCTGTTATGCTACTGTTATTGTTTGAAGAACAATGTATGATGTAAAAGAATATTGAATGTACCTAACTAATCAAGTGAAATGTAGAGCCCTGATCATAGATCCATCATTGTCAGAGATCAAATGATGGTGAAACAGGTTTTCCTATGGGAACTCCTGGATCACATATTGTTGAGTATGTGGGGTACATGGATGTGTAGAACCTTACATCCTAGTGTAGGGATTTGATGTAGATATGTAATCCGTCAATTCTTCACTACTTTTCCCATACCGTATCAGTTGATGGTAAACATGAAACCTCCTGATGACGAAGAAAGAACAGATATCCGTATCAGTGGAAGATAAACATGAAATCTCCTGATGACAAAGAGAGTACAGAATGCCACTATAACTCTAAAATAGGGAAGGACCAGATTACCCTGGTGAGCTATTATTGTAGAGACACAAGATGTCCTACGAGTGATCCTCTTACTGACTGAGGAAGGTGAAGGTCATGAGAATCCGGCTCTTTCGATGACCTAGTATGATACCGAGGCACTTAGCAGTGATTGGTTGGGGTATGAGTGGTAAACCTCATCTCCACAGGGCATAAAAGTAATGTTTGAAAAACATACTCTACAGCGTAGTATACCTGTTAGGGATAACTACGAGTTAGTTGATTGATGTTACACTGTATAGTGCATATGTTCTTCATGCTTGATAAATGTTGAACTCTTGTTTACAACTGCATCTGCTATTGAATACTTTGTAAGCTTTTACTGCTTAAGTTATTCTTTGATTTTATAATAAAGCTTCTGGCGGAGAGTTATAACTCTCGCTGGGACAATTATGTACAATTGTCTCACCCCGTAGACTTCAAGTTTTTAGGTGGACGTTGAGGACGGAGGAACAGGTCTACAGGTGACCAGTCCCAGCAGCTGCAGCACCAGGAGCAGCAGTAAATCTCAGGTGGAGATTTAGCCTGCCATGTGGTGTAGTTAGAGTCAGTCCTATGTGTCCTCTATACTCTCAGGTCTTGGAGTCTTTTGTTATGAGTTCTTGAGATTTTGTATCTTGATGTATATAATTACTTAAGAAGTAATTATCATGAGATGTAAACAGTTTATCTCTTGTTATGAAAGAAGCATTTAAGGATTCAAGCTCTTGTCTCGAAAAGTTTTAATTTCCCGTGATTTTTGTCTTCCTCTGTTTATCGAATCGCTTCCGCGAAGTTTATATCGTGGCTTGGAGATCAGAGCCCACAATTAGTGGTATCAGAGCTCTAGGTCAGTTGAGTCTACAGAGGCATAGGACTTAGGATGTTGAGTCTATCTTTAGTACTCTTTCCCTATCTAATAGAATCTTCTACTCCTCAGGAGAAGAAGATACATAAGGATGGTTGAGCCTCATGATGAGTACGTGGCAGAGAGTAGTGCTAGTGCACCTCAAGGCGGTGCAAGGGTTCCCAGAATAGAACAGCCTGCACCCGAGTCACCAAGAGAGCCACCCCAGTTTGACCCAGCCGACATGGGTAACCCAGCTGTACAGACAATGTTCGGGCAGTTCATGACTGCCATGACACACATCACCGACAGGATGCCCATGCCTGCACCTAGGGCACCTGCCCAGCCTGAAGGACAAGGTATCGGTAAGACATTCAAGCGACTTCGTCGTTTCGGAGCTACCGAGTACTTTGGGACTGCCGACCCCGCAGATGCTGACCTATGGTTGACAGAGTTGGAGAAGGCTTTCAGGATTCTTATTATCCCGGAAGCTGAGAAGGTTAGACATGCTGTCTATCTTCTCAAAGGCAGTGCTGGGCACTGGTGGAACATGGAAGAGCAGAAGAGACCTGGAATAGAGTTCTCATGGGAAGAGTTTCGTCGGGAATTTATCAATAGATATTTTCCAAAGACCTTCCTAGATGAGAAGATCTCTCAGTTTGAAAGATTGAGGCAGGGCATGATGAACATTAGCGAGTATGAAGCTAAGTTCATGGAATTGTTGCGGTTCTGTCCGCACATGGCTGCCACAGATGAGGAAAGAATCAGGAGATTCGAGAAGGGTTTGAATGCTGATATGTCAACCCCTATGTCTGCCTTAGAAAACCGAGAGAGATTCTCTACCTTCGTTGAGTCAGTCCGAAGGATAGAGAGATATGTGGTTGAGAAGAGGCAAACCCAGAAAAGATATCCACAGTTCTAGGGTTCTTCATCTAGGGATTTCAAGACACCTAGATTCTCTGCACCTAACCCTCCACCACCCAGACCGAGTTCCCAAACTCAATGGTCACCAAGCAGAGGTAGAGGACGGAGTCAACCGCTTCAAGGGACTCACAGTTCTGCATCGATGTCAGTTACTGGACCACCCCGACCACAACAACAGGAGAGGAGATGCTACAACTGTGGTAAGGTGGGACACTTGATGAAGGATTGCCGATCTAGGCCTGTCAGTGTGACACGGCCTCCGAGACAGAATCAACAAGGATCTCAGAGAATGCAATCTCAAGGAGCAGCTCGAGGACGTGGGCAAGTGTTTCAAGCTGGATCATCAGCACCCCCTCAACACCAGGCGACAGTAAGGTTCTATGCTATGAACCCACCAGATGCAGTGGTCAATCCACGGGTAGTAGCAGGTCAGATGGAACTTTTATATCCTGATATGTCTACATCCTGTGTTGTATCTGTTCTGATTGACCCGGGTGCTACGCACTCTTTCATCACTCGTAGAGTAATTCGTAACTGCCATATGACTGTTAGTCATAGGGCAGATAGTTTGTTGTTGGAGACTCCGTCGAGTGGGTCTGCCATTTTGTAGGAGGTATGCTCTCCTTGCATCCTCTTCTTTTCTGACCATCGCATTCAAGTGGATCTTATACCAGTTTATATGCAAGGATTTGACATAATCCTCGGGATGGATACCTTAGAGAGGTATAGAGTTGTCTTGGATTGTGAGTCCAAGTTGGTTGTGTTTGCTGATGAAAGCAACACATGGATCTTTCAAGGTGAAAGAAAGATTCTTCCCACCTGTCTTGTGTCAGCTATGGTTGCTGATAAGTTGTTGAGGCAAGGATGTTATGCATTCTTAGCCCATGTGGTAGATGTTACCAAGGAAACATCTAATCCTGTTGAAGTTCCCATAGTCAGGGAATTCGAGGATGTGTTTCCTGAAGAACTTCCTGGTATACCACCACCTCGGGAGATTGATTTTGAAGTCAATCTGATCCCAGCTACGAAACCCATAGCCCAGACTCCGTATAGGATGGCGCCTGCCGAGATGGCAGAACTCAAGAAACAGCTTCAAGAGTTACTTGAGAAGGGTTTTATCCGACCGAGCACTTCACCTTGGGGTGCTCCGGTCTTGTTTGTTAAAAAGAAAGATGGGTCAATGCGGTTGTGCATCGACTACAGACAACTCAATAAAGTAACAATAAAGAATAAGTACCCTCTGCCGAGGATTGATGATCTCTTTGACCAGTTGCGTGGTGCAACCGTCTTCTCCAAGATAGACTTGAGGTCTGGATATCATCAACTTCGTATTAAGGATAGTGACATATCCAAGTCTGCCTTTAGGACAAGGTATGGTCACTATGAGTTCACGGTTATGTCGTTTGGACTAACCAATGCACCAGCTGCATTTATGGAACTCATGAATAGAGTTTTTTGACCTTTCCTTGATCAGTGTATTGTCGTCTTCATAGATGACATTCTGATCTATAGTAAGGATGCTCAGCAGCATGAGCAACATCTTCGCCAAGCTTTGACCTTGCTAAGAGAACACAAGCTGTATGCTAAGTTTAGCAAGTGTGAATTCTGGCTGCCGGAGGTATCTTTTCTTGGACATGTGATATCTGCCTCGGGAATTCGTGTTGACCCTACAAAGGTAGAATTTGTTCTACAGTGGGAACAACTGAAGACACCGACGGAGATTCGAAGTTTCTTGGGGTTAGCTGGCTATTATCGAAGGTTCATTAAGAACTTTAGTTCTATAGCCTTACCTTTGACCAAGTTGACCCGAAAAGATGTTCCTTTTTCTTGGAGTGATAAGTGTCAACAGTCTTTCCAGTTGTTGAAGGAGAGGTTGACAAGTGCACCTGTGCTTGTACTACCTGAACAAGGAAAAGGATATGTAGTTTTCTGTGATGCTTCCAAGAATGGACTAGGATGTGTGTTGATGCAGGATAAACAAGTAATTTCTTTTGCTTCCCGACAGCTTAAGAAACACGAGGAGAATTATCCAACACACGATCTGGAGTTAGCTGCTGTGGTTCAGGCCTTGAAGATCTGGAGACATTATCTCTACGGAGAAACATTCCAGATTTTCACAGACCACAAGAACCTTAAGTATATCTTCTCTCAGCACGAGCTTAACATGAGGCAACGTCGTTGGATGGAGTTAATCAAGGACTACGATTGTACAATTGATTACCATCCGGGCAAGGCCAATGTTGTTGCAGATGCCTTGAGTAGGAAATCAGCAACATGAACCATGAATAGAGCACAACTAAACTCTTTAGTATGCTCTAGGAGAGATATGCTTATCTCTTTAAGGCAAAACAATGTACAGTTCAAGGTGTCATTGTTAGCCGGGTTGTTAGCTGAGATGCATATTAAACCTACCCTAAGAGAGAAGATTAAGGAAGCACAGCTAGGTGATGCTGCAGTTCAGCAGATTAAATTTGAGTATGGAAATGAGAAGCGAGATGGTTTCCATGACTCAGATGACCAAGTAGCCTGTTATAATGGAAGGATGATAGTGTCGGATGTGGATAACTTGAGGAAGTTAGTCCTGGAAGAAGCTCATTCTTCCATGTATGCTATGCATCCAGGGAGTACCAAGATGTATCAGAATCTGAAAGATCTGTATTGGTGGCCTGGAATGAAGAAGGATGTTGCAGAATTTGTTCTGAGGTGTCCTGTGTGTCAGCAAGTCAAAGTTGAACACCAAAAACCTGCAGGAACAATGCAACTTTTACCCATACCACAGTGGAAGTGGTACCATGTGACCATGGACTTTGTTGTTGGCCTACCCAGGATGAACAAAGGACATGATTCCATTTGGGTAATTGTTGATAGGTTGACTAAGACAGCGCATTTCTTACCTGTCAAAACAACCTATTCTGCTGAAAGGTTATCACAGTTGTATGTGCAAGAGATAGTGCGGTTGCACGGAGTTCCTGTCACAATAGTTTCTGACAGAGGTCCTCAGTTTACAAGTCGTTTTTGGGAACAGTTACACAGAGCCTTAGGCACCAAGCTAAGGTTTAGTACGGCCTTTCATCCACAAACTGATGGACAGTCGGAAAGGACCATACAGACCTTAGAAGACCTGTTGAGAGCATGTGTTCTCCAAGTTTATCGGAAGTTGGGATCTACACCTAAGCTTGATAGAGTTTGCCTATAACAATAGCTATCAACATAGTATTGATATGGCACCATATGAAGCCTTATATGGTAGACGTTGTACATCACCTTTGTGTTGGTTTGAGACTGGTGAACGTCAATTGTTAGGTCCTGATCTTGTGCAGCAGACCACAGAGAAGATTAAAGTAATTCAACAAAAGATTAAGACTGCATAGGATAGGCAGAAATCTTATGCTGACAAGCGTCGTAGACCCTTAGAGTTCCAGGTTGGAGACAGAGTATACCTCAAAGTCTCGCCTTGGAAAGGGGTCCTTCGTTTTGGAAGGAAAGGGAAGTTAGCTCCTAGATTTATGGGGCCTTATCCAATCATTGAACGGATTGGAAAGGTAGCATATAGACTAGAGCTGCCACCAGAGTTACAGAGGTTAAATCCTGTGTTTCACATTTCTATGCTGAAGAAATGTCACCCAGACACCGAGTCAGTTATACAACCTATGGAGGTAGAATTGAATGATGACATATCCTATGAGGAGGGACCAATGTCAATCCTTGATAATAGAATTAAAAGGTTAAAGAAGAAAGATATAAGTCTTGTGAAAGTCCTCTGGAACCACCGGGGTGTTGAAGAAGCCACTTGGGAATTAGAGGATGAGATGAAAAGGAAGTATCCTGCCCTTTTCTCTTAGTATGTTTTATCGATTTTGGGGACGAAATCCTTGTAAGGGGTGGATAAATTGTAACATCCCTGACCTGGGTTATGAGTTAACCCTTGGTGTTTTGCCTAAATATGTAATTAAATCCTTGTGATTAACTTTGGGCATGTAATTAAGTTTCTCAGAAACATATATTTCAGTTTTTGCTCCTTTTTATATATAGTTGTAGCATTGTTTTGTTATACAGGGACCTATGTGCTAATTACCCAGTTAGAAGGGTTAACTTTCAAATTGCACATATTGAGATGTTCCTCTGATGTTGAGACATCATGAGAATGATGATGGTAAGGTTTGAGAGATTTCCCAAGCTTGGGCACCAAGGTGCAGCTGTGGAAGCAATCCCGGTACTTGAAAACCCTAAATTGGAGAAAGTGCAATTTACCCAATTTGAGGGGTGAAACTTGTAAAATACATCATCTAAAGTATTTATTAAGACTCTTGTCATCATTTAGAAGAAATGATGAAGAGGTCACCTTAATTGAATAATCATATAATGAAAAACACCTTTGTGATTGAATAATCAAGGTGTATGTACAATAGCCTTTTATGTGTATGCTTAAGTTATAGGTTGATCTTCTTTGCCCTCATTTCTTGACCTTAGAAGAAGGTTTGTCCTTAGAATTAATATGAAGGGACGAGCATAGAAGAATGGAGGGACTCAGTTGAAAAATATGGAGAACTTATGAGCTTATGTTGAAAATGTCACCCCAAGTATATATACTCTCCACTTCACTTAGCAAGGAAACCCTCCCTTCGTTCCTTTTCACTGTTCTTTTCACCCAAACCGACTAAAGAGGAGTTGTGGAGCTCAGGAGGACGACCAAGGAGGGCAAGGTAGGTTTGAATCCTCCCTTTTTGCTTAAGTTCATGGTTAGAACTCGATTTCAAGGTCAAATTAATGGCTAGCTCACATAGCTCTACCTTTCTAGCCATCTCTTCTCGACTTTCCCTAGAGGTTTCACCTTGGCCGACCTATGGAAGCTCAAGGACGCCATTAAAAGCTTGGAGCTCGAAAGCTTGGAGCTCAAAGAGCAAGCTTTAGGCGGGTTTTATAACTCTAAACCTATGCTTTGTTATATACATCTCGTTTATGCTTTTAGATGATAGTTCTTCTTCTTCTCTACCTTCCTTTGCTACCTTGCAAGCAAATCCGTGAGAGATCCTTGCTGTTCTTGAGATAGGAGATGAAGACGTTATTTCCAAAGTTAATCCACTACTTTTCACTTTACCAAACGGTCTCCACCAAGTGCTCACACGGTTTGCAAAACCGTTTGGTGAGCAAACGGTCTCAAGAACGTGTAAGGGAAAACGGTCTTCAAGACCGTTTAGTCGCGTTGACCGAGTGTGGACCATATACGAAATCTGTTCATAATTATGTAGGATAATCACCCACAAAATTTGAGAGGTTAACTCCAAAGGAATCGAGAGATATAGCCTTTTTAAATCGACAAATTAAAGGAATTTAGTTCTGAATTGCAATCTGTTGAAAACGCCCCTTTTTGGGCAAACGGTCTCAAGACCGTGTAAGAACGTTGACCAAGCATTGACCGTATGAGATTACTGTTCAAAATAATGTTGAGTAGCAACTCACCAAAATTGATGGACTAATTCCAAACGAGTTAAGAGTTGAATGATGATTACTAGGGCAAACCCTAATTGAAATCAGTACTGAAATCTCAATGAATAACTTAGTGTTTTTAGGTTGATTGACCCAAACGGTCTCAAGACCGTTTGGGGATCAACCAAACGGTCTCAAGACCGTGTGGTGACAACCCAAGACCGTTTGGATGTCTAGGGTTAAGGTAATTTAATCAATTGAGGACCCAATTGCAATGGGTTATTGAATTAATCCAAAATACTAAATTGAGACTCAATCAAGGTTCAACCCCTATCAAATCACATTATATTTAGATGAAATCTTGGGAAAATGGTCTCAAGACCGTGTGGAGTTCATCCACACGATCCCAAGACCGTTTGGGCCAAGTTTGGGCCCAATTGGAGCTCAATTGAAGGGTTCAACCTTGTGTTGATTTCACATTATTGAGTATTGATGGTTGAACGTTAATGGGCCCTAATTGAACCAACTTCAACCCTAATTGGGTAGCAATTGAGGGTCAATTGAGTGACCAATTGGTTAAGCATAACCCTAATTGACTCAATATATAAGTGGTTACCATGGCTTTGACCATTTGGAGGCTTCAACATTGATAATCATAAACGATTGAAATCATTGAACCATGTTGGAGGTCCAAACGGTTTGAGACCAAGTGGACCAAACGGTCTCAAGACCGTTTGAGGTCACACGGTCTTAAGACCATTTGAGACCTCATGGTCTCAAGACCGTTTGAGGTCACACGGTCTCAAGACCGTGTGAGGCCTCACGGTCTCAAGACCGTTTGGGGCCAAACGGTCTCAAGACCGTTTGGACTCAAACGATCTCAAGATCGAGAGACACCAAACGGTCTCAAACCGTGTAAGCCCTCTCGGTCTTAAAGTCAAACTTGTTAAATGGTCTACACCCTCACACGGTTTGGGAAAATGATCTTGAAGGTCACACGGTCTTGGAGTCAACCCTACCAAACGGTCAACTCATCCAAACGGTCTCAAACCATTTGGAGGTTGAAGGTTGAAACCGTTTGAGGTTTTCAAAGGTTGATTTCACTTAATCAATTGAAGGTGTAAATGGTTCAATGATGCTCTAATCTAAACCCTAATGATAACCTAGGATATTAAGGGACTAAGTGACTAATTAATTAACCCATGATGGTGATCAATGTGGTGAATTACCAAAATACCCTTGAGGGGTTCAATTGAGTAAAACCTTGTTCAAATCAAACCCTAATCACATGATAGTGATGTTTTGGCTTATGTTAGCCCATGAGGACTTAACCCAACCTGATCTAGAGTGGTGTTATCACCACCTACTAGTATGAGGAGAGAGAAGTACTTTAAGAGAGAGAAAATACCCCTTTAGGGTGGAAACTCAAGTAAAGAACCTTCAATACACATGAATGTGCATGACTAGGGTATGATCCACCTATGTGAGATCATGGGAACCCTAATTATGATATATGATGAATCTTAAGCTAATCTGAGAGCATCAATGATGATGTTCCTCATACATAATGATGTTATGAGTTCAATTCACCATGTAATGTGAATAGTAAACCCTAATTCAAGGGTAATGACTTGTGATGTGAATAGTAAACCCTAATTCAAGGGTAATGACTTGTGATGTGAATAGTAAACCCTAATTCAAGGGTAATGACTTGTGATGTGAACATTAAACCCTAATTCAAGGGTAATGACAAGTAATGTGAATATTAAACCCTAATTCAAGGGTAATGACAAGTAATGTGAATAGTAAACCCTAATTCAAAGGTGATGACATGCTATATGAGTATTAAATTCTATTTGATAAGAATCAAAGAACATAGCTCTTATGACAAGAGTGGAAAGTATAATCATTGTTTTGAATTACCTTTATTAGTTGAATTAACCATGCGGGTTCTGATATGAAGGTGATCATATCCAGGTATGGATGATGATACTATATTCATTGATAGCATGTTGTTAGCCTTATGAATAGTAAAATATCTTGATGTCTTGTCAGTGGCATCCTATGATTTAATGGGCTGTGAGAGCCATGAATACCATCAAGGTCATGCTTTAGAGATGACTTGTGATGAGTATACTGAGAAATGATGATTGATGTGAGTTAGGTTTGTTGCATTTAGTATTCTACTTTTATAGCTGTTATGCTACTTTATTGTTTGAAGAACAATGTATGATGTAAAAGAATACTGAATGTACCTAACTAATCAAGTGAAATGTAGAGCCCTGATCATAGATCCATCATTGTCAGAGATCAAATGATGGTGAAACAGGTTTTCCTACGGGAACTCCTGGATCACATACTGTTGAGTATGTGGGGTACATGGATGTGTAGAACCTTACATCCTAGTGTAGGGATTTGATGTAGATATGTAATCCGTCAATTCTTCACTACTTTTCCCATACCGTATCAGTGGATGGTAAACATGAAACCTCCTGATGACGAAGAAAGCACAGATATCCGTATCAGTGGAAGATAAACATGAAATCTCCTAATGACGAAGAGAGTACAGAACGCCACTGTAACTCTAAAATAGCAAAGGACCATATTACCCTAGTGAGCTATTATTTTAGAGACACAAGATGCCTACGAGTGATCCTCTTACTGACTGAGGAAGGTGAAGGTCATGAGAATCCGGCTCTTTCGATGACCTAGTATGATACTGAGGCACTTAGCAGTGATTGGTTGGGGTATGAGTGGTAAACCTCATCTCCACAGGGCATAAAAGTAATGTTTGAAAAACATACTCTACAGCGTAGTATACCTGTTAGAGATAACTACGAGTTAGTTGATTGATGTTACACTGTATAGTGCATATGTTCTTCATGCTTGATAAATGTTGAACTCTTGTTTACAACTGCATCTGCTATTGAATACTTTGTAAGCTTTTACTGCTTAAGTTATTCTTTGATTTTATAATAAAGCTTCTGGCGGAGAGTTATAACTCTCGCTGGGACAATTATGTACAATTGTCTCACCCCGTAGACTTCAACTTTTTAGGTGGACGTCGAGGACGGAGGAACAGGTCTACAGGTGACCAGTCCCAGCAGCTGCAGCACCAGGAGCAGTAGTAAATCTCAGGTGGAGATTTAGCCTGCCATGTGGTGTAGTTAGAGTCAGTCCTATGTGTCCTCTGTACTCTCAGGTCTTGGAGTCTTTTGTTATGAGTTCTTGAGATTTTGTATCTTGATGTATATAATTACTCAAGAAGTAATTATCATGAGATGTAAACAGTTTATCTCTTGTTATGAAAGAAGCTTTTAAGGATTCAAGCTCTTGTCTCGAAAAGTTTTAATTTCCCGTGATTTTTGTCTTCCGCTGTTTATCGAATCGCTTCCGCTAAGTTTATATCATGGTTTGGAGATCAGAGCCCACATTTAGGGTCTAATTGGATATAGGATCGAATTTCCAATTCATTAACTAAATTTTAGCTAAATTCAATTTGTATATTAAAAGTTATGTCAATTCTTATGATTGGTCTTGAACAGGGGAAACATTCACCACCTCTTGTTCGTGTGCCAACTGTTGGCTGTTCTGTACATGCATACAAAAAATACAATAACTTTCTCATTCTAACTCCGATTTTAATTTTTTAGTATTAGATTCATGATTCAATTTTCTACAAAAAAGTGAAAATTTCAACAATGTCTTAATCAATTATTTTACATCAATTATTTATTTAGCTTTCTTAAGATGGAAAAGTTTATCCTTCATGATTATTCTTTATATTTTGCATCCTTTAAGGTTTTATCTTCATATCATATTCGGTTTTAAATGTATTCATTCAAGCAAATTAAAATTTACCACACATTAAATACAAAAGATTATAGAATTTAGTTATTCACATTACAAAACTAAATCATCAGGTTATAGCTTTTGAATTAACCTAGATGGCATGATATTTAAATGAAACATGGTAGCTAATCTAAGATTAGGGTTAATCTAAGTTTGGTTTGTTAAAAATCCCCCCTGCCTAAAAGAGTTTTGTTGCCAAAACTCAACAAAAATTAAGAGGTTAAGAATATTAGTGCCCTCTTGTCATGAGTATGCACATGTAATGATTTCACCACAACACTCGTTGTTCTTAGGATATACTTTTGTTATTCATATCATTTCTTCATATTTTAAACACCATTATGTTAATTATTTGTATTCTTTCCTTGTACATTGTATATTTTAGACCATTATCAGTTTCTTTTTCATCTTAACTATCTTCTCAAGGTGAATCATGTATCTATACAACATTCTAATTATTAAAAACAAGTTGAATGTATAACATTTTTTTATGTAAGAAATATTCATCATTGGCTACATGCTAGATATACTCCAAGCTAAGGAGAAATTATTACTAAGGTTATTTAATCATGAATTATTATTCACATGTAAGGGACAAAGAAGATTATATATAAGAATTGTAAATTTTTTTCCTAACATTAAGAAATTACAATATTGAAGTAGTCAGGTCAATCATGTTTAAAGGAAAGTAAATATACATAGGATCCCTTATATAAATGCACAGACAAGAAGAATGAGGCTACCATTTCGTCCAATAAAAAATTGTACAAAGCTCAACGTACAATGTAGAATCTTTTTAACCTTAATTATTCATTTATAATCAAGGTTGAAATGTATCATTGCCTAATATGATAGGCTAGTATTCTCATATTAATATCAACAACAATTCTTTCTATCATAGGAAATCACTTTTGAAATTTATAATGTTAGCACATAAGCTTCATATAGTTGTTCCATCTTTCAACATACTCATTCTAAATTCCAAGGGATAAGTATCAACTCTTGTTGTATTTATCACTTATATATAAGGAAATATAGATAATGACATGATCAAGTAAATAATTATATGACTACATAGAAGAAGGAATCATATAGGCTAACCATTGTCACAAAATTAAGAAAATCTTTTGTGCTCATCCAATTCATCATTAATATAATTCATTCATTTAATCATTAGCATGATCCTTTTACTATATAAGTTAAATATTAGACCTAATATGATCCCTTTTCTTTAGAGACTATGAGCTAATAAATTCCTTATTGGCCCTAACCTTTATAAGAGGAAATTTTACGGATACTTGCCATGCATGCTATGATGGAACCATGTAGAACTTCCTTTTCATACTTTGAATGATTTTTTGCTTAAGAATATGGAAGGCCTATAACATCAACCCTCAATCCTTGATCCCTTACATCTGAAACACTTGATTCACACTCATATACCCAATCATGGTGATGTTCTATTCTCTGGAACATGAATATTGAACATAATAATAGCCTTTTTGGAAACATACATATACTCCTTCAGATATTATCAACACCATTACACATGATTTTTGAGGAGTGGGACATGAGAGGGAATACACTCCCTACTAAATTTGAGAAAAAACTCATATATTCAAACATACTTTCAAACATTCTGGAATAGACATATTTTTCTCCTATGATGATATACAAAAAAAGACCAAAGTATAGCAACAGAATAATAATTTGTGACTATATTCAGCTTTACAAAAGTACATCATTATCTTCCATAAAGGGTTTACATGAAAGTTACAACATAAGGATCTAAGTACAGGGATATCCAACTGTGTTAACTCTATCTCCCCAAAAGAACCACCTAGTAGGTCCATGTCACCAAGTCCAGTTTCCTAAGTCCTACACCTGAGGTTGTGCCATCTCTGGGTGGATTGAAAGACAACACCCAGGAGGAGGGAAAATAAAAGGAAGGGACATTAGAAAATCTGAGTATGTACGGTAAATAACAACTAGGTATTAATTTAGAAAGTTTAAAAGAAGCACATCAATATAAGGGATGATCAAGAGAAATATATCAGACCAAGAGATGAGGCATTGTCTAACTAAAGATTGTCAAGTAGGGAATATTTCCTATAAAAAAATTTCATTTACAATAAAAAAGATAAATTGTGCATTTAATAAACAAAGACTAAAATTATTTAAAGCAGAGTTGAGATACCATTGGATCTCTACTTAAAATAATGGGTGGAAAATCACACCTCAATAAATAATGGGTTGAAAAGCACACCCAGTAGGAAAAGCACGCCCTTGTAAATATGGTTGTATAGATGTACAACTACAAGAAATAAGACTAGTCTAAGCATGTACATAAATTAGAAAATGCAAGTATAAGTTTAGTCCAAATGAAATAAGATGATGGAAGTATCCAAAACAAATCATGTGAGGTCATAGGATCCATAAGTATTCTCCAAGAAAATAAGAATTTCATAATGATGAAAAAGAGAATAACTAGTTGTGCCTAATATGGGAAAGAATGTTTGGTTATTATAGTAGTGCCTAGATAAGAGGAAATATGCACATACCTTAGTTGGAAGTCTAAATATCCAATACGCCACAAAATCACAGTAAGGATCACACCAATCTATATTCATTGTATATTATTTGAATTAGGATCTCAATACTTCATTCTTCTTTTTATTTATTTACTTAACAAAACTCTTAGTTAATTAAAACTATGGCAAGGGAACACTGACCTACTTCCTTGGAGACGAAGGCATCTGATCTCTAATAGGTTGGGTTGAAACTAGGCTTAGCCAAATAGACTTGTGATATTCTTTGGACACAAACAAAGTTAACCATTGACTAGTCTCATGCTCTTGATCGTTGTTGATGATGTTTCATGCTTCTATAGGAAAGATAGTATCATGGTGGTAGGAGATGTTGCTTCATGGCCATGGTGGTGGGGAAGAATAGAAAAGGGAGAAGAGAAGAGTCCATCGTGCTGCAACAATAGGTTGTCATCACGGTCTTGAAAAAAAATCACAAGAGAGGGGCTGAGGAAGCAATTCAAATTGTTTGTTGTGTGCATGGACATAGTCAATAAGGTGTATTTATATAAGTAGGGGGAAAAGTTGTGGTCCAACTTCCTTTATAATTTCATTTCACATTGTGTCAAATGAAACTCATAATTACTTGGTTTGACCATTCAAACAACTTTTTGATCAAGGCATATGCTCCACAATGTAATTAATTCTTTACATGAAAATGTATTTTTTTTAAACAAAATTTATCCCACCGCAATAAAAGTCTTTTATCTCCTAACATGATCATTTGGTGTAATTAATATATCAATACTCCATACCATCTTTGTACATTATATCTTCCACAACCTACTACTAAATTAAATTGACGTCTAGAAAACACACCGCAATACTTTCTTTTTTCAAAATATTGTAACCTTGAAAATTCATAATGTAACATCCCTGAACTGGGTTATGTGTTAACCCTAGATGTTTTTCTTAATAAGGTTGAGTAGATTCTTAATCTTATCTTGGGAAAAGTAATTAGGGCTCATGAGAAACTTATGTTTCAATTTTGGTCATGTTTGAACAATGTTGAAGCAATGTTTGCTTATTTTGGACTAAAGTACAAATTACCCAAGTTGAGGGGTCAACATGCAAATTTTTCATGATAAGATGTTCCCCTGATTTTTATACATCATAAGAATTAATATGATGTAGCGGTATGGTTCTCACAAGCTTGGGCACCAAGATTCATCTTGTAAAGCAATCCTTGTGCATTAAAACCCAGTTTTGGTGTAATGTGCAATTTACCCAAAACCTAGGGTTCAATATGAAAATTACCACTTCAATTAGGTCCTTAATGTTTCCTGGAATCATGTAAAGAAAAGAAAATGATATGGGCATCTCATTTGAATTAAGTTGGAGGAGAGAGAATCTTGATATTAAAATAATCAAGATTTAATCCTAAGTGAAACCCTAATCCAATTTAGGGCAAAAATGAATGTATTAATTAAAGGGCCTTCAACCAAATTAAAATGGTTGGATTTAGATGTGTGTGGATAATCCTAAAGCCTTGAAAAGGCACGAGCATATCCTAAGGAGGTGAAATTCCACTCACCATTATTATAAGTTAAAGAATTCCCACTCAAAAAGATATATTAGTATTATAATGGATTAAGGTGCTTATTTTCTTTTCCCTTAGTCCATGGATAATGGAAGGGAGTTCGGTGGCTTTGAGTTGACTTTTCATACAAGAAAACCAAGGAGGAAGAGGTGGTACTATTTTTGGGATTAAATGCATTTTAATAAGGCATTTTCTCTCTCATCAATTTCCTTATAAAAGTGCCATTTCCAAGCCCAAACCAAGGCCTTTTTGGATTTCTTTCTTCCCCTTGCTTGCAAAACCGACCAAGGAGCTAGGGAGGAGCAGGAGGACAACTCCCAACCTGTTGGTAAGCCCTTGATCTTCGTTCTCCTTGATTTCATGGTGGAAATTGAAACTAAATTATGGATTCCTTCTTAATTCGATCTCCTCTTCAACCCTAGCCAACTTTTTCATACAAAAACTTGAGGACGAGCCTATGGGTAGTTGCAAGAGCTTCATCCACCATTAATGGCGTGAGATTGGAGCTTTGGAGCTCAACTGGAGGCAGGTTTTATAACTTAAACCCTTAAACATTGCTATTGCATCAATTCTCTATGCTTTATTGATTGATTTCTTCAATTTGATACACTCTTGTTTCTTTGCTGTAATTTCCATCAAGAACGGTTGCTGTTCTTGGTTGTTTGAAGGAAGGGGATGATGAAATCATCCTATATGCTTATCCAAAGAAAAGTACCAAGCCAAACCGTTTTGATAGCTATTCCAAATCGTTTTAATTTGATTGGCTATGCGATTTCAGCAAACCGTTTAAAGGCAAACGGTTTGAAACCGTTTGGGAGAAAATGGTTTCAAGACCGTTTGATATGGTTGATCAAGCGTTGACCGTTTGGAAATTTTGTTCCTAATTATGTAGGCTAATGACCCACCAAATTTAGGGGTTAACTCCAAAGGAATCGTAGGTTGAAGGCCAATCAATTAGGCAAATCGAATTGAATTAAATGCTGATTTTCAACCTGATTAACTTGACCTGTTTGGGAAAACGGTTTCAAGACCATTTTAGTGAGTTGACTAAGCGTTTACCGTTTGGGATTCCTGTTCAACATTATGTTCGTTGATGACCCTCCAAATTTGAGGGATTAACTCCCAAGGAATCGTGATTTGAAGGATAATCAATTAGGGAAACCTAATTGGATTAAGTACTGATTATCAATCTGATTTAATTGAACTTTTTGGGAAAACGGTCTCAAGACCGTTTGAGTGCGTTGACCAAGGGTTGAACGTTTGGGATTACTGTTCCTAATAATGTGTTATAATGACTCACCAAAATTTATGGATTAACTCCCAAGGAATCGTGAGTTGAAGGCTATTCAATTGGGCAAACCCTAATTGAAAACAGTGCTGAAATTCCAGTGAGTTAATTGGAGATTTTGGGTTGATTAGCCCAAACGGTTTAAAGACCATTTGGAGATCACCCAAACGGTCTCAACACCGTTTGGGGGTCACCCCAAGACCGTTTGGAGGTCTGGGGTCAAGTATAGTTGACCAATTGAAGGTGTAAAGGTATCAAATCATATTGCAATTAAGTGCTGATTTGTTGATCAACTCGATAGACCAAACCTTGATGAAATTTCACTAGAATCCAAAGGTTGGATGAGACAAACGGTCTCAAGACCGTTTGTAGCTCATCCAAACGGTCTCAAGACCGTTTGGTGGTCAACCAAGACCGTTTGGTGGTCAACCAAGACCGTTTGGAGATCTAGGGTTGAGTATGGTTAGGTGTTTGAAGGTCTAAAGGTACCAAGCTGATATACAATGCAATGCTGATTTGGTGATCAATCCCATGATCCGAACCTTAATTGGATGGCTTGGATTTGAGTGATATGATGGGAAAATGGTCTCAAGACCGTTTGGAGGTCATCCAAACGACCTCAAGACCGTTTGGGATCAGGTCATACCCAATTTGGATGATGGTTCAAAAGTTTCAAAGTAAAAAATCTTGCATTAATGAGTGTTGTTGAATCATCGATTCTAAACCCTAATCCAATTGAATCAAACCCTAATTGATGACCAAGTTAAGGTCAATTGAGGGTTAAATCAGTTGAAGGTTGACCTACTAAACTCAATTGAAGTATGAGCATAGGTCCAATTGATGATTGGTTCCATGAATTCAATGGTGAAGATCTAATGCAATCAATTGAAACATAATTAGTAGCTTGATTGATGATCAACTTCAAAGCTCTAATTGGTGTTTATAAATCCTAATTCCATTGATATCAGACCCTAGTTGAAGTTCCAATTAAGGGATGAGTTCATGACTCATTTGATGATTGAGTTGATGATCCAATTGGTTGAGATTCCATAGATTGGAATTGAGTGTTGTTGAAGTCTTGATTGACTCTTTGGTCCATGCGGTTTTGAGAGGTTTGGACCAAACGGTCTCAAGACTGTTTGGGACCAAACGATCTCAAGACCGTTTGAGACCAAACGGTCTCAAACCGTTTGAGACTTATGTGGTTTCAAGTTCATGCGGTTTCAAAGCTTTTTTCTTAAACGGTTTCAAACCGTTTGTGGTTCAATTTGGTTAATCCAATTGGATGCCTAATACAATTGAAGGATCAATTGGTTAACCCAATTGAGTACCTAATGTATTTGAAGGAACAATGGGTCGATTCAATTGACTACCCAATGATATTAAAGACTCAATTGACTAATCCAAATGGATACCCAGTGTAGTTGAAGGTTCCATTGATCAATCTATTTGGATACCTCAAGTTATTGAAGGTCCAATTGATCAAACATTTTTGTAAACCTAATGTGATTAGGTGGGAGATACCTTTAATGGTACTAATCATTAATGCATAACAAATGCATGGATCCAATACATGATGTAAACCCTAATTGAGGCTGATTCCATGTATAATCCTATTAAGAGGTTGTCTACATGTGAAATCACTAATTAGGTTGAATAGTAAACCCTAATTCAATTGGATACCTTATGTAATGGAGGTCCAATGTGATTGAATCTTTGAGAATTAAGATGATGAATGTTCTATTGATCCAATAATGATTAGTAATGATAATAAATGAAGGTACAAATGGTTGAAACCCTAATAGCACCTAAGTAATTAAGTGCCAATTAAGGGATGAATCCCTAATTGCTTATAGGATCAATGACTTGGTACACTATGTTAATCATAGTTGTATGTACTCGACTGAAGGGTTGACATGACCTAATCAAGTTGAGAAGTTGATAGCATGAATTCATACATGAATATGATTCATGTGATGATTAAGGGTTATGATCCTTAAGCAAAGAGATCATGAAACCCTAAACATGAACATAAACCCTAATTGATAGGGTTATTGAACTCAAACCTTAATTGAAGGTGTATCCATGTAAAGCCCTAATTGAGGGTGATTCTATGAGAAACCCTAATGGGGATTGAGTAGTAAATCCTAATTATGGGAAATGTAATATGAAACCCTAATGAAGGGTGATGCTATATGCAATACCTATTCTAATGAAGGGAAATGGTATGTGAAACCATAATTCCCTAATAAAAGAATAGAATTCATGTTTGAATATGATTCAAGAGGTGAACTCTTGTAGCATGACCGTGTTAGGTAGCACGTCCGTGGTATTTTCCCTTTGCACGACCGTGCAAGGTAGCACGGCCGTGGTGGCTTCCCTTAGCACGGCCGTTTTTGGTTGCACGGTCGTGGTACTCTAAGCTTGACTTAGAGTTGTTTTGAAAAGGACCTAGCATGGTCTTTTTGTTAATTTATGACTTATGGGTGAATCCATAGTATTGGGAAATAGTTGTATGCTCCAAGTGAGTGATTGATGATCACTACTTTACATGATGAATGTGATGAAATGGTGCATAAAGTATTAGGATGGGTAATACCCTAATACAAGCTAAGTATATGAACTCAAGAAAGTTAATGGTGTTGAGGGAAGTGATACATCAAGATATGATAGATATCATATCCAACACCCCAAATACTGGTATACCTTGTTGTGTTATAATTCCAATATAGTTGGATGAATGATACATGAGATGTGTGATGGAAATCCAAATCCTGGTAAAGGATTAAGGGTAATACCCTTGAAATATTAATACATTGTTTTGCATGGTGTTGATAGATAACTGATGTATTGCTATCATATGTGCTAACCATGCAGGTATCATGAGATAATGAGCATAGCCAGGTATGAGCTATGTTGTGTTATTAGTTGAATTTGTTTATTGGGCCTTGTGTGCCATAATATACCTTGTTCCTAGTAAGAGGTAGCAAGAGAGTTAATGGGCCTCAAGTGCCATGATGGATGCTTGTATAACAATTATCATGCTTATCTCGGTCAGATGACCTAAAGGTGTCAGTTACCTGAGAAAGAGGTAACAATGCTCAGGTGATGAGCTAAAGATTTGAATAATCAGGATTTCATAGGTTATGGTATTGAAATTGTGAAGGGATGAGAATTCCCAGTGTTGAAATGAGGGATTAAGAACCCAACACCTTGTGAAAAGAGTGTGGCTAAGGGCCATGACTCCACAATGATAATGCCAGGCTTTAGATATATGATCTAAGCCTGAAGAGAGTTAATGCAGTGGTAATGATTCTGTAGTTTGAATAGATGTTATTCATGTTCTTCATATTCATTAAAGGATAAGTGACATGTTGATTCTATCAAGTTACAGTTGCAATGTGTTTGATATAGAATAATGTTCTAACCTGTTAGACATTAAAATATCTGCTGTCAAATAAATATGATTCCTCTGTTTATATTTATCTTCTTAAGTCGCAATAATAATGTTTCTGGCGGAGAGTTATATCTCTCGCTGGGGCAATTTTTATAATTGTCTCACCCCCGTGGGAACCACATTTTTAGGCGGACATGGACGAAGAGACAGGAACCCTTCAGTAGGTGAAGGACAGCAGTAGCAGCAGGGACAACAGTGAAGTCTCAGGTGGAGACATTGACTGTCATGTCATGTTCAGATGTATATAGAGTCCTATGTGTCGTCTCTGTACTCTCAGGTCCTCGGAGTAGTAGTTAGTGATTTCGAGATTTTGGCTTAGTGCCTCGAGGGTTTTATACTACTTGTGTACAGTTAAGACAGAGTAGTTAATGTTTGTATTCCTAGAGAAGCAAAAGTACATGAGATGTATATATATGAACCAGGATGTAAAGTTTTACTTGGGTTCTGAATGAAAGAGTTTTCCTATGAATGGATCCCTTTGCAAAAAGTTTTAATTTTTAGTGATTTTCGCTAATCCGCTGCTTGATGAACACTTCCACATTAGTTAATCCTGTTTTCGTGAGACGATCGTTTCACATAACCTATAACGTTATGAAATGTTAACCAGATCTTCTTTATTATGTAAAACTTCTATGTCTCTCTCTATTTAATAAAGAGAAAAAATGGAATGATTTGGGGGGCTAGGTAATTCTCCTAACAAAGTATATGTAAAAAGTCATAATTGTCATTAGTATTCATCAAACCATCAAAACATCTTTTTGATTTCCAAAATAAATTTGTGTCTGCCAAATTTATACTTATCCTAAAATAAAATTACACACTGCTTCACTAAGATTTTATTTTCTCGTGAACACTTTGAAATATATTTCAAATCACATCATCCATTAATTATGATTTGAAACACTATGTATAAACTATATCTCCAAAATAGTGAATCCATAATTTCTCCAAAATTTATCAAAAATCAAAATCGTAATCAAAAGTCTCCGAATAAAATTTTACCTTATTTAGATACAAGAATCTCATGATATAGAAGTTTTATTCTTACATTGAAATATTATAAATGATTTGAATCATTAAATTTAGTTCGACTATAGTTCTTGTATAATTATTTTGAAATATCAAACAAGCTCTGTGATGAATAAATATTCATCACTATTTATTCACATTTGTTAGACCGATTTTGCGTCCTAATCTAGCATTTTATCCAATAAATTAGTACATGCATCATTGCACTCCTAAAATTATTATTATTTTAGGTTTCCCATCTTTTTAGACAATTTATGGGGTGTTTTGATTAACTTTAAATTTTACCACTTTTATTGTGAGTACAATGATTTTATTAATCGAATTACTTTGTTTTGTGCAGGGAGTGTTACAATGTCAAGCATTTATTCATGGCCACTCACAATTTAACCAAAGAAAAAGTGAGGCAATTAAACCTCCGAAAGGAATTTCGTTGTCTATTATTTTGGTTGCCGAAGTAATGAATTAAATGACTTCCATATTAAGCGGTCACGATACAAAAGAAGAAAAGCACTAATTCGTGGACCTTTACTTGCATGGAATTGTCACGTCATTTCCAATTCGGTTCACGCAATTAATTCTCTCCACACATTGATCTCACGCATAAGGCAATTGATTAATGGCTACCGAAAGCAAACTGTAGACCTGAATTCCAACGGGCGATAAAATAATTGAAAAAGAATAAAGCTATCAAGCATTTTGCAATTACAATAACTCAACCATCAATTAGACATTAAGGCACTAACTAAATAGCTATCGGTCATCGGTCATGCAAGTTACCATCCCGCAAGGCAATAGAAAATAAACGCCTATGTCTTGAATTACGGGCTGTCGACCTTCCGTTGCTAGACCATCGAATCAATGAGGAAATCAGATGAGAGCTAGGCAAGCGAGAGATGCCTCACTCCTGCCGGCCTCTCTTCGCAATAGCAACATGAAGTATTGGCCCCCACGCGCTGGCTAAAGCCATCAACCAACCAACCTCGACAGGCCCTCCGAGCAGCAACTCGACATCAACAAAACGACCACTGCCTAATTCAGTCTGCTCGACAGCCACAACAAACTATCGACACCATCCAGTACCTGTCGACCAAGACCAGGCTATCAAGCCCGATTACCAGAATATCAACCTCCGCCGGCCAAAATGAAATCGACAACCAGAGATCAACAATCATCAGCGGACAGCCACTGACTGCCCAACCAGACAGCTCGACAGACCGGCAATATATCAACGCCCACGCTTCAGCAACATCATCGACCCGACACGTGCATGTCGACTCTCACAGATCAAGGCATTACTTATTATTTTATTTTGTGACTCTTGGACTCCTTTGACCGAAAGTATAAATAGGACTTGAAGGCATCAGTTAAAAATGATCGCTCTCTCCGTCTCACATGTTGTCATTCCACCACTCTGCCAAGGCCCGACTTCCTTACTCGAAAGAGGAAACCCGAAGACATCTTCATTAATCTCCAGTACCTTAGGGCTAGTTTGGTTGGGTGTAGTAGGGTGCAGTTGTGTGAGTTCGTAATGTAAAAATGTACATTAAACACGCACTTTGTCATCCGGCTACACCCTACCAAACAGGCCCTTATCAGCGAACCAGATCTAAGCAAAAAAGATGAAAAAGAAGAAGGGTCACCCGATGATAGTCCTAGACGACACTATTGCCGCATCTCTTCCACCCTTCGAGATGATGGCTATCTCTTTCTTTTTTTTATTGTTTATTCTGATCTCGCTATGAGTTCTGAGTAGTTCCTTACGCTAGGACGTGGGGAGTAGCCTCGTTATTTACTTTTATTCTTTTATTGCATTCATACATTATGAATCCTTTTCATATTAACTCAATCATTTTATTTCTTGTATTCTTGTTTGGCCAACACATTTACATGTTTGTCATGATCTTGGGTGTAGAGAACTTTGAACCCATGATCTAGGATATTAATTGCTTTTTATTAGACTTTTGATTAGACATCGAATAGTTATTTTCTGGGGAGACGTTTCTGGGGAGATGGATACAAGATCTCTAGGTAACGCGATAGCGAGCCTAGAAGGAATATGCCCAAACTTAATCCTAGGCTCCTATTGGTTTGGTGTAAGTCATGAGTTATGTGGAACTCAATTTTTGAGAACCCTAATTCAGTTTCTAGAACTTAAGTACCATTCACTTCCATGTGATTGATTTGTTGTAAGTGTAAATATTTTTTTTTGTCGGCCTGTTGTAAGTGTAAATATGGAAAATTATTAAAAATATTATTAATTTTTATTGAATAATATAAATAAGTGAGGATGGAAAAGACATAAAAAAAGAATCATATCCGTAAAAAATCATAATATTATTAAATTATAATAACCACAACAAGTGGTTATGGTGCAGATGTTGCTCCTTTAAAAATATTTTATTTTGTACAATTATAATCTTAATAAAAATATTATGATTAAAATCACATCATATTTCACTTTGTGCATACAAAGTATTGTAATAATATCTGTGTTTTATGTGCTTGTAAATATAACTTTCGGTTTATCATTTAACACAATGTAAAATTATAATTTTTACATTATTTTTGTAGGGAATTGTTACTATATTATTCATGCATAGTTACAATTAATTATCATTTTTACATCATATTGTTTAAACATGAAAAATAAACATATATTACGTGAATCACATTGTTTTCACATGGTGGGGTGTGTTTCTTTTTCATGATGTTTGTATTTTTTTTATTTTGTAGATTTAACTGATAATGGTGGTTATAGTGTAAAATCTTTTGCATAGTGCGATTATAATGTAAGATATTTTGTCATATTCTGTTGTGGTTTAACAATGAACTATGCCCACACCACTAATATTTCTAGTTATAATTTTTTTAGATGTGTCACTTATAACGAATGAAAAATATAATTGTATAAGAAATGTTGTTAGCTGTCCCAAAACTCATTTTCCACTCTTTTTAAGATGGAACTCAGGAAATGTGTTTTGTATGTAAGTCTGTAGGCTCTGATTGGTTTGTCGTAACTGGTCTGAAAAAATTATGAACTGAAGTTCCTTAAATAGTTTTTCATGATTGGTTTAAAGTAAGTGTTGGACCTTGAGTTTCGAGACTTCTGATGAGTTACAAACTTACATGAAATGGGGATTTACCTGGCCTCCATGAAATCATTTATGTATGCTTATGATGTAGTGAGAGAATAAACATAGTGGTGGTGAAACCTACTCACCCTGGTATATTAATCCATCTGATAATCTTACATTTTATTTCAATCGTTTATTCTTACATATTAGTTGTAACCAACCAAAAATGTGCCTTTTATGATAAATATTCTTCTTAGTTTAGTTAAATTGATCCATCAATTTTTAAAATTATTGTCATTTAGGTTCGATCCTAAACTATTCTGTGATAAGACCTGCCCGCTTGTGGGTGGTAATTATTTCATGTTTATTTTGACAAACTCTACGAATTTCATTCTGAGTGAATTTGTAGTGCGATAATATCCATATCACTGTGATTGGTCTGAAATTTTATATCACATTTCAATAGAAATGTAGTAGTTCTTCCACTAATTTTCATCAAAAAATAAATTTGTTTAGCCATCTAACTAAAATATCTCCAAAAACTATTTTTTGGCACATATGAATTTTATAATTATTCAAACGATCTCCAAAAATTCTAAAATCTTAACCATAGATCTAATAAATGACTATAACCTTTATGGCAGATTCCAGGATCATTTGGATACACCGAAATCTCAAATTCATATATATGAAATTATAAAACATTGAAAATTGAGTTTATCACACCAAAATATGAGAAACATGATTCTATAATTAATTTTCTCATTTAGAGTTATTTAACATGTTATTTAATAATTTGGGCTTACAAGTACATTCTATATCTAAATTACACTAGAGTATTTAAGATTGTCCAAATTAGATGAAAATTTACACATAGGCTAAACTTGGTATGTGAATTTCAAATTTGAGGCTTATTTTCTCTTTTTGAGACTTTTAATAATTTATTAAATACTTTTGACTCTTATCCTATTTTCTTTTCTAAGTAGAATTAAGATAGTTACTATTATGCAAATAATGTGAAACATGAAAAACAAGCTAATTGATAGCCAAAAAATATATTTTTATCATTATATTTTACTTTTGAGATTTTCTTTTATGAGTTATGGCACCATTATGAATTTTGACACATTATCATTGTATTTATCAAAACATTATAGTAAGTCATACTGATGTCACATTCTTACAAAATGAGTTATTTATATATATATATATATATATATATATATATATATGAGTTACTTTTAGTTGCCCGCACGGGTAACTTAATTACCCTACCCGGCAGTAATACTCACGCCACCCGGAACCTGTTATAGCAGAAAAAATCAGAAAAAAAATATTCGAGCGGAAGCAGCGAGAAAATAGCAGAAAGAGCAGCTAGGGAGCGAAGCAAAATCCCAATTCCTCTACTCAATCTGTCGCCCTCCCCAGCGATTTCTCCCGTGTAGTGCAATCTCACCGGCGAAGACATCACCCAACCACTCCATCTCCACCTCCTTCGTCATCACCTCCTCCAATCGCTCCTTCATCGACTCGTCAGTTACTCATTGATGACGAGGATGAAGAAATCCTCGCGAAAATCGTCGGCATTGCCTCTGTGGAGAAAGAATAGACCGAAAATGGTCAAAATAGGCGACGATGGCTTCGAAACGCACCAGTTTCAAGCCGACGAGAAGATGGCAAAATAGGTAGAATAAGCGGGAAAAGCAGCATCGGCCGCAGAAAGGGAATTACAAGAACAGACTACTTCGACAACTCTGAAAGGGGATAAGAAAGAGGCTACCAAGGCCATAGAAGTGGAATAAGAGGGGAAAGAAGAAGCTATGGAAATAGAGAAGGGGTTTGCTGCTGAGACTCCTCAGACAATATAGAAAGAGGTCAAAATAGGAGCTGTGATGGCTATTGAAGGATATAAGCAAGCTACTTCTTTGACACCTCAGACACAAAAGAAAGGAAAAAAAGGGTTACAACTCCCCCATAGATCAAACCTCCATTAAAAAGTGCAAAGTGCAATAAGGTTACTACTGCTGGTCATGGAGGCAACGGAGCTACTCATAAGAAAGAAGTTGTACGCAATAAAGCGGGATAAGAAGAAGAACAAGGTAATTTGTGTTTGCATGCTGGCTACTACTGTTTTGTCTTTGACCTTCTCTGCATCCTGGCCCTCCTGCTATGCAGGATACTACTGATGTGTCAATGGATGATAGTTACTACATTAAAACTAGATGATGTAGCTAGAGTAACTACACCAACAGATCCGAGTAACTATGAGACAGTCTCGAGTAACTATTATAATAGGAAGAGTAATGCTCGAGTAACTGAGAGTAATGCTTGAGTAACTGAGACTAATGCTTGAGTAACTGAAATTAATGCTTGAGTAAATGAAATTAATGCTTGAGTAACTAATACATAATGCTTGAGTAACTGAAAGTAATGTTTGAGTAACAAAAATTTATGCTTGAGTAACTATTACAGAATGCTTGAGTAACTGAGATTAGTGCTTGAGTAACTGAAAATAAAGTTTGAGTAACTATTACAAAATACTTGAGTAACTATTACAAAATACTTGAGTAACTGAAAAAAATTCTTGAGTAACTATTACAGAATGCTTGAGTAACCAAAAGTAATGTTTGAGTATTTATTTCTGAAAGTAATGCTCGAGTAACAAATAGTGTCTCACACACTAGACAAATCAATCAAACTAGAGAACAATATTGTTAAGCGAAATACTACATTCTTGGAGTAACTCTATTCGTATACAGGAGAAGAAAGCAAAGGGGATGAGGAGAGTACAAATGCAAATCATAAATAGAAAGAGACAGAAAAGGCTAGCGAAGAAGAAGGCGATGTAAAAAGAAGAAAAATGAAAACCAAGGGGAAAGGGAAGGAACAAGCAACTGAAGAGAAAGGGAAGGTTGATGGTTATACATAAGAAGAGGAAAGAAGAAGAAGAAATAGAAATGAAAATAAAAGGCTACAAATGAGGCGGGAAAAGCAGAAAGAAATAAGAGAACACAAAAGGGAAAGGAAAAGTAACTGAAGAGAAAGGTAAGATTGTATGGAATTGTAATTGATTTAATTTTCAGTTACTTGCAATTTATTAAATTGCTTTTACAAAATAAAATATGAGCTATAACAATAAATTGTGATATGTTTGCAGTGGGAGTAAATAGACTGTACCACAGGTGCTTCTTAAAGAGCTACATCAACACCAGCAAGAGAATGGTGTATACAAAAGAACAACTTATGATGTTGAGCTCAACAGCCTTTGCAAACCTTGTAAAGATGCGAAATCTTGTGATTGACATAGGCTTGTTAGAGGATTTAATAGATAGATATGTCGATGAAGACATATTTTTGCTAGCCAACGGGGAGGAGAGAAGGATGATAGTAGATGACGTGGGGATAATTCTAGGTATCCCCAACAAAGCTATAGAAATAAAACAAAGGAAAGATTCTGACATAGTAAAGTTGATATGGCAAGAGTTTGCCAAGGTGACTTTTAAAAATAGAAATGAAGGCAAGACCTCAAAGAGGTTGAGAGAAAAGGATGTCCTGCATAAGGACAACTTAACAAAACTTTGGCAAGAATATGCCAAGACCAACAATCCAGCAAACAATAAAAATATGTGTTGCACGTGGATGTTGCACCTGCTGGCAACATTCCTAATCCAGACACCAGCTATTGCACACCAATATACATTATCCACTACCTAGATTATGTCACTTCCACTGGGAAGATGAATTGGGCAAAGCTGGTGCATGGGATTATCTTCAAGAATATGAAGATGTTGAAGGAGAATGTCTAGTTAAGAAGGAAAGGAGAGAAAGGGGCTAAGAACACCCTGTACACAACAGGTTGTGTCATGTGCCTATGCTTAAGTGAAGAAAATCATATTCATCTACATTGATACAATATTGACTATGGGGGGTAGTTACATATGCATTATATTTTCTATATGTTACATGCAAGTTTGGGCATATGAGATGACAAAGATGGCAAAGCCAACATTCCTGGACTCCAAGCCAAGGATAAAGAAGTGGGCTGCGCCGATCGAGAAATTGATGGAATTAGGGGCAATGGATTCTAAGGATGTAAGATTATCTATTCTTTGTTACAAAATCTAATATACAACATAATCATACATGTTTCATTTTGTGACACATTATTTTTATTTATATGTCGAACAAGTTTACTAAAGGATAGTGGTAGACCAGGGAGATGATTGTTAGGCTGCAAAATCATCAAAGGACATGCCAGCAAAATGTAAGCCAACAACCAATAAGGCACCAGCAAAGCCAATCATCAAAGAGGGAGACACTCCTAACACGAATCCAAATGTTGGAGGAGGAGCTCAAAATGCATAAGGAGATCTGCACAAGAATAAGTGTTGAGAAATTCACTGAGCTGTAGATGAAGAATAAAAGGCTAGAAGAAAGAATAGCCAAGTTAGAAGAAGAAAATAAAAATCTAAAAAGAAAGTGGGAAGATGAGGGTGACAAATCACAGTTACCTGAAAGTGGATTCAAAGAATTTGTAGAGGGTTTTGCCTCAGTGAATGTAGATGAACCGAAAGACACACCGACAAAGGATGTCGACCCACTGATGAAGTGAAGAAGGCTGACCCTCAGAAGAAAATATGTGGAATCAGAAGATCACAGTGAGGACAGGAAAAATGTTAATGAAGAGTAGAAGAAAGAAACAAAAGATGACAGTTCTGAACAACCAAAGTCTGTAGAAGATACAGAACAAAAGAAATAAGAAGAAGGAAGCGAACAGTAGGAGAAGATAGTAGAAGAAGAAGAAGGGCAGAAGGAGCCCAGAAAAATATTGAAGAAGAAGAAGATGGAAGAACTAAAGATAGGAAGCAAAGAGAAAAATGTGAAGAAAAGAAGGGAGGAAAAGGTAAGTTTCATCTCCTTTCAAGTATATCATAACTGCAAGTAATGCTTGAGTAACTGAACCTAAAGCTTGAGTAACTGAACCTAATGCTTGAGTAACTATAAGTAAGGCTTGAGTAACTGAACCTAATGCTTGAGTAACTGAACCTAATGATTGAGTAATTGAATGTAATGCTTCAGTAACTGAAAGTAATGCTTGAGTAAATGAGAGTAATGATTGAGTAACTGATAGAAATGCCGAAGTAACTTGTGCAAAATGAAGATTGATTCTAACATGGATTGCTCTATTGTTTTTTACAGCACAAGATGTCAAATTTCATAGGTTTTAAACATTTCAAAACAAAAGAAACCAAAGAAATTGTCATCACTTCATGGACAACATAGAAGAAATGTAAGAGAATTGGTTATTGTCAAGTGTAAAATGATAAAACATTACTATTTCAATATCCAACTCGTATGTATAACATCTATAAAAATAATTGGCAGGTCAAAACGAGAATGGAAATTTAGTGAAGACACTTGGTGCACGGGGAAGAACCTCGCCGCCCTCATGTATAAGGATCAAATGATGCAATCACCTATAAGAAATAAGAACGTAGTGTAACTCTTTGAAATAGATAATTTGGATTGCTAAACTAAGAAAGCTTTTGGTTTTTTTAGGTTCTTGACTACTTTGTACATATGATCAAGGAAATCACAAGCAAGCGAAGGAAGAAGGGGTTGATGTGGCACTACATGAGCACTTATGCTCCGGTAAGACAAATAAACTTTGTATACAAATTTTCATGAAATTACAATATAGAAACACAAACTGAAACTTATAGATGTGAATTTTAAACTCTACATTTGTAGCGAAAGCTATCATTTGATGTTGAGAACATCACCATGGAGTAGATTGACATGCTATCTCCACAATTCAACGTTCCAATGAAAGATTGAGACGCAATGGACTTGGTGTTCACAATACTAAACAACGAAAATCACTGGCACTTGTATGAAGCAAGTTTCAGGGATGAAGCACACTAGTCTTATAATTTATTGAGTGGGAGTAGCAACTCAAGAAAAGAATTCAATAGATGGGTAAGTGATCTATAAAAATTAACTCTATTAGTAGTGGATTGAAAGGATTAATGTTATTTAATTGATGTTGAATAAATGTTTTGTTTTTTAATGCATGTGGGTATAAAGCACGAATACTTTAGTGGTGCACCGGAAAAGAGGAGCCAGTTGTCGTAGTGGGAACGGGAGTACCCGATCTGCCCACAGTAGGAAGAAGACTCACTTGACTGTGCAATCTTTGTCATGAAGTACCTAGACTGCCTAATCAATGGAAAAACTATGGACTTCACCTGTAAAGACATATGAGCAATAAGGGCTGATGTTTTTCAGCGAATAATGGCAAGGGGGCAGCTGCAACCTCTAAAAGAGGATGAAAAAGATGAAAGTGAAGATATCAAAGAAGGTAAATCTTATGAGGACAAGGGAGGAGAAGATGAAACTGAGAAACAATAAGAAATAGAGAAGAATGAAGAAACAACAGCAAAAATGCATGAAGAACACATCCCAGAGAAAGAAATAGTTACAAGCCTTGATAAATAGCTAAAATCCAACTGAAAAACTGGATTATTGATTTGATTGTAAAATAAGAACAATAGCCTTCTATTATTCTATTGTATAAGCTCTGTGAAAGCCTGGATGTATAGTTGCTCTTGAATGTACAATTGTGAAAAGCTTGAATTTACAGCTGATCTTGATGTACAACTCATCTTGAACAATATTGATTTTTCCCTTGTATTTTGGCTGAATGTAGAATAGGCTTTTGTAATTCGGATGTATAACCAATGTGAAAAGCTTGAACAATAGTCTTCTATTATTCTGATGTATAAACTCTGTGAAAAGAATGAATGTACAACTGATATTGAATGTACATCTGTGAAAAGTCTGAATGTGCAGCTGATCTTGATGTACAACTCATCTTGAACAATATTGATTTTTCCCTTATATTTGGCTGAATGTACAGCTGATTAAAATGAATAATTTATTAGTGTGCTGCAAAAAGACTGAATGTACAGCTAATCTTGAATGCTTCGAATACATTTATGGTTTGAATGCTTATGTTCTTGAATGCTTTAAATACCTTTATGCTTTGAATGTTGTAAGAGTAACTCTGAAACCACTACGAGTAATTGATACAACCATGCGAGTAACTAAACTGAAAGAAATAGAATGCTTGAGTAACTAAAAAGTAATGCTTGAGTAACAAAAATTAACTCTTGAGTAACTGAGAGTAATGCTTGAATAATTGAGAGTAATGGTTGAGTAATTGAAAAAACCCTGCGAGTAACTCTCACAACCCGGAGTAACTGAAAAAACACTGCGAGTAACTGAAAAAGGACTACGAGTAACTGAAAAAACATTGTGAGTAACCGTGACAATACTGCGAGTAACTATGACAATAATGTGAGTAACTGAAAAACCTTGTGAGTAAATGTAATAGCAGTTAGAGTAACTTTGAAAACACTATGAGTAACTATCACAACCCTGCAAGTAACTGAACAAACAATGTGAGTAACTTAAAAAAGATTGCGAGTAACTGAAATAATCATGTGAGTAACTGAACACTACAAGTAATGGTTGAGTAACTGAACAAACACTGCGAGTAACTGTCACAAACCTGCAAGTAACTAAACAAACACTGCGAGTGACTGTCACAACCCTGTGAGTAACTGAACAAACACTGCGAGTAACTAAAAAAACCATGCGAGTAACTGAAAAAACCTTGTGAGTAACTAAAAAACCCTACGAGTAACTAAAGAAATCTTGTCAGTAACTGTGAAACACTATGAGTAACTATGACAACAATGTGAGTAACTGAACGAGCACTACGAGTAACTCAAATAGTAGTTAGAGTAACTGTGAAAACAATATGAGTAACTGAAAAAGCACTACGAGTAACTATGACAACCCTACGAGTAACTGAACGAGCACTACGAGTAACTCTAACGGCAATAAGAGTAACTGTGATAGCCTAGAAAAGAAACACTATGATTCAAACTCAATTACTCTTATACTTTATAAGAGTAAAAGTGACAACACTAAGAGTATCCATTGCACACAAAGAAAAACACATATTCTTGAAAAAGAATAACAACTGATCAAAACATATTCTTTGTAACATATTCAAAGTATACATACAGCTGTTGGAGCACAAGGTAACACAATGATAGATTACAAACACAAGTGAAATACATAGAAGGTTACAAAATCACTTTCACAAAACTACACAAAAAGAACAACCCATTACAGATTTGAACATGCCTCATTGACGCACTAATCAACTACAAACTCCACTAAAAAAGATAGAACCACATATACATCAAAAGCAGTAGCAACAACACCAAAACATGAGCAGTAGAAATAGTAGCAGCAACTCCCAATCATCAAAATAAGAACGATCTTAACACCAGTAGCAGCAGCAACTCATCACACTAGAAGTAGCAGTAACACATAACCATCAATAGTAGTAGTAGCAGCAGCACATCACAAGAGCATTAGCAGTAGCACATATCCATGAATTATAGCAGCAACAACTCCCAATTGCATGATAAAAGAACAAACAAAACCACAATTAATAAGCAGCACCAGGATGCTCTCCACAATCAACAACAACATTAGAAAATAAAGCTTAGCGAGCAGCACCAGGAGTTGGAAGAGAAGAACAGAATAGATCAGGAGCAAGATAAGATAACAAATATAAACATCAAATACAAACAAACAACACAAGCAGCACCAGATATAGTCGTTGAGCAATATACAGCAACAACAGATAGTCTAGAAAGAGCATCACTATAGAATGGACTACTTCTTAGGACAGTTCTTGCTGTCATGGTGAACCCCAAACTCTAAGCAATTCTTGCACTGCCTCTCTCTTTTAGATTGGGCAATCTCAACTCCATATTTAAACCTCGCATCTATGGATTTGGGTCTCCCCTTAGTTTTGCAAACATTGGGGATATGAACCTTGACAGAGGAAGAAGAAGTTGTATTTGAAGCAGTTACACCAGCACCTGCATCTGCACCAGTATCAGCGAGATCCAATTCTAACATCTCCTTTTGCAAGGCTAGCAGTTTTTCATGGCAAAGATCTACAACGTTGTTCCTACACACTATGTTCATAATCGAATTGCAGGAAGAAACAAGCTTAAGAGTCCTCCCAGTGGATGGATGACTAACTGATGCTTTGCCAAAAATCAAAGGATGTTCTCTGTATCCTGTGGTCCACATCTTAAGTATGTATGGATCGGGAAGAGTGCAAAAGTCATGACTCTTCAAATAAAACAGGATGTGTCTGCAAGGGATACCTTTGAATTCCAACATGCAACAGTTGCAAGAAATCCTAATAAGCCAAACAAAACTATAGGTACAAAGGTAACTTATTTCAGATATATCATGTAAAAGGAAACATAACTTGAAAGTCTACTATAGGACTAAGGGTTACCTTCAACTTGATCATCATCATGGACTTCTTGACCATCCAAAGCAAAAACTGTTATAGCTCTCCTTTCCATAGGTCTTTTACCATTGTTGTTACCATTATTCTGATTTGGCACTTGAGGTTGTTGTTGTTGAGCAGGTACATGTCCATTACGAAGATGAGGGCACCTAGGGCGAATATGTTCAGGTTCATTGCAATGATGGCACACAAACCGGTAGTTAGGTTGATACTTTGCTTGGTTGTTTTCTTAAGAGGACTTACCTGGAGGATGGTAACCACTGCACTTAACACACTTGTTTATTCTCTGCTCATCTCCTGAAGGTTTCCTCTTCTTATCATACTCCCTAGGTTGAAACCCTGGGTATGACTCCACGGCCAACGCTTTATTGACCATCTACTGAAAGGTCAAGGGAAGTTGTGGGATAAGAGCACGTCCCACATTGTTGGGCCCTTGGAGGAAAAGGTAAGTCCTACGTTCCTCACCCAAACCAACTACATAATGCTCTAACAACAGAAACCTTTACACATAAGCAGAAACTGATAAGGACCCCTTCTTCAAGCTGTAGAACTCTGCTTCTTTCTTCTTTAAGGCAGCAATGCAGATATACATCCCAAAAAAGAGAGTCAAAAACTCCACCCAAGACATGGTTGAGATGTCTCTAGTCCTTGCAATTCCATTCCACCAAACTCTTGCAGGTCCATCTAAAACATATGAAGCAAACCTAACATTTTGATGTGGAGGACAGGCCATACCATCAAAAGTCCTCTCAATGGCTAACACCCAATCATCAGCTTTGTCAACCATACCTATCTCACCTTCACCCTTGAAGGAAGGTGGTTTCATCTTCATGAACTCCATAATTGAGAACTCCTTAGGCTTCTTAGGCACAGACGGGTCTTTCATCTTCCCCATCATGGAAGAAGTAAAGAGTTGCTGAAACATGGCCAACTCTTGCTCTAGAATCATAGCTACTACCAAACTAGCAGAAGTTGAGGTCCCCTGACCAAACTTGAGGATTTGGGGTGTCTCATAACCATACTAGTTGTTGTTGGCTAAATTGGATATTATCATAATCCCTTTGTTTTGATGATGACAAACATCTCATCCTTGTGTAACGTGCTACTTGAGTGTTGCAGGAACTAGGTGGATGATACAACTTTGGAAGATCTAAATGCTCACCATGTGTTAATTTCATGATTGTAATCAAATGTAAAAGACTTGTACAAGTATATAATGTACAAGTACTTAGACATCATGTAAATCAAGCATTATATCTTCCCTAGAAAATCACAATACTTAGATAGGTCATCCCCTAAAATAGTGTCACACCTGCACACTCATACATACACTTGGTACTTAGTTTAAAACATTGAAACGAGGTTAATCTCGATCGACAACATTCTCGACCGAGACACTCTCGATCGACAAACTCTTCGACCGAAAATGACCTAGGTAGTCGTTAGACACATCAGACAAGGTAGTTGGCAGTTGGAGTAGAACGTTGTACATAGTTGCTCCAAACAGTCCTTCAGTCGACAAGACCTCGATCGAGAAGGACTCTCGGTCGACCATTCTTCGACCGAGATGTGTTCTGTCTGCAATTTTTAGAGTTAATTAACTAGTCATTGCTAAAGCAACTAATGTGTACCTAACGGCTAGTTAAGCACTTAGAACCCCCTAGAAAGTGTCTAGAACGTCCTTAAGCACTTGTAGGTCATTCCTATAAATAGGACATGCCTTAGGACACCCCAACATACACTTGTGCAACACTTGAGCATATACTTGCAATTGGCTATTCATTCTTGTGAGCAATCGAGAAATTCCAACAATTGGCTATTCATTCCCATTGCTCCAATTTCATGTCCTATAGGCTAGCATCTCCTACCCACAACACTTATACTTACATATACATTGGATAGGAGATCAAAACGCTTGATATAGGAAATCAAGCCTTGTTCTAGAACGGTAAATTTCCATTTTTCCTTCTTGTTCCTTTTTATTCTTTGTATTCTCCTTGCTACTCCTAAGGTTGGAGGCTGTGCATTAGAGAAGGTTCTTCTCGGTGGAGAAGGTGGACTTTGGACTACTTCAAGAAGGTTGTCTCAACGGGAAGCTACTTCAAGGGGAAGGCTACTTCAAGGGGAGCTTGAGGTTACTTCAAGGAAGGCTGCTTCGAGGTTGGTGAGACTACTTCTAGGTGAAGGCTGTCTGAAGGGTTTGGTGAAAGAATTGTAATTTTATGTAATATCCTTGCGAGGTAATAAAATTTAGTTCTTTCAAAATCCCAATTGGGTAAGCAACCGGGTAGTGGATTGACTGCCTTAGTATTTTCTAAGGTTGGAACCACTCTAAATCCTTGTCCCCTTGTCCAATATTTTTTTGGTTGGTTGTTTGAGTTAAATTATTATCAAAATATTAATAAAACACTATTCACCCCCCTCTAGTGGTTTTTCAATTGGTATCAGAGAAGGGCTTCAAGGAACTCTAACAAAGTCTTGAATAATGGGTGACGGGTTGCTTAACAACCTCAACTTGGAAGGAACGCTTGTAGCTAGGCCTCCAACTTTTGATGGTACTAACTACACCTACTGGAAGAGGATGATGCAATTTTACTTCCAAGGGATCAGTTGGGACTTATGGAGAATGGTATCAACTCCTTATGAACTTCCTCAAATGGAGTATGCAAATTGGGATGCTAATACGGTAAAATCTACCCAAATGAATGAAAAAGTTGTAAGTATACTTTATTGTTCAATTTCCATTGGTGATTTTAATAGAATATCAAATTGTGAAAAAGCTTATGAAATATGGCATAGACTTTCTATAACATATGAAGGAACTGTTCAAGTTAAGAACTCTAAAATCAGAATGCTTAAACAGAAATTTGAACAATTTTGTATGGATCAAAATGAGTCTATTAGTGATATGTATGCAAAATTCTCTTCTATTGTAAATGGTTTAAATGCTTTAGGTAAAGTGATTAGCGAAGAAAGATCAAGTTTCAAAAATCCTTAGGTCTCTTCCGCCCAAATACAAGCCTAAGGTGACTACTATTGAAGAAGAAAATGATCTTACCCGGATAAGGATGGAACAACTTATTGGCAACCTAGAAGCACATGAGGCAACTTTAGAAGAGGAAGAAAGACGAGAACATGAACTTCAAGAAGGGAGAAAGAAGGACATTGCATTCAAAGCATCAACCAAGATCAATCATGACACAAGTGAAGATGATAGTGAAGAAGAAACTCTCATTGTAAATGGTAAGCAGTATAAAAGTTTTAAAACTAATTAAACTTCTAGTATTTCTTCTTCCATGTGCTTTGAATGTGGCAAAAAGGGACACATGAAAGGTGATTGTCCAAAACTCAAGAAAGGGAAGAAATCTTCTCACAAAAAGAAAGAAAGAGCATATAAAGCTGCATGGGATGATTCAAGTGATGATAGTGATGATGGAAAAGAAGAAGTAGAATGTCCTATTGCTACAACAAATGAAGAAGAAGAAGAAGAGGTAAGTCTTTTGATCTGCCAAAAGAAGATCTAATTGCTAGTCTTCAAGATACACATGATAAATATATTGAGTGCAAGAAGAAATTTAAGAAATCAAATAAAGTAAATGATGAGTTAAATGCTAAACTTCTTGCTCTCACATCTGAAAATGAAGATCTCAAAAAGGCTATTGAAGATTATGATATTAAGCTAAAATCTGTAGAAGCAAACTGTAATCTTCTTTCCCTAGATAAGTTAAACTTTCAAACTCAAGATCTTCAAATACAGTCTATTTTGTGTACACACCTAGATTATGATATTATTGTAAAAGAAAGAAACTCTTTATTATCTAATCTAGATCAAGCAAAATTAGATATCAAGAAGAAAATGGATGAGATTATGAAGTTACAACAAAAAGTGAGTAGCTTGAGTAACAATAATGTTCTTGATAATATCTTAAATGATTCTTATCATCAAAATGGAAGGAGAGGACTAGGTTATAAGACTAAAGAAAAATCTTATCAAAAACCTAGTCAGAGAAGGACACAAGTCTAGAGAATCAATCCATGTATGTACCCAAGAACAACTCAACTCCTAGAAAGAGAAATGAGATTGACTCTATTAGTTGTCATTATTACTTGCGTCTGGGACACTACTCTTTTTCATGCCCATACAGGAAAAGGAATTATGATCTAGTTTGGGTTCCTAAAACTTAGAAGTTTAAATTTGATTAGTTGAGATTTGACCTAAACTGATTCTTGATATACAAATGTCATATCTCAACACAATCGAGCTTTAACTTTCATATTCTTGTTTTACCTACAATTACTGAAAACAGTTCTGAAACAATACAGAAACATTCTCAGTCGAGAAACTGTTTGACCGAGAACATTGTCGGTCAAGAAATAGTCGACCGAGCAGGTTACTATTTTCAAGTCTGCAACAAATCTGCTGAACCTGTTTTCAATTAATATCATTTTCTATCAATTTGTTATCAATGATTGATTTAACAAGCAAATCAAGAATAAATCTTGGAGACCATCTTTGAAAGAAGATATATTGATCTTTTGCATCATGAATTAAGATATAACATTATGAATATGAAATCCTTAAACATATTGCAAAAGTGTTATATGAAGACTGATCTTGAACAAACGTTATTCGTTGATTGAAAAAGTTTATTAGGCATGATCAGTTCCATAGTTTGTCTTAAAAACTTATGAACCTGAATGAGATTATTTTGGTTTATTCTCTAAATGGTTTGAGTTAAAACTGAAAATATAAATCATGAATTAGTTTAATCAAGGAAATTACTGTTTTATCATATTTCACATGGTTTTTCCTAAAGTATTTCTTGGTCTATCCATATAGGAACCATGTGTATTGAATTTAGTTTAAATGATCATAATCATTGTATTTCATGAAATTATATGCTTCTATCATTATATTGTGGATATGCTTCTACTGTTCTGTCATAATCATTATACCATGCTCATTATGTTTCATTGATTTATCTAAAATAAATCTTTGATCCATATATACAATCCATGAATGGATATTGTTTTTGATCATTATGATTTAGCTCATATGAAGATGCCATTTGCATAAACAGTAAAACTTCATGGCACAAATGCATTTTAAAATTAGAAATCTACAGAAATTGCCTCTTGGTTGAAATCAAAGTTTGACCAAAGGGCTCTATGGTCGAAGTCAAGGTCGACCTAAAATAAGCTTGACAAAATGCTTATTTGTATATCATTCTACTGCACTTAATCTTATTATCTTGATTCAAAATATTTTATCATATTTAAAACATAAGTTTAGTGCATAACTCTCATAAAAGGTCAACTTATTATGATCTAATATTGATTGTGACCTTAGAATCCTTAAATTATCTTGACTATAAGATTAAGGGGGAGCTCACACAAACTATCTTGATTATAAGAATAAGAATCTTACAAAACTTTGTAAACATCATTTGAAGCTTGTTATGACCTTAGTATTTTTAATCTTGGTTATGTAAACAAAGGAATCTAAAAATTTAATGAATGTGATATATATCATGTTCTTAATGGAATTCTCTAAACAAATCATGGCTTAACATCCCGTGCATTTGGTTAGAGACACTTTTCATGTACTTAAGGGAATCTCATATCATTTTCAGGGCTTAACATCCCATGTAAAATGAGTGAGAAATCAATACACATATGCCATGAACTTAAAAGGATCTCATATCATCTCAAGGCTTAACATCCTTTGCAAATGATTGAGAAATAAATTGTGGCTAAATTTGACAATAAGTGGTTTGCATCCCTTGCTTTTAAAACTGAACATCTTATTAAGGGGGAGCATATAATTATCAAATTAAGGGGGAGTAATAAAATTCATACTAAATAATTATCTTGGATATATTTTTGAAATGACAAAGGGGGAGAAATAATATAACATCAAAAACATAAAATAAAATGAGTTTCATAATATCTCAGCCAGCACCCACTTGCAAAACAAGAATGGATACAAAAGGTAAACTTCAGGTATGAAACTCATGTGATTTATATTTCCTTATTTTATATTTAGGAAATGTTTGTCATCTTCAAAAAGGGGGAGATTGTTGGCTAAATTGGACATTATGATGATCCCTTTGTTTTGATGATGACAAACATCTCATCCTTGTGAATCTAACGTGCTACTTGAGTGTTGCAAGAACTAGGTGGATGACACAACTTTGGAAGATCTAAATGCTCACAATGTGTTAATTTCATGATTGTAATCAAATGTAAAAGACTTGTACAAGTATATAATGTAAAAGTACTTAGACATCATGTAAATCAAGTGTTAGATCTTCCCTAGCCAATCACAATACTTAGATAGGTCATCCTTTAAAATAGTGTCACACCTGCACACTCATACATACACTTGATACTTAGTTTAAAACATTGAAACAGGGGTAATCTCGGTCGACAACATTCTCGACCGAGACACTCTCGATCGACAAACTCTTCGACTGAGAATGACCCAGGTAGCTGTTAGACACAGCATAAAAGGTAGTTGGCCGTTGGAGTAGAATGTTGTACACACTTGCTCCAGACAGTCCTTCGGTCGACAAGACCTCGACCGAGAAGGACTCTCGGTTGACCATTCTTCGACCGAGATATGTTATGTCTGCAATTTTTAGAGTTAATTAAGTAGCCGTTGCTAAAGCAACTAATGTGTACCTAACGGCTAGTTAAGCACTTAGAACCCCCTAGAAAGTGTCTAGAACATCCTTAAGCACTTGTAGGTCATTCCTATAAATAAGACATGCCTTAGGACACCCCAACATACACTTGTGCAACACTTGAGCATATACTTGCAATTGGCTATTCATTCTTGTGAGCAATAGGGAAATTCCAACAATTGGCTATTCATTCCCATTGCTCCAATTTCGTGTCCTATAGGCTAGCATCTCCTACCCACAACACTTACACTTACATATACATTGGATAGGAGATCAAAACGCTTGATATAGGAAATCAAGCCTTGTGCTACAACGGTATTGTAATTTCCATTTTTCCTTCTTGTTCCTTTTTATTCTTTGTATTCTCCTTGCTACTCCTAGGGTTGGAGGCTGCAGATTGGAGAAGGTTCTTCTCGGTGGAGAAGGTGGACTTCAGACTACTTCAAGAAAGTGATCTCAACGGGAAGCTACTTCAAGAGGAAGGCTACTTCAAGGGAAGCTTGAGGTTACTTCAAGGAAGCCTTCTTCGAGGTTGGTGAGACTACTTCTAGGTGAAGGTTGTCCGAAGGGTTTGGTGAAAGAATTGTAATTCTATGTAATATCCTTGCAAGGTAATAAAATTTAATTCTTTTAAAATCTTGGTTGGGTAAGCAACCAGGTAGTGGATTGACTGCCTTAGTATTTGCTAAGGTTGGAACCACTCTAAATCCTTGTCCCCTTGTCCAATATTTTTGTGGTTGGTTGTTTGAGTTAAATTATTATCAAAATATTCATAAAACACTATTCACCCCCCTCTAGTGGTTTTTCAGTTGTCAATAGTAGAGCTATCTCCCACCATTAGGGTTTTGCCTGCACAAGGAAAGGTACTAGGTATAAGCAACCTAAGATAAGTGTAAACATCCTAAGGGAGACATGTTTGAAATAGTTAGATAACCGACACCTACAGTCTCTGAAACTATGTTGTAAGGAGTGAGATCACATAGGGATCCACTCCCTACTAAAAATAAAGAGGGCAACATCCACCAATAATTTTTTTCTCATAAGGGGATGAAACCAAATTTATTTAATCATGATTGTATCATAACACACAGTAGCAACGGAATTGAAAGATATACCTAACCATTACAAGGAAACTTATCATACTAAACTTTCACCATGTAGGGTGACATAAAGGAAAACTAACTAAATATGTAGAACTAGCTGAGAATCACCTAACAACTTCAAGCAAGGTCTCCCAAGAAGTCAGCTATCCTTGTTGTGGTCCAGGTCCTCCTAGATATCCTCCTCCTTGTCCAACACCTGGGGTTGTAAGCATACCCCATAAAAGGAAAAGAAAAGAGGATTTTAGCAAAACACTGGTACGATCATGCTAAAAAGGAATTGAGTATTATATATTTTAAGAAAAAGGTACATCAAGTAGAGAAGGCTTCCCATGCAAAAAGATAAGGACTACCCATTCAGGCATAAAAGGAAAGAATCACAAACATATGATAAAAGGGATACTTGTTGGTATGTATGCCCATAGAGCAAGTCATATGATGATTGTAATGGGATACTTTGTAAATGATTTGAATAATAATAAAGGCAATTTCTGAACTATATGTTTGAACTGTCTCTGAGGTGATGATGTAACATGATAGATGTCTAAAGAATGATTTTACTCAATGACGTTTGCTTTTAGGTTAAGGACCTAAACGATGAGATCATACGAATGTTAAGAGTATATGTTCTTGTTTAGTCCCTAGTTGGTTGTTATTATAGAAATAACCATAGACATCAATAACACTGAAGACTAGATTGTGTGTTGGTTGATGACAGAATCTCATTAGTCATGATATAGTGATATCAAACCAAGCACATAGGTACTTGTTAGAGAACAAGGTACCGAACAGACCCACCGTGAGAGTGACACATGGAACCATGACTTGGTAGTCACAGTCAGCTCTCACAGTGATGGTGGTGAGTGTGATTCTTAGACCTAAAATCACTACACTCAACACATGTCATTGGGTACACTTTGACATCATCAAACGCAGTCCTGAAACATGGGTTGTTATAAAGGTGATGATTGGGTAGCTTTGACACATGGGGCTTTTGAGGGGTGAGTGATAGATATGGGATTTGTCCCTCTTGAGGGAGTTTGATGTCCTTGGCCACTTGATGAGTAGGATTGAGAAAGGCATGTGCATGCACGTGTGAATCAACATGTGATATTGATTTCACACACATCTCACCCAGTCTGCTCTTAGATCAAGGAAATGAATGAATTGACAGGATGACTGTTCCATGCCTCGAGTTCATTCAGGATATCAGTGACTAAGGAATTATACATTCAATGTAACACCATTCACGGATTGTAGGATTGAAAGTTGTTATCAAACTTTCTATTTCACTTCGGTAGCACTGATGTGTTACTAGGCACCGCTCTTTGCTTGTGAAGTCATAAGTGTTATGGACTTTCACTGCCAACGTGAAATGGACCTGCAGGGTCACACACATAGGATTTAACCTGGAAAAGGAGTTTTGTCCACAAACAATGTTTAGATTGATTACTAAAGGAGTTTAGTAGTTCAATTAAACACTTAATTAATTGATAGCTCAATATCATAGTGTTCAAGGTGTTGGACTGATTGATTAGAGTATCGAATTGATTGAAACTGCAATTGACTAATTCTGCACAATCTGTACTTCCAACCGATCGGCTCATGTGATGAACCGATCGGCTCAGCTTGGTGAACCGATCGGCTCAGCTTGGTGAACTGATCGGCTCAGGTGGTGAGTCGATCGGCTCAAGGTCAGGGTGAAATGATTGCTTCAAGTGTTGAAACGATTGGTTCAACTGATGCAACCGAGCAAGTTGGGAAAGTAAGATTGGTGAGAATTTTCCTTTCGTTTCACTTGCCCAATTTGATTGGAACAAGGATTGGTATTCGATACCAATTAGAAACAAAAGGAGGAAAGTAAATTGGGAACTGATCAGGACCACAAACCGACCAGTTTAGAAGTGAACTGACCGGTTCATGGGTCTCATCCAATAGTTGAGGTGTCAACCGACCGACTCAGATCCCCAACTGACCGTTTTAGTTGTGAAACGATCGGTTTAGGTTGCAAATTGGTTATTTTTGTGGAAAATCTCAAACCCTTCTACTCCTGCTTTAGTCCCATATTGCCCAGGATAGAGAACCATGTCCCATGACCCACCTATATATAGGGGTATTGGGGGCTTCTCAATGTACAACTAAGTACAAACCAGTTGCTCTGTAAAGTTGTCATTCTCTCTGGTTTTGGTAACTGAGAGAGCCCAAGCAAGTGCTACCCGAAAAGGGAGGCACAGCAAGGGAAAGACAACTGCAGAAAGCGAATGGTGGCAGGAGAGTGTGTTGGCGACTAGTACGCCGATAGGAGGGTGTGACTCCTTTCGATTCCTTGTGGGAGAAGGAGATTGGAGTTCCAGGCAGTCCGTGTAGATGACTACAGAGGCGGGAGACCTCTGTTGTTCAGAGGACAACTGTCAATCCCGACAGTCCCAGTGAGACCAGGAGTCTTCAGTCCCGGTGCGACCAGGAGCTGCACAGACAACGTCCAAGACCGAAGGTGAAGACTGCGCAAGGCGTGAGGTATTGTCACCGAGCAAGCCTCGGGACAAGGTATGCATCCACAAACCATATTTCCTATTGCAAAGACGTTGACGCAATTCCTTTTATTCTGGGTTTTGGGGAGAAAATTTTTGTTTCCGCTGCTTCTCTGCCTCCTCTAAAACTCAACAGTGGTATCAGAGCCACGTCAACTACTCTATATTTTAGGATTATCGATATGATCGATTTTGATTTGTCGCCTTTCTTTATTACATACAATGTGAATAAAATTGGCTTTATGCATGTCCAATCCACAAATCCCAAATATACATATATGATATGTAATATTGATGCACTCGATACGCGTCGCCCTTAAACAAGTTTTGTGGTGGATGTGTAGCATGGTTATGGCCTATAAACCCTATATCTGTGTGTGGTTGTATGTGGTTGCTTGCATCTCAGTCTGCGCACTGATTCCCTTTCTCCTATTCCTGATGTAACTCGAAATAATTTGAGGTTTATTTTCCTACCTTTGCTCCCCCCGAATGTAACTCGGGGTTTCACAATTCAATTGTAAATAGGATAGATTTTATTTCCTGTTATTTAAAGAACGGCAGACAACCTCAGACGATCGGTTCAAGGCATGAACCAATAGGTTGGTGATCTAGATGACCGGTTCGAGGAGGAAGACAAGAAGGTGGTGACCTGATGAGATGCACGACGACTGGTGAACCGATCGATTGGAGGTGCCAGTCAATCGACTGGTGGCACCCGAACAACCAACTTGATGGTGAGTCGATCAATCATGGAGATGAGCTGATCAAACCCAGAAAGGCAGGCACAGATTTCATCTTGTACAGGTTGCATGTGATGTAGACCTAGAAGAACGTGATTCCTCTTGGCTCGAGGAATCACAATAGGATGGCCATAATCATTGATTTTATCGTTTCACGTGTTTTCTGTGGGATATAGCATGTATATGATACGTACTATATATTGTGGTTATTGGATATGTATATGTATATAAAAACCAAATCATTCATTAAATATTAAGTTTTAGATGCCTTCCAAATGCAACACATGTGAAAATCTTGATCGACCAAGTGTGGGTACGCCCTAGCGTGGTGCACCGTCTATCTCGTGGAAGCGTGAAGGATGAATGTGTGGGTCTGCCCTAGCAGGGTGCATATTCATCATGTTGGCTTTGGGTCAGACTTAACAAGGTGATCTATATGGGATCTGGTACCTTGAGGCATGGAGATGATCATGGCAAAGAGTTGTATATGACATCTTTCAAGAGTTGCATATGATGCAATTGGCAAGAGTTACCTACCTGGGAGATCTGAGTTGTGGGTGACAGCCCTAGCTGGTCCATGGCTCAGAGGATTTCAGGATCTTGACCCACTAGAAGATTGTACGCTGCAATCTTCCGAATTGATGGTGAGGGCTGTCAATTTGAGTCAAAATAGTGGGAGCGGTAATTAATTAAAGGCCTAATTAATTATTATCAAATTTTATTCAAATCAAATCAAAAAGAGTTTTGACAAATGCAATTTTCTCTTGTAGAATGGCAAAGGAATCATCTTTTAAAATGGGCAATTAATTGAGAATAAATTCCATAACTGGTTGAGAACTGTGAGAAGTGTTCTGCACAATCTAGATATACCAGGAGCCTTTGAATCCACTCTATGTACGCTTAAAGTGTTGGTGAAGAAGAAAGAAAGTTCATTGATAGAGATCAATGGAACTAAAGGTAAGGGAGAGAAGGGTTCTCTCGCCAAACCAATTTCGTCTACATGGAGAGGATGGAAGGAATGATGGAAGAAGAAGTCAGAGATAGAGATCTCTACTTCTGGTGTATACGTGATAGATATTAACTTTACTACTTCTTCATCATGGGTACTTGATACCGGATGCGGATCTCACATTTGTTCAAATGTGAAGGATCTTAAGAGAAGTAGGCCTTTGGGAAAAGGCGAGGTTGAACTGCGTGTTGCCAATGGGGCAAGAGTTGCCGCCAGTGTCGTAGGAAACTATAAGTTAACTCTACCAAGTGGGCTGATAATAGAGTTGAAGAACTACTATTATGTACCTTCCATAAATAGGAATATCATTTCCGTCTCTTGTTTGGACAAAGATGGATTTGAATTTCTTATTAAGAATGGAAAATGTTCCATTTCTAAAGATGGGATCTTTTATGGCAGTGCCCCAATGTCTTATGGTCTATACTTGATAGACTTGGAGACAAATGTATACAACGTAAACACCAAAAAGCAAAAACTCAATGACTCAAACAAAACATATCTTTGGCATTGTCGTCTAGGGCACATAAATGAGAAGCGCATTTCTAGACTCCATATAGATGGTTATCTAGACTCTTTTTTATTATGAATCAATAGAGACATGTGAATCTTGTTTGTTGGGAAAGATGACCAAGACTCACTTTTCAGGTAAAGGTGAGAGAGCTAGTGATCTATTAGGACTCATACATACTGATGTATGTGGGCCTTTTAGAACTAATGCCAAAAATGGGTATCATTACTTCATTACCTTTACTGATAATTTCTTTAGGTATGGCTATGTGTACCTGATGAAACATAAGTCAGAAACCCTTGAAAGGTTCAAGGATTTCATGAATGAAGTACGGAACCAACTTGGTAAAAGTATTAAGGCACTTCGATCTGATCGAGGTGGAGAATACTTAAGCCAGGAGTTTGAGGACCTTCTTTGAGCCTGTGGTATTGTATCACAATGGACTCCGCCTGGAACACCACAGCATAACGGTGTGTCTGAAAGAAGGAATCACACATTGTTAGATATGGTGCGATCAATGATGAGTTTTGCTGATCTTCTGATTTCCTTCTGGGGTCATGCTCTTGAAACCGCCGTGTTTACACTTAACCGTGTGCCATATAAATCGGTTCAAAAGACACCATATGAGACATGGTATGAGAAGCGTCCCGCTTTGTCTTTTATGAAGATTTGGGGTTGTGAGGCTTACGTCAAGAAAATGTTTCCTGATAAGCTTGGACCCAAATCCGATAAATGTTATTTTGTTGGATATCCCAAGGAAACGAGGGGATATTACTTATACCACCCTACTGACAACAAAGTGTTTGTTGCCAGGGATTCTGTATTCCTAGAGAGGGAATTTATTTCCAAAGGAAGCTGTGGGAGGAATATAGAGCTTTAAGAGGTTCAAGCCCAACAAGAAAACATTGAACTGGTAGATGTACCAGAGGAAAATGTAGATTCACAAGGTGTTGTGGAATCTCAGTCTCCTCAGGTAACACAAGGACCTCGTAGATCTAGTAGGACTCGCCTTGAATCTGAGAGGTTTGGATACCTTGTAACTCAGGAAGGTGGTGAGTTGATCATAGATGATGATCCAACTACCTACGTAGAGGCTATGGAGGGACCAGATTCTGAGAAATGGCTTGAAGCCATGAGATCTGAGATGGAATCCGTGTACTCCAACAAAGTATGGACTTTGGTGGAACCACCCGAAGGGGTAAAACCCATAGGGTGCAAGTGGGTCTTTAAGAAAAAGACCGACATGGATGGTCATGTGCAAACTTATAAAGGCATATTGGTTGCAAAGGGATTTCAACAAGTTCAAGGTGTTGACTATGACGAAACCTTTTCTCCAGTTGCCATGATTAAGTCCATCGGGATCATGCTTTCTATTGCAGCTTATTATGACTATGAGATTTGGCAGATGGATGTTAAAACCGCATTCCTTAATGAGAATATAAATGAGAATGTGTATATGACACAGCCTGAAGGTTTTGTTGATCCAAAGAATGTCAATAAAGTCTGTAAGCTGCAAAGGTCAATCTATGGATTGAAGCAAGCATCTCGGAGTTGGAATCTTCGATTTGATGAGGAAGTCAAAGTGTTTGGCTTTATTCAAAATGAAGATGAACCTTGTGTGTACAAGAAGGTTAGTGGGAGCTCGACCACATTCCTCATATTGTATGTGGATGACATACTTTTGATGGGGAATGATGTCCTAGCCTTAGAGAAGGTAAAGACTTGGCTTGAGAATACTTTCTCAATGAAGGACTTAGGAGAAACATCCTACATTCTAGGAATTAAGATCTATAGAGATAGATCTTGAAGGCTTCTTGGACTAAATCAGAGCACGTACATTGACAAAGTGTTTGAAGCGGTTCAACATGGAGAACTCAAAGAGAGGCAACATCCCCATGCTACATGGAGTCACCGTCTCTAGAGCTCAATGTCCCCAATCTTGTGAAGAGAGGGAGCATATGAATGGGATCCCATATGCATCAGCCATCAGATCCATCATGTACGCTATGTTGTGCACACGCCGAGATTTCTCGTATGCTCTCAGCATGACAAGCAGGTACCAGTCAGATCTCAGAGATGCTCACTGGACAGCCGTGAAGAACATCCTCAAGTACTTGCGAAGGACTAAGGATTAGTTTCTTGTTACGGCGGCGAGGAAGAGCTGGTTGTAAAGGGTTACACTGATGCAAGCTTCTAAACTGATAAAGATGATTACAGATCGCAGTCAAGATTTGTGTTTTTCCTTAATAATGGAGTTGTGAGCTGGAAGAGTTCCAAGCAAGATACAATTGTCGATTCTACTACAGAGGTCGAGTATATTGTTGCTTCACATGCAACAAAGGAGGTTGTGTGGATCAGGAAGTTAATTTCTGAACTTGGTGTAGTTCCCGGTAGCTGTGATGCAATTGAGCTTTATTGTGACAATAGTGGAGCTATTGCACAAGCTAAGGAGCCAAGATCACATCAGCGGTCCAAGCACATACTGCGACGCTTCCATCTCATACGAGAGATCGTACAACGAGGAGATGTGAAGATTTGCAAAGTACCAACTGAAGACAAACATAGCTGATCCACTGACTAAGGCCCTTTCTCAGCAGAAGCATGATGGTCATGCTAGGTCACAAGGATTGAGGTTCCTTGGTGACTGGCTCTAAGTGCAAGTGGGAGTCTGTTGGTATGTATGCCCATAGAGAATGTCATATGATGAATGTAATGGAATACTTTGTAAATGATTTGAATAATAATAAAGGAAATTTCTGATCTATATGTTTGAACTGTTTCTGAGATGATGGTGTAACATGATAGTGTCTAAAGAATGATTTTACTCAATGACGTATGCTTTTAGGTTAAGTACCTAAACGATGAGATCATACGAATGTTAAGAGTATACGTTCTTGTTTAGTCCCTAGTCGGTTGTTATTGTGAAAATAACCATAAACATCAATAACACTGAAGACTAGATTTTGTGTTGGTTGATGGCAGAATCTCATTAGCCATGATATAGTGATATCAAACCAAGCACATAGGTACTTGTTAGAGAACAAGGTACCGGACAGACCCACCGTGAGAGTGAAACATGGAACCATGACTTGGTAGTCACAGTCAGCTCTCACAGTGATGGTGGTGAGTGTGATTCCTAGACCTAAAATCACTACACTCAACACATGTCGTTGGGTACACTTTGACATCATCAAATGCAGTCCTGAAACATGGGTTGTTATAAAGGTGATGATTGGGTGGCTTTGACCCATGGGGCTTTTGAGGGGTGAGTGATAGATATGGGATTTCTCCCTCCTGAGGGAGTTTGATGTCCTTGGCCACTTGATGAGTAGGATTGAGAAAGGCATGCACATGCACGTGTGAATCAATATGTGATATTGATGTCACACACATCTCACCTAGTCTGCTATGAGATCAAGGAAATGAATGAATGTTGACAGGATGATTGTTCCATGCCTCGAGTTCATTCAGGATATTAGTGACAAAGGAATTATTCATTCAATGTAACACCATTCACGGATTGTAGGATTGAAAGTTGTTATCCAACTTTCTATTTCACTTGGGTAGCACTGATGTGTGACTAGGCACCGCTCTTTGCTTGTGAAGTCATAAGTGTTATGGACTTTCACTGCCAACGTGAGATGGACCTGTAGGGTCACACACATAGGATTTAACCTGGAAAAGGAGTTTTGTCCACAAACAATGTTTAGATTGATTACTAAAGGAGTTTAGTAGTTCAATTAAACACTCATTTAATTGATAGCTCAATATCATAGTGTTCAAGGTGTTGGACTGATTGATTAGAATATCGAATTGATTGAAACCGTAATTGACTGATTCTGCACAATCTATACTCCCAACCGATTGGCTCATGTGTTGAACTAATCGGCTCAGCTTGGTGAACCGATCGGCTCAGGTGGTGAGTCGATCGGCTCAAGGTCAGGGTGAAACGATTGCTTCAAGTGTTCAAATGATCGGTTCAATTGATGCAACCGAGCAAGTTGGGAAAGTAAGATTGGTGAGAATTTTCCTTTCATTTCACTTGCCCAATTTGATTGGAACAAGTATTGGTATTCGATACCAATTAGAAACAAAAGGAGAAAAGTCAATCAGGAACTGATCAGGACCACGAACCGACCGGTTCATGGGTCCCAATCGATCGGTTGAGGTGTCAACCAACCGGCTCAGATCCCCAACCGACCGTTTCAGTTGTGAAATGATCGGTTCAGGTTGCGAGTTGGTTGTTTTTGTAGAAAATCTCTAACCCTTCTACTCCTGCTTTAGTCCCATATTTCCTGGGATAGAGAACCCTGTCCCACGACGCGCCTATATATAGGAGTATTGGGGGCTTCTCAATGTACAACTCAGTGCAAACCAGTTGTTATGAAAAGTTGTCATTCTCTCTGGTTTTGGTAACCGAGAGAGCCCAAGCAAGTGCTACCCGAAAAGGGAGGCACAACAAGGGAAAGACAACTGCAGAAAGCGACTGGTGGTAGGAGAGTGTGTTGGCAACTAGTACGTCGACAGGAGGGTGTGAATCCTTCTGGTTCCTTGTGGGATAAGGAGATCGGAGTTCCAGGTAGTCCGTGTGGATGATTGCAGAGGCGGGAGACCTCTGTTGCACGGAGGACAACTGTCAATCCTGATAGTCCCGGTCAGACCAGGAGTCTTCAGTCCCAGTGCGACCAGGAGCTACACAGACACCGTCCAAGACTGGAGGTGAAGACCGCGAAAGGCGTGAGGTACTGTCACCGAGCAAGCCTCGGGACAAGGTATGCATCCATAAACCATCTTTCCTATTTTATAGATGTTGACTCGATTCCTTTTGTTCTGGGTTTTGGGGAGAAAATTTTTGTTTCCGCAGCTTCTCTGGCTCCTCTAAAACCCAACAATACTTGCCATTAAAACAATAATTAAAGTGGTGCCACAAAAGCACTCGTAAAGATTTTAGGGCACATAACCCATAACAACCTGCATGTAGGTGAGATAAACATAGCACTAGAACAACATAAACAACAATTGGCGGCCAACCCTCATAAAGTTGAAACATGATAGAGATTTGGCACATAACCAAACTCCCAATATATTTAAAATTTGGGCCAACCCCCATAAAGCTGAAACCCATATATGGGGCACATAACCACCATCCCAAAATAAACAATAAGGGCACATAACCCAAAACCGATGCAAATTATATTACTCTAGGGCCACTGAGTCACACAACATGCTTAATAGGGAGGCAAGTAACAAGTATGGTCAGATTTCACAATTTAATCACCACAAAAGTGATCATCAATATTATTCTCAACAACGTGGATATATAAAAACAATTTGAGTTACAAAATGAACAAGGCATAATAAACATTCCAAAAGAATGTCAAGAAGTTATTATGTTCACAAGATCAGCAACAAGTAGGGTATTTCACATGAAGCATAATATTTAAGAGGAAAAGATATGGTTTTTAGGCTATTGTCCATAGGGCCAAGAGAAAGACAATTTAGGTTATTGCTCAATAGAGAAAAATAGGAGATGCAAACATACCTCTCACAAAGTCCAAAACACTTTCCAAAATCCTAAGCAAGATTAGATTCCACTTTTCCTATTATAATAACCATATACATGTATTAGCATTATATGCATTCATTAAGAACTCAAAACCCTAAAGTTGTTGACTTTTTCTACAAACCACTGATTAAGGTCTTGAAAACATCACCATCAACTTAGTTAGGATTTTTTGGTCAAAATAACATATAACATTAAGTATTTTGAAGATATGGAATTTTAGGGTTATTTTTAGTGATTTTAGTTAATTAAATCATCCTCAAAAATACTTTTTTGAAAAACTCAAAACCAAACATCAAATTTATTTTTACAAGATAGAACATATTTTTTCAAGTTTAGAACACATTTTACTTTTAATTTTTGTCTAAGGGTTTATTAGTTATGAATTATACAAATTATTAACTTATTGATTATATCTATTAATAGAACTCATGATAAAAAAATTAGATTTATGAAACAAAACCTACACCATTAGAAAGTCCTTATTTTTCTGAATCCAATGACTATTTATTTGTATTTTTCTAATCAATAATAAATTAGTTATTAGTTTTTGAGAATCGGCCAATAAAAAAAAGACACATCATCTTTAATTGTGAGAAACAAAGAGAGATAGAGAGTGGGACCCACCACGTGACTTGGTCCAATCAAGGACAACCAAGTCATAGGTTAACACCCAACCAGACCGCATCACTAAGCAAAGAGGAAACAAGGCGAAAGACTAAAACACCCTTGCAAGGAGAACAAAGGAAGAAGGAAACGTGGGAGGGTAAAACCAGAATTTTCAACGGGGATTCTTCCCCAACCTCTCACCAATTCATGGTTGCAATGCAGCTCGAGCAGGTGAGCAACAATTTGGGTAAAAATTTGCTACATGATGATTTTCAAAGAAATAGAAGAAAAAGAAGAGGGAAGCTTGGCCGAACTCACCGAGTAGGTTGATTGCTGCGTTGGTACCTCCGAGAGCCGTGGAGGTCAGTCGTAATTTGCACCCAAACACAGGTCACCGGAGGCCAAAGTAGAGGATGCGCAAAGAAATTGAAGAGCCAGAAGCATTTTGCGGAGAGAAAAGTAGCTCAGGGCACCCTCTTATATAGATTAGGGATTGCCACCTATCGGGAAAGCAAGTAGGCTGAAACCTTATTCCCCAAGAATTGGGGTTTCCCAAACTGAGAAGAAATAGGTAGGAAAAGTATGGATCGAAAGATGCAAATTTCTATCTGGAATCCAAAGGCGAAGAAATCTCGAAGAAAGGCCCATCGTGGAAAGAGAAATCACCGAAAAAATATAAGAGAGATGGAAGGTTACTGTAGCAATCCGACTCAGGGTTAAAGACAAGCTAAGAGCCGTCCGATCGGGAATCAACGGCCAGATCATGCATGGCATTATGTAAATCAAAAATTATAGTCAGATAATGAAATTGATTAAAGTGATACATTAATTGTCTTCCTTTTTATCTCTCCTCTTTTGAGGGTTTAAACGAACTCCAAATTAGGTAAAATTTTGCATAGGCTAATTAAAGCATTTAGATTCTGAATATAAAACTAGATTTGACTTTTTAGAACTTTTAATGTGTCAAATAAATCAAATCTTATCTTCTCTTTCCTCCTACATTGATGACATTAGGATTATCCAAAATTTATGAAACTTCACATGCGAGTCATATTTAATGTGTGGGATACGAATTTGTCATCAAATTTTACATATTGGAGTTGTTTGTATATTTATTTAATATTTTGAATGTTCTACACACTTTTTCTCTCCTGATCTCACCTTTTAATCTAACTTTCTCCAAATTGAGTGAAAATTCTCCTAAAGGCATATTTTATTATGTAGATTACGAATCAAATTTTATTTTCCTCTTTTGGAGTCATTTATTATTTTATTTAATATTTGTAAGGAAAACATCCTTTTCTTTTCTAAATAAAATAGATATGGTTATTATTATTCTAAATTGGTAAAACTTGGCCTCCAAGACAAGGCATGTCCAAAGAAAATGAATATGAGGTTATTATTATCCAAGAAGTTTTTCCTTTTAACACAATATCCATTATTTCTATTATTTCTCCCATTAATAATCCAATATCTCATTATTCATGTTTTAAGCATTATCGTTGATTCCCTTTTTCTCTTCCTTGCATCCTAAGACACAAGAAGGATCTAGAACGAATCTACACCACCATTATCCCACATAAGATTATTTATTTCATATTTTATGGAATTATAACTCATTATTCTCAATTATGGACACTTTGTCTTTTATGCACATATCCTATGTACCTTTTATTGCTTTTATGATTAATCTAAAGGTATTGGGTAATATTAATTTAAATTCTACATTTTAATGTGACCAATGCATGCATTAATATATTCAAGGTCACCAAAGAGCATGTCTTAATTCTTGTTTGGCCAAACCTCCAAGAACTAAGGGTTTTAAGGTATTAACCCAGGTATAAGATTAATTCCTTGGTTTCAGTATGTTACAACATGTCTTTGTTGGTTCTTGCAATCCTATATTATGAAAAGTATAGAGGGACATAATATTGATACTCAACCCTAAATCACAAAATGACTCTTTGATCTAGCTATTTCCTATATAACATGATTATTAAAGATCTTTGAACTTTGGCGACCGTCTCCCTTGAATGATTGCACTCATCATTTCATTGACCACCAAAATTTTAGAGTCTTTAATTTTATGCTTCTTGGTGATGATCTTTTTTAGAAAATTCCCATATCCCATTTCTTCTAGAAGACCTATGATATTAGAATATTAATATAGAGTTTCCTAAAGATGTCTAGAATTGAAATTTACTTTCGATCTTTCTTGACTTTAGATTATTTGGAGAAACAACTTTAACTACATCTATGGATGGAGGTGGAGTGGTGATCCATTTATGTGGAGGAATGTATATCTCCTTAGGGGCCTTCCCCCTAAGCTTGAACCAACACCACCATATAAAATAGAATGTGGCTTGGTAGACTTTCTTTTTTCTGCTCCTTCTCTATTGTAGGTGCCTTCATATTAACAATAATTGTTCCACTATGGAGTAGATTCTTCACTTGCTATTACTGCATTGGAACCTCCTCTAGAACTAGAACAACATGCATGGTGGTGGTGGAAACTTGACGTTCCTTATCTTGCAAAGCCGGTGTAGCTAGAATTTCTTTACATCTCCTTAAAGTGGTTACATTGGCTGAAGCGCTCATACATGCACAATTCTTATGTTCCTTTATTCCCCCATATCTTCAATACAAGATGTTGGGAATAGGGGTCTGTGGCGGGAAGAGTTGCACGTGTCATAAGTTATATGAATATTATGTCTATTTGGTAGCATAAGCCTTCTCACTATCAATCGAAGCACATTGCTTTTGTCATGAAATCACAAGGGGAATGAATGAATCAGGGGCACATATCCTAGAACTATGTATAGAATTACTTTTGACATGTTGGTGTTGGTGTGTCAACTTTGTGTTCACATGGAAAACATACCTATCTTGTCTTCTTTAACACTAATAGATCTATAACCATATGTGATACTGAGTTGTCTGATTCCTAATAAGGGCCCCCATGTCTTGATTTTCTATATTTGTTTCTCCAAAGTATGCATCAATGTTATTTATAAATTTCCCAAGAACATCCCCTAGTTCATTATCTTGTTTAGGGTGTTGTTTTAGCTGAAATTGTGTAGACTCAATCTGTTTGTGTCCATCACTTGTTTGTGCCTATGGTGGATTATTTTGGAAGTTATTAGAGTTATTCTAGGAATAATTTGAGTTTTTTCTATAGGTTGACTAATTCTTCGTCTCAACTTTATTCACTAGCTTGGCCACATATTTATTTAGTTCAAGAACTTCATGTGATTCTTTGGAACTTTTGGCAGAGATGGCACATTCATTCTCTTCAGCACATGCTTGATTTCTATCCATATTTCTCAAGATATCATGGAACTCATTTTATTGTTAAAAAGTAATCCCAAAACAACACTATCAATCATCGTTCCTTCTCCTATGTGCAAGCTAGGATAGAGAGTTTGTCTTGTCTATATAAATCAATTAAATTATTCTATTTTAAAATCTTTCCCAGGATTCAAAACAAGATTCATTAGAAAGTTGTTAAAGTCCACAAATTTTACTAAACCGATCATTAGTCTTTTGAGCAGAAAGTATTTTTTGTAAACACGTTACCATAGCTTCCCATGACCCTATAGATTCAGAGGGTAGACTTTAAAACCAAGTTTAGCCCTATCTATTAATGAATAGGTAAATATTTTGGGTAGATGATTGTTGCATAGATGCCATCGATTTTAATCATGTCACAACTTTCAATAAACCCATTTACACATTGCATGGGTTCCTCATTGATGTGCCGATGAAAAGCATGTTTACTAGTGCAACATGATTGAGATTGATTATGTAACTTCCCACATTAACTGCATTTCTTTTAATGGGATCCAATTGTGTCATGATAGAAACAACCTTGATCTTCTCCTATATGGTTTGTTCACCATCTTAGGGGTCCACATCCTCATTATTCTCCCCATGATCAGGCATATCGTCAATTATTTTTCAAAGGATCTTTAGGGCCAATCTTCTATTTTTTTGGATTATTCTTAGGTGGCAAAAAGCGGACTCGTCATAGTTAGAAGTGCATATGTGCACCATGAACAAGTACATGAAAGGGAAAAATAGAATATGAGAATCACATAAAACTCAATAGAAAAACAAATATTTCATAATGAATTTCTTTTTTTTTTGGGGGGGGATATCAGCCAACGTTGAGTACATAGAGCTAACACTAGAGATCGGATAAAGTTGAGGGAAAGCATTAATATCGTCCAAATAAGTTGTCACAGCTGGTCCCGGGCATAGATGCCATACCCGATGTCTTTCTGGCTGCTTGAGGAACATCTTGGTGAGCTGGTCGCAAAGCTTGTTTTGGTTTCTCAGATGGTAGACGACCTTGAGCTCTTGATGTAGCGTCAGGAGTCCTTGAATTTCATGAACCATCAACAAGAACTTGATCGGGATTGGCACAGCGTTGGCTATCCAAAGGGCAGCCAGCTTGGAGTCTGTAATGATGTTGACATTAGTGAGTTGGGATCGAAGAGCTAGTAAGGTGTCTGCTCAGATGGCCTGAAGTTCGCCGTCTTGGGCACTGCAGCCCTTGGACAAGGAGGCACTACCGATGAGCCAGCTGCCTTTCATGTCATGTGCAATAGTGCATATCGCTTTGGTGAAAGTGTGAGCCTCTATGGTTGTGTCTATGTGAATGATGGTTGATGTTGCATGGAGCGTCAGGGGTTCCATGGATGGTTGCGCACTCGTGAGTCCCTTGGCATTTTCTTGATTCATCGCTTCCTCAATCGTTGCTGCTTCGGCTTGGCACATAGTTGCGAGAACGTTGGGCGAGATCTCTTTGTTCTCAAAAATGAGGGAATTGCACTTCTTCCATATGTACCAGCAAGCCACTAGGAAGATGGTTGCCCATCCCTGTATATGAATAGGTTTGCAAAGGTTGAAGTCGATCCATTTGTCTGGTGAAGAACCTGAGAAGAAGTCTAGGCTGAGTGATGGGTCGATACCCCGCCAGACCGCTTTCTCCATGACACAGTCTCGCAAAACATGAAGGCAATCCTCGAAGGGTGCATGGCAACGCGAGCATGAGGGGTCCTCCGTCATTTTCCTTCGTAAATGCAAATCATTAGTGAGCAAACGACCTCAATAGATGAACCAGAGATGGAATTTCAGTCGGTGAGAAAGCAACAACTTCCAAATAGCAGCGAATGACTTGAAGTTTTCCGTTGGCGTTTCCATTAGGAGTTTGAATTTCAAATTGGTGGAGAAGGTGCCATTGTGGGTGAGATTCCAAACATAGGCGTCATGCCCTATACGACGGTCTGGAATGGGATATCCTTAATAGCATCTATCGTATCCTTTTTGAACCAGTAATTAAGGAAGCTTTCATCCCAAGAGTCTGAGTCTAGGATGAGACATCCAACTTTGAGGTCCTGCATCTCCTCAGGGATGAGTAGATGAGCTTTAAGCTCTGGGAGGTTTCCTTCTCCTATCCATGTGTCATGCCAGACAGAGGTGGATTTTCCAGAGATGGCCACTTTCCTACTATTGTTCATCACCAGGGGGATTAGGGACTTGATGCTCCTCCAAGCATGAGAATCCACATTGCTCAACCGCTCGTTCTGATTGTATTTGGCCTTCATTAGCGCTACACAAGGTGACGCTGGTGAGTGTTGGATGTAGGTCCATGCCAACTTAATGAGAAGAGCCTTGTTAAACATTGCAGCATCCTTGATTCCCAATCCACCTCTGTGCTTCTGTATAGTTAACACTTTCCATGCAACCAAGTTGAGGCCTCTTGAGGCACTTCCTTGCCATATGAAGTTCCGGGTAATCTGATCAATTTTGTCACAGATAGACAAAGGTATTTTGATATCTTGCATTGTGTAACATGCCTTAGAAAGAAGGATTGACTTGGCTAGCATTACCCGACCAGCAACAGACATGTAGTTGTTTTCCCATGATTTGATTTGTTGATGGAAGTTCCGTACGAGATGTTGGAAGTGTTCCTTTCCTTTCCGTCGATGGATTATGGGCACTCCAAGATGGCATCCCAAATCTAAAGTTTCTTAGATAGCAAGCCTTCTACATATACGATTTCTAATGGTGCAGGGAGTATTGAAGGAGTAGAAGATAGAAGACTTTGCGGTAGACAGAATGAGACCAGAGGCTTCTCCGAACTTCCGGAGGTAGTGCCTAGTAGTGGTCGCTTGCTCCATAGAAGCTTGCCCAAAGAGAATGATGTCGTCGGCGAAACTTGCATGAGTGAAGACCAGCTTCTCTCTAGAGATGATAGCTGGTTTCCAGTTGCCTGTTGAGACTTCAGCTTCAATCATCTGGCTAAAGCATTCCAAGCAAAGAACAAAAATTTATGGCGACAATGGGTCTCCTTGTTTTACTTCGTAGGAAGGCATGAAGGTGCCAATCGACTCCCCATTCCATTGAACTGAGGTGGTGCCCATTCTGATTATATGGAGGATGATGTGTATGATGTTGCAAAGTATAGTAGTCCTTATGAGTGTATATCTAATGAACAGCCAACTGAGCTTCTCAAAAGCCTTGACTAGGTCCAGCTTCAAGGCGAAGAGGTGCTTGTGACTTGTGCAAGATTCCATGGAGTAGATGACCTCTTGAACTAAGGTTATGTTTTCACCAATGTGTCTCTCAGGAACAAAGCTTGATTGAAACGACGATATCCAATCTCGTAGATAAGGCTTGAGGCACAAAGGGATCACCTTCGAGAGCAGCTTGGTGCAGATGTTGTTGAGCGAGATGGGTCTGAGATGCGAGCGTGTTTCTGGTTGGGGGATTTTAGGGATGAGAATAAGCTGCGAATTTTCAGCCTCTGGGGGTAATACATCACCTACAAATGGGCCTTTGATGAATGCACAAAGCTGATTATGAAGCAAATTCTAGTGATTCAACAAGAAGGATGCGTCCACCCCCTATGGGCCTGGTGCCTTGAGGGGGGCATAGATTTCAGCACGTGGATTTCTATGGGGTCTGGAGCCTTCACCATAGCGTGCTGTTGGGATTCCATGAGAGGCAAGAAGGTGTCGGAAAATGCCTGGCACTGAGCAAGCTTATCCCCTACATCAAGATCTTGGTAGATGTTAGGGAAAAAAGAAAGAACAAGGGTTTTCATTGCATGCTCATCTTCAATCCATGTTCCAGATGCATCTTTAAGTCTGGTGATTTTGTTCTTCAGTCTTCGTTCTTTGGTAATGGAGTGAAAATAACGCGTATTATTGTCCCCCAATCTGATCCAGTTGCAATGCACCTTTTGTTGCCACTTCGCCTCATCCCTGCGAAGAAGTTGGTCTAGCTGTGATTGCAAGGCGATGGTGTCTTCGGAAATCCTTGGGTCGTAGGAGAGAGCTAGCTGAAGTTGGTTCCATCTTATCTTATTGGAGATGCAGTCTTTGTCTCACTGTTTAGCCTTCTTGTTTGAGAGATCCCACTCGCATGCTTTGTCCAAGAAGATGGATGTCGCTTCTCCCAACGACACTGCACTAGGCCAGTTCTGGCGGAGGAATAAGGGGAAGGAAGGAAGAGTGTCCCAGTGCACTGAGGTGCAGTTATGCCTGGCAAGCTATTGTCGTGTGGGCATGGAGTCCATCGTCATGAGCGGTGCATGGTCAGAGTGCATCCGCTCCAGCACTTGCACCGAACTGCGGTTGGCTTGGACGATCCACAATTGAATGCCAGGTCCTCTATCCAATCGCTCGTGAAGAAGCCCCCTCCTGAAAGTGGTGATGGCGCCGCTCACCCCTAGGTCATATAGTGCACATGCCTCGGCAGCTTCAATGAAGTGCCCGCTATTGCTGCTGTCGAAGGTAGAACTTCCGAATTTCTCAGACGGGAACATGACTACATTAAAATCCCCAACGACAATCCAAGGTAGATAGACAGTGGGGGCAATGTCCCACAGCTTGTTCCAGAGGAATTGTCTGCCCCTCCTAGTGGTGCTAGCATACACAAAGGTATAGAGTACTCCATCAATGTTGCAGTGAATAAATTGCTTATGAGAGAGGAGAATGTTGACAACTAGTCCCTGCCTCCAGAGGACCCAGATGCCACCAGAAAATCCTATCGCATCCACTCTATGGGAGTGGGGAAAGCCTAACTTCTTGATGATGCCCATAGCTCTGTTGCTGCTGCATTTGGGCTCCAAGAGACAAACAACTTGAATATTGTACTTCTGAGCAAGATGCTTTACATGGATATGGGTATCATTATCGCAGATACTCTGTGTGTTCCAAAACCAGGGCTCTCATTGATCAGGGTCGTTAAGGGTGGAGCTACCCATCACCTTAGCTTCTTCCTCAAGATCCGGTAGAAGAGAGGTTTTCCCTCTCTTTCTTGTTGGGTCTTTGCCACCTTCCCCAAGCTGCATGATTTTGCGGTTGCGGAGGTGGATGCCTACCGAGTTCCTTCTCAAACTGTGGTAGGAGGAAGAGGGATGGGTGAATGTATTTGTGTCACCGACCACAAATGGTGTGGTGACGAATGGATGGGTTTCCAGAATTTTGCCTTGGAGAACATCATTGCCAGAAGGGGTAACGGAGGTGTGATTTGGGGATTGAGGTGCGAAAGTTGCTCCCTAAGATTGAGCCACAGTGTCCATGCGAGCCACATGCATAGCGCATTGCTGAGAAGGAATTTCAAGCGGGGTGTCTGGCTTCTTGGCTAATCTGTCCATCTTCTTCCTGAGGCTCCAGTCAATGTCGTTAGTGACTCGCTCGGCCAGGGAGTCCACATGAAAAACTTCATGCGCCATGTCTTCATCTTGGTATTCTAAGGATTGGTAGTGATTGGTTTGGTTCAACGAGCTCTTTTAGTTGGGCGGAAGCGGCTTCCTTGGTTTCCATGGCATTGACTGAGCATGGATGTGGTCCGAGAAACCTTGCGCATGTGGGGGAGGAGTCGGGATGACAATGCCTAATTCCAAGCTTGCCTGGCGTGCCGCGTTTTCATCGGCTATGCGTTTTGAGCAGTCTTTCTCAATGTGGTCGGCACGTCTGCAGTGGAGACAGATGAACGGGATGTTCTCATATTCCACCCGATATATGTTCCCCTCTATCAAGATCAGTGGGGTGAGGGGCTTTGATAGGTCGAGCTTGACTGCAATTCTCGCAAAGCGATCGCGTCGCTGCATCAACGTGTTGGGATCTACCATGATTGTCTTGCTAGTGCGGTCTCTAATGCTAGAAAGGAGAACTTCTTAGTATAAAGGAATTGGCAGGTTAGGTATCCGGATCCATGCCACAAGCTTGGGAGGTGTCGTTGATTCTAGAGAGAAGTCGGGGTTCCATCTTTGCACGGTGAGGTAGGACCCAAAGATGAGCCATGGTCCCTCGGTTAGGGCACGGGCGTAATCTTCCTCATGCTGCAATTGAACAATGAAGAAATCATTGGCTAGGTCAATGAGGTTAAATCCGCTGTGAGGTTTCCATAAGGACTTAATCATGTCCCTTAGGGTTAGATACCTAATTCCTTTCGATAATAGCTTGACTACAACAGCAAACTACCACGGTTTCAGGAGCTCATCCCTCGCTTTCTATTGTAGCATGAAGGTGGGGTAACCATCTTCAACGGATACGGCAATGACATTGGATGATAGAGAGACGTCACAGTCATCCCCATCAATCTTGATGAAGCTGTGGTTCATCTTTGTCATGCTTTTCCCCACCAAGTCATTGTAGGACATCCGCGGGGGGGGGGGGGGGGGGGGGGGGGGGTTGCTACGAGACTTGCGGTTGCGGCGTGGAGTCTGTGTTCTATCCTTGCAGAGGTGGGAAGCTAGGGTTCTGCAGTGCTGGTGAGTCGTTGACCTCCATGGCATTGCTAGTGCATCCAGAGACCGCCTGCAGCGTGCAGCTAGAGGTTGCAAACTAGAGATGGATGCCTATCACTCCCAACGGGATGGCATGGGGTCTCCTAGTCGGCCCCCCATCACTGTCGTCCTCCGGGTACCCCCGATCGCCGCTACGATTGCCTCCTCGCCCAGACTGTTGGGTTTTAGGGGAGGCAGAGAAGGCAGTGGAAAAAAAAATTCTCCTCCCAAACCCAGAGCAAGGAAACGCGTCAACGTCTATACAATAGGAAAGGATGGTTTGTGGAATCATACCTTGTCCCGAGGCTTGCTCGGCGATAATACCTTGCGGCTTGCGCGGTCTTCACCTCTGGTGTTGGACGGTGTTTGTGCAACTCCTGGTCGCACCGGGACTGACGACTCCTGGTCTCACTGGGACTGTCGGGATTGACAGCTGTCCTCCGAGCGGCAGAAACATCCCGCCTCTGAAGTAGTCCACACGGACCACCTGAAACTCCAATCTCCTCGTCTCACAAGGAATTGGAAGGAGTCGCACCCTCCTATTAGCATACTAGTCACTGACACACTCTCCTACCACCAGTCGCTTTCTGCAGTTGTCTTTCCCTTATTATGCCTCCCTTATCGGGTAGCACTTGCTCAGGCTCTCTCGGTTACCAAAACCAGAGAGAACGACAACTTTACAGAGCAACTGGATGCACTGAGTTTTCCTTTGTGAAGCCCCCAATACCCCTATATATAGGAGGGTCATGGGACAGGGTTCTCTATTCTGGGTTGCTACGAGACTTGCGGTTGCTGCGTGGAGTCCATGTTCTATCCTTGCAGAGGTGGGAAGCTAGGGTTCTGCAGTGCCGGTGAGTCGTCGACCTCCATGGCATTGCTAGTGCATCCAGAGACCGCCTGCAGCGTGCAGCTAGAGGTTGCAAACTAGAGATGGATGCCTATCACTCCCAACGGGATGGGGTGGGGTCTCCTAGTTGGCTCCCCATCACTGTCGTCCTCCGGGTACCCCCGATCGCCGCTACGATTGCCTCCTTGCCCAGACTGTTGGGTTTTAGGGGAGGCAGAGAAGGCAGCGGAAACAAAAAAAAAATTCTCCTCCCAAACCCAGAGCAAGGAAACGCGTCAACGTCTATACAATAGGAAAGGATGGCTTGTGGAATCATACCTTGTCCCGAGGCTTGCTCGGCGATAATACCTTGTGGCTTGTGCGGTCTTCATCTCCGGTTTTGTACGGTGTCTGTGCAGCTCCTGGTCGCACCGGGACTGACGACTCCTGGTCTCACCGGGACTGTCGGGATTGACAGCTATCCTCCGAGCGGCAGAAACCTCCCGCCTCTGAAGTAGTCCACACGGACCACCTGGAACTCCAATCTCCTTGTCTCACAAGGAATTGGAAGGAGTCACACCCTCCTATTAGCGTACTAGTCACTGACACACTCTCCTACCACCAGTCGCTTTCTGCAGTTGTCTTTCCCTTGTTATGCCTCCCTTATCGGGTAGCACTTTCTTGGGCTCTCTCGGTTACCAAAACCAGAGAGAACGACAACTTTACAGAGCAACTGGATGCACTGAGTTTTCCTTTGTGAAGCCCCCAATACCCCTATATATAGGAGGGTCATGGGACAGGGTTCTCTATCCCGGGTTGCTACAAGACTTGCGGTTGCTGTGTGGAGTCCATGTTCTATCCTTGCAGAGGTGGGAAGCTAGGGTTCTGCAGTGTCGGTGAGTCGTCGACCTCCATGGCGTTGCTAGTGCATCCAGAGACCGCCTGCAGCGTGCAGCTAGAGGTTGCAAACTAGAGATGGATGCCTATCACTCCCAACGGGATGGCATGGGGTCTCCTAGTCGGCTCCCCATCACTGTCATCCTCCGGGTACCCCCGATCGCCACTACGATTGCCTCCTTGCCCAGACTGTTGGGTTTTAGGGGAGGCAGAGAAGGCAGCGGAAATTAAAAAAAAAATTCTCCTCCCAAACCCAGAGCAAGGAAACATGTCAACGTCTATACAATAGGAAAGGATGGTTTGTGGAATCATACCTTGTCCCGAGGCTTGCTCGGCGATAATACCTTGCGGCTTGTGCGGTCTTCACCTCCGGTTTTGTACGGTGTCTGTGCAGCTCCTAGTCGTATCGGGACTGACGACTCCTGGTCTCACCGGGACTGTCGGGATTGACAGTTGTCCTCCGAGCGGTAGAAACTTCCCGCCTCTGAAGTAGTCCACACGGACCACCTGGAACTCCAATCTCCTCGTCTCACAAGGAATTGGAAGGAGTCACACCCTCCTATTAGCGTACTAGTCACTGACACACTCTCCTACCACCAGTCGCTTTCTGCAGTTGTCTTTCCCTTGTTATGCCTCTCTTATCGGGTAGCACTTGCTCGGGCTCTCTCGGTTACCAAAACCAGAGAGAACGACAACTTTACAGAGCAACTGGATGCACTGAGTTTTCCTTTGTGAAGCCCCCAATACCCCTATATATAGGAGGGTCATGGGACAGGGTTCTCTATCCCGGACAATGTGGGACTAAAAGCAGGGGTAGAAGGGTTCGAGATTTTCCACAAAAACAACCAACTCGCAACCTGAACCGATCGTTTCACAACTGAAATGGTCGGTTGGGGACCTGAACCGGTCGGTTGACACCTCAACCGATCGGTTAAGACCCATGAACCGGTCGGTTCGTGGTCCTAATCAGTTCCCGATTGACTTTTCTTCTTTTGTTTCTAATTAGTATCAAATTTCAATCCTTGTTCCAATAAAATTGGGCACGTGAAACGCAAGGAAAATTCTCACCAATCCTACTTTCCCAACTTGCTCGGTTGCATCAGTTGAATCAATCATTTCAACACTTGAAGCAATCATTTCACCCTGACCATGAATCGATCGACTCAACACTTGAGCCAACCGGTTCACCAAGCTCAGTCGATCAGTTCATCACATGAGCCGATCGGTTGGGAGTGCAAATTGTGCAGAATCAGTCAATTGTGATTTCAATCAATCTGATACTCCAATCAATGTGTCCAACACCTTGAACATTGTGACATTGAGCAATCAATTGATTGAGTGTTTAATTGAACCACTAAACTCCTTTAGTAATCAATCTAAACATTATTTGTGGACAAAAACTCCTCTTCCAGGTTAAATCCTATGTGTGTGACCCTGCAGGTCCATTTCACATTGGCAGTGAAAGTCCATAACACTTATGACTTCACAAGCAAAGAGCGGTGCCTAGTCACACATTAGTTCTACCCAAGTGAAATAGAAAGTTGGAGAACAACTTTCAATCCTACAATCCATGAATGGTGTTACAGTGAATGTATAATTCCTTTGTCAAGGATATCCCGAATGAACTCAAGGCATGGAACAGTCATCCTGTCAACGTTCATTCACTTTCTTGATCTCAGAGTAGATTGGAAGAGATATGTATGACATCAATATCACATACTTGATTCACACATGCGTGCACGCCTTTCTCAATCCTACTCATCAAGTGGCCATGGATATCAAACTCCTTCAGGAGGGACCAATCCCATATCTATCACTCACCCCTCAAAAGCCCCATGTGTCAAAGCCACCCAATCATCACCTTTATAATAACCCATGTTTTAGGACTGTGTTTGATGATGTCAAAGTGTGCCCAACAACATGTGTTGAGTGTAGTGATTTCAAGTCAAAGAATCACACTCACCACCATCACTGTGAGTATTGACTGTGACTACCATGTCATGGTTCCATGTGTCAAACTCAAGGTGGGTCTGTCCGGTACACTTCTTCTCTAACAAGTACCTATGTGTTTGGTTCGATATCTCTATATCATGACTAATGAGATTCTATCATCAACCAACACCACAATCTAGTCTTGTGTGTCATTGCTATCTATCTACCTTCCACAATGACATCCGACTAGGGACATAACAAGAATGTACAAACTCTTAGCATCCGTATGATCTCATGGTTCATGTCCTGAACTTGAAGGCATACATCATTGAGTACTGTCATAATCTAGACATTCAATCTGTTCTATCACTATCTCATATGACTGAACCACAAAGAATTGGAAGCTTGCCTTTGATGTTTATCAAATCAATCTTAATGTATCCCACCAATCATCCCATGATTGGCTCTCGGGACATACATACCAACAGACTCCCACTTGCACTGCGAGCTAATCACCCTTGAATCATATTCATAGTGATCTTCAAACATGTCCCACATGTTACTCTGCTCTAGTGCCAACATAGTGAGTAATGGCAACACCTTGCCAAAGTCAGTATAAATTGCATGTCTCACATCTCTTCGTTGTACGTTACACGTATGATAAAGAGATTTCGTAATATGCGATCCAATATTCATTTGCTAACCTTTAGCCACATTGCATGATCAAGGATTCCATACTTGTCATCAATGAGCGGAATATCTATAAGTTCATCTCATGAACTTCTAGATCCATATAGTATCCACTGTTGTTCTCTAACGCATAGATACTCGACATTTCCTTTTAAACGGCTTTATTGGAACATTTCCAATATCAACAAACTCTCACTTTTATATATCCTATATATATCTTGCGATTAATTTTATGTCCTTTCGGAAGTTCACATCAATGTAACTCTTTACATTGAACTCTTCCTTATCTCCATAGAACTAGCACTTCTCCAGTACTTATCAAGTTCTCATGGTATTCCAGTAACCCATAATGGAAGTAGACAGACATCCACTCGTCATGTCCCACATACGAGTTATCAGGATGAGCACATCATATTTCCATGTCCTACAGACAAGATGATGAATGCATTTTGTTCTTGCCATGTCAATGCATGCAAGATAATGGGATGATTACATACATGATAGATCCATATCTATTCTTAGTGTTCCCATTCTTCATAAGAATTGGACACTTGGCCTTGGGATACCAACTCCATGTAACATAGACAAGTTTTCTCCCACTGAATCTGTGCATACTAAACCCTTCAGTATAGATTGCCAATGTATGCTTTCTCTTTTTCAGGTCAAGAGGTTTTCGAGAACTATCTCTATAGATCTCTATTCCTATCACATAGGAAACATCTCTATCTTCCTTAAAGATAATTTCCACTTTTGTATTTCCATTCTAGAACATTTCCATTTCACATCAACATGTAGAATTTGAACATGCTCCCACTAAATCACAGAACCCTTTTTATCTTTGAAGTATAAGTCAAACCCTTTGACTATATCATCAAAGCAAATATCCAATTCTGAGTTGCTTGTACTCAATCTATAACATTGATTAGTCCATTGTAACTTATAGACTTCATTTGCATTAGTGGATTCATAAACCTTATAGGTTGTGTCACATTCACATCATTGTTTTATTCCTCATAGGAATGCGGTTTTAGTATCCATGTGCCAAATGTCTTATTCATTAAGTTTCAATCAACAAGCATCATCCTTCTCAAAATGTTATCCATGTGTCTTAACACTTAAGACTCATTTGCACTTATGGATTTCATCCAATGAATGCAACCATCAAGGTCATACCTTATGGTTCACATGGATGTCATTTAGGATGTAATGGTCATTAACCATATCTCAAAATTTGGTTCCTCTCATTCATCTAGATACTTCACTCATCACATGACCAACTCATCAAATAGATAAGCGAGGTGTATCTGTCAAGGATATAAGAACTTACAACTTCTTGTGATTCTTAATGTCATTTATTAGTGTGGGGGTATTCTTCTATTAAGAAGAATTTAGTTATTTGATAATCATTCTCTAACTCCTTAGAGTATGATTCCTCCTTGATTTAGACATCACCTTGCCTTAATCATGAGTTCACTATGATACACTATCATAATCACTCATAAGGATCTCAAACATTTGGTCTAAGTATTTCATTGATTGATCTCATCAAGAATTAACACTTTACCAAATTTTCACTTCATCTATGATAATCTTGAACACTTCAAGATATTCATATTGGTATTTCTCTAAACACCATTTGAAGTATTAGCATTTGTTCCAATAGGTATGTAAATACATTACATGTATCATACCTAATAGGATAATCATTCTCCAACTACCTTTAGTGAAGATTGGTTAATCATGTCCAAGATATTCATGTCTCTTACTGGTTCTCTAACCAAAAGAGTCTAGATTTATCCATCACATGGAAACTAGAAATGAATTTCTCATGATTGATGCCAATTTGATTGTTTGAGTTATTTATAACTTTTAGGTATCATTTTATCTTATGCATATCAAATACCACAAGATAAACAAGGCATTGCCACAAAGATCTTATCTTTAGAATTGAAACATCTCTTTATTGATTGCCATCAGTGTCATACAATATGCAAAAATAAAGTGTTTCTATCTATTGGCAAATATGAAATAGTAGTTCATAACTGTATTACATGCCTTTTAGGCTGAAAATAAACTAAAGTACTCCTATCTATGGTTGCAACACTTGCCTCATTTAATGAGTGCTTTACACTTTACATCTTGGTATCATATACCTCAAAAAGTGTTACAAGTTTATTTTCATGACACCTTTAAGTAGAGACGTCTGTCGCCTCCTTCTTCTTTTGTTCTTCCAGATAGAGAGGACAATTCCTTTTCCAATGTCCTGCCTTTTGACAATGGTGGCAATTTCCTTTCTTGGTCACACATCCCTTGGCCTTGAGAGCTGAAGACGACTTGGGCTCCTGGCTAACATCAGAACCTTTCTTAGCTTTGCCCTTGCCCTTGCTCTTGGACTTGCCTTTCTTGCTTGTGATTATCATCACAGACTTAGGCTTGTCCTTCTTCATCTGTATCTCGGTTGTCCTCAACATGCCCAACAACTCTTAAAGTGGCCTATCAAAGTTTTTCATGTTGTAGTTCATCACAAACTGACTATAGGATTCTGGCAACGATTGCAGTATCACGTCACTAGCCAACTCTTGGCTCAGTAGAAATCCCAATCTTGTCAGGTTCTCCACATACCCAATCATCTTGAGTGTGTGAGGACCAACTATATCTCCTTCTGTCATGACGCACTTGAACATTGCCCTTGAGACATTATATCTCTCTTGCTGTGCCTGATCTTCATACATGTTCCTAAGATGCTGTATCATCTCAATGACACCCATGTTCTCATGTTGTCTCTGCAACTCGTGGTTCATAGAGAACAACATCAAGCACTTTGCATCAATGGCATCATCAGAATGCTTCTTGTAAGCATCTCTTTCTGTCTTTGGTGCATTAGGAGCAGCTTCCTCTGGAATTGGAGTATCCAGGACATAGAGCTTTCACTCTTGAGTGAGAACAATTCTCAATGTCCTATACCAGTCATGGAAGTTTGTCCCATTTAGCTTGTCCTTTTCAAGGACCGATCGTAAAGAAAAGTGATTGTTGTTTGTTGCCATTTGTACTACAAAAGAAAAATATGCATTTTAGTCCAAAAACTCTTTTTTGACTTATTTGATTGATTTGAAAAGATGACGATATAATTAGGCCTTTAATTTATTATCGCTCCCTGTGATAAAATAAACTTTTGATGTATTTAAATAGGTAATGAGATATTTGGATCCATATCTTGAGTTATAATGAGAGTTCAAAGTATTTTAGTAAAGTTGGAATGTTGATTGAGATTTATATAATGATTAACATCTCTCTTTTAATGCCTTATTGAGGAATTTTATTGAGTAGTCCAACAGATGAGTTTTGTCACCAAATTTTAATAGAAGGTAGCTAGAGAGGTAGGGGATCTATGGTTAAAATTTGGTGGCATTTGGAGGTTCCTAGAGGAAGTTATTGAGGTTTGCTTTTAGGGAAAAAATGTGCTTGGTTGATGGTTTATAGACCTAAGTTGGGCTTGATTTTGGTGTCACGCGCCCCTTTTGTTTGGAGTCGGCTGGGTGGCCCTTTTTTGGCCCTAGATCTCAGATTTAACAGCCCAGATCCTTGCAACAACGAAGCCACAAATTGGCTTAAGTGGACTTTGGCCTTCAGCCCTTGGATTATGATCTGAGGGATGTCCACTTGTCTCCTACCTTGTGGCTAGAGCAAGGTAGTGGGGCAGCTGATAGTGCGACCATCCCAGCCACAACCTACCTAGATCATGGGGTGAAGGGAGATATGTAAGTGGGAGGTTGGACTTGCCTCACCGAGACGAGAAGCCTGACCCATCATATGTGGTTAGTTGGTGAGAGAAAAAGGAGAATGAGCTCGTTGTTTCCAGTTGCTCTCCATCGCAATAAGGAGGCAATAGCTGGGAGAGGTGATCAGATATAGAGATGAGAGCAGAGGAAGATGAGAGAAGGGAAAATGAATCCAGGACTCAATGGAGTTGAATGCCACTAGTTTTGTGCCCATCCGCTATGAGTTCCATGGCCGTCGAAGCCATGGTTAACCGGAGATGAAGGCGGAGCTCGAAGCTGGTAGTAGGCGATCACAGCTGGAATTAGAGGGTCAAGGTCGAGTTCATTGAAGTGTGGTGAAGCTCTAGTAGCTTCAGATCGATGCGAAGAGGAACATAGGTGTGATGCCCCTTTTGCTCTGCCGCAGCAGCGCCGGCGGCGGCGACCTTGCAGACGTGGAGATTCGAAGCCACAGGTTGTGTCCCAATCACCCGCGGAGGTCAGGAAGATGACGACGAAGCTTATGGGGGTCAATCCATCCTCTAAGAGCACCAGAGGATGACTGATCGCTCGTCGGAGTTGGCCCTCGCGACGACGGCTCTGAGTCACGCATCGAGCGAGAGATCGCGAGACTGAGAAGAGGGTGAACTGGCCAAACCCAGTTGAACCAGGTTCAGCAGATGAAAACCAGCCAGCCTGCCTGCCCCCAAGCTTTGAGCCGCGCCCCCATGTGGACACATGACGGCCCGTGATTGGCCCAAAAAAGGTAAAATCCCTAAAATTCTCAACTCGTATATAATTCATAGAAAATAGTATGTTTATTAGAAAAATACAAATATGGTATCAAAATTCTCAGAAAAATGCGTAGAATAAGTTGGAAGCATAATATCAGGTTCTTCATGCATAAACATCGATTATATCATGTAAGTAGTGAAATGCTTGTTTGATGCATGATAAATAGCAAACAATGGTCTAAAATTATGGGAAAATGTCAATAAGTCCATAACCATGTATTCATTGCATATGATGTCAGATATGGTCATATTGATGTACGAAATCATGTAATTTGCTCCATATGGCTAATTAGGGATAATAACCTTAAATAAAATGCAATAAATGAACACATGCTCAATAAATGATGAAATTCACAGCGTAAGCTCATATCGGTGTATGAAACCTCAGTTTTAATTATGAGATCATAATTATGAACAGAATCCATGTTATATGAAGGTGAATCTTAATAAATGTTATAAAACCCTAATCTCGGTTAATGGTGTAACCTAGGGTTGATTAATGTGCACAAAAGTTCTATGGAAGATAATGTTCAGATAATGAATCATAATCTGGAATATGACATCAGTAAGATAATTCTAAGATAAGAATTCAAGTAAAAGTGTGAATATCCTAATGAACTAAGTGAAACCCTAATATGAACACGATTAGGGTTATGATGAGATGTAGGAAGACGAGAATCTGATGATAGTATGTAATCTTGTCTTAATAAGGGTTGACCAAGGCTAGGGTTGACATGAGAAATATGTGATTGTGATCTATCTCTTTGGAAGGTATGCCATTACCTCTTACTTGGCTTATTATACAATATGCTTGTGTTGTATGCATGGTAAAATACTTGGCATATGGTATTGGATGAAATGATTGCTCTTATATAATATGTTACTTGAGCTTCCGTACTTATGGCTATGAACACATGAAACATAAGATATCTGATCCATCATATAATAGCACTAAACTCTTTGGTAGTACAGTGCATTGAAGTGATCTCAAACTCTTTGGTAGTAGATCGCATGTGTTAGATCTCAAACTCTTTGGTAGTAGATCACACGTTAAATGATCTCAAACTCTTTGGTAGTAGATCAGAAGGCCTAAAAACATCAAAGCCTTTGGGGGAAGATGTACGAGATATATGATGGAACTATGATTAAAAATATGTGTTCTCTTTTGCTAATGAATATCTTTGTGCAAGTAAAAGCTTTTATTATATTCTTTTGTAACTGCCAAGTATTAGTTTTATCTTATTGCCAAGATATGATGAGAGGTTTATAAAAGACACGTAGGCGTACTCAGTACAATATTCTTGAATATTGTGTTGACGTGTACCACATGCAATCTTTTGTTTAGGTTGTGGTTATGCTCTTGAAGATCCAGGATAGTTGAGAGTTGTGTGGCGAGCTAATGTACAGGTGGACATGTTGTCTTAAGATCCTGTAGTTTAGAGGTAGTACATGTATATGTATAGTTTGTTGTTCAATATGTAATATCAAATGTTGTAACAATTCATGTTGTAATTATATGTTGAATGGTGAACATGTGTGTATGGTTTTATTATTGTTCGTGTACATGTGCTACTGATTGTTTCCTTCTGACTTCCTTTGATTTTCTTCTTCTTAGCATAGTATGGGATGTTTAAATTGGGATTCTCACTGAGGTGAGGGTTTCAATTTGGACGTCACACATCAGATGAAATTTTAGAAAATCTGGGGATGTCACAGGTGGTATCAGAGCATGAACAATAGCAAAGCTTGACATTTGCTCATTATGCAACTCAAAACTAAAGAACCTCGAACTTAATAATCCTTAGGGTTAGATTGGTCATCTTTTAGAGACTAGATCTGACCTAGCCTCTAGGTTAGCACCTAGATGTCTGAGAACTAAGTCTAGACTGGTGCTTGTTGTATAGCAAGTCCTTAGATGTCGTTTTTTCCTTGTAGTGCAGCGGTATGGGACGTTGCACTATATGGAAATGACGTGCATCAAGGGAAGAGAAACCCTAGACATATTGCGCACATTGTCTAGAGTAGCTACACTAGTCTACACCATGTTCTCACCCTTTTCACTAGTTTTCATGACACTGGACTCTCTACTATGTGTGGGACACTCGTTTCTAGATTTGGTTTTTGATTCCAAATGAATCGAACCTCGATAGTTTTCTCTGACGCTTGTTTTATCGGAGAAAAACTATATAATATTTTATTATATATATGTATTACAAAAATGTGTCCCCACACATGTACGAGTAGGAGGTGGCCATGCAACCTAAGTGAAAGTGAAGGACATCAGTCTAGAAGAGAGAGTAGTTCTAGATTAGATGTCTAGAGCCTTGTTGGAATATATGATAGATGGAATAGATGATATAAGTTTTGATGATAAGATATAAGTCTTATATAGATGACATAAGATGGTTATGATGATTCATTCTTGTTTTTGAGGACTTAAGTTCAATTTTGAGGATTTGAGATAAGTGTTGATGATGAATGTAACTAGACTTTTATGAGATAAGATACGTTAAGATGAGACAAAGTTGTGAGTCAGCATGAGCCTCAATCTCTTTTACGATGAAGGACCTCTAGTGTTAGGACCAGTTTCGGGGTTAACTCCAGAGAGAGTGAGACCCATTGGGAGAAGGTTAGAGAACCTTGTTATAACCTTTATTTTTCCAAAATATGTAATGAAATTATAAATGTTCTTTTTAAAGATAAATGAAATCCATGGTTGATGCGATGAATTGTTTGAATGGATTGAATGGATTTTTGTGTTTGATAGCTTGTATGTGTTCTTATTGGGCCTTTGTGGCCATTGATCCCAATTGAAGGATTAAAAGAAAAACAAAAAGAAATGAAAAAGGAATTCCATTTAATAAAGGAATATATGAGGAAAACAAAATGAAATGATTTTAAGGCTAAAAGATATTTTCCCAAAATAAGATTTCGAGTTAAAAGGGTTCCTTGGGGTTCAGGGAACTTAGGATAATTAGATAATGGCAAAAGAAATAAGGAATATGTGGAAAATAAAATTAAATAAGGGATAACTTGAAACTGAAGTAAAGGGCTCGTTCCTTTGGATAATGACTTCAATTTTTGCACAAGGAAAGATAAAGGTATAAACGAGTTTTCCTCAAATTTTGAGATAAAATGGAGTTAAGGATTAAGAGTTATTAAATTTTCAAGTTATCATCAAAATAGACTTTTCCTTGAATAATTGGGAATTGATTTTTCTTTTTGGTTTAAACGCGGACAACGCTGACCGTTGGATTCTAATCCAATGGATCGGGTTCATCGTCCAGAGTCCCAAAGGGACTCGGACAGTAGCGCCGACATAGGGAATTTTCCCCTCTCTTCCCTGATCGATTCAGTGCATGGGCACTCGAGATCGGTGTCCCTTTGAGTCCGGGAGACCTTGGCGAAGAATCTAGACCTAGGTTTTGCTAGTTTTCATGGTGTATACTAGAAACGCCCAATTGGGCTAAAGGGAAGTTAGCGGCGTGGTTGAGAAAACCCTAGAGGGGTCCCCCATGCCCTATATAAAGACCACCACTCGAGTCCTTGTGACCGATCAATCTCGAACGACTACCTTTCGCACCTCCGGACTCCCTCATCCTCTCGATTGCACATGCTCCGGCGAGCCTCAGTCTTGGCGCCGCCGCGCGTCTGTGTTAGGAAAAGAGAGGGAAGGTGACGAGCAGTTGTCGTCCGATCACGGACCGCCGAGGTCCCGTGCGAGATCCAACGCCTCTGGAGCGGCAGGCCGATCGTGCTGGAGTAAGTGGAGCGGATCAACATGAGGCTTCGGATCGAAGGACCATCATGGACCGAGGAGATCTAGTGGACAAGGGCCTAGTCGCGTATGCCTACAGTGATGAGTGTTGGATCCAGGCGCGGACCATAGGCGCATCAATCGGACGGCCACAAATTTTCCGGTAAAACCCCCCTCTAACCAAAATTACAGAAAATAGCTTTTTCTTGCAAAATTAATAGAAATTGCTAGGAAACTCGTATGAGAAAACTTTATATATGAAAAATATGAGGAATCTGATAAAAATAATTTGAGAACCTAGTTCTGTTTGTTTTGCAAAAAGTACCTTAATTTGTTAATAAAGTGTATTAAGAATTGATGAGAAACCCTAATTGAATGATTAAAGTGTATTTTGGTAAATTAGTAGATCAAATTGATAAGTTTAACTTTGTTAATGATAAAGGTGATATGATTATCATTTTGAATACAAAAGTGTGAGATTTAGGGTTATAATGCCTAAAAGGAAGTTAATTTACATGGAAACCCTAATTTGGGATAAAAGGAGATAAAAAGCATGTTTTTGTGGAATAAGATAATTAGATGCTTAATAAAGGAAATTTACTGAGAAATTAGGGATTTTATGTAGTTTAATAAATTACGGATGATAATAAGGAAAGAAGAAGTGAAAACCCTAATTTCTAAAGGAACCCTAAGATAGGAACTGAAACCTTAAGTAATATGATGAAAATTAGATAAATATTAATAAAAGGAAAATTTTCCTTTTATTTTAGGTTTTGCTTGTTGATTGGGTTTCTCTACATATTAATTTCTATCTTGAAATCTGCAATCAAAGGTATGTGGTTACTTATGAATAACCATTTAGGTTTCTCGATGATTCCCAGATGTTTAATCGCATTGAATGCAACTAAACTGTTTGGATGTTTATTTCTTTCATGCAATTATAAAATGAATATGACTATCACATAAAGTATATGCCTTCTAGATCAATCCTTGATTCCCTCTGTGTCGTAATGGCTGACCTGGTATAAGGCTACCTAGAGGGTAGGTCCATCAGGTCATGAATGACTTTGGCTGCCTAGAGGGTAGGTCCATCAAGTCACCTTTATAGAGGTACCATATAAGTCCTTACAGGGACAACACAGAGTTGTGGAGAGATATGGATTGAGTAGTTTGGCTTAAAACATAATCTTCATTGTTAAATGATTAATTGAGTGATTATATTGTTAACCTAGTTGCACAACATGTGTTTTCCCCACATACCAGCTTCGGCTGATCGTCGTTTTGTTTGTCGGCGATTTAGGTACAAATTTCAAAAGTACAAACAGTAAAGCGACATATTGTGAATTCAAGAATTAAAGAACAAGGAGGAATTAGATAGAACAGTTTAGTTGAGGTTAGAGGTTAGTTTGTTCCCAACTTTTCAAAGGTATCCAGAGAAAAATTTTATTACCATTTTTCACTATAGTCTGTTAGAATTTAATAATTGTTTATGGTTATATGTAGAACCTTTGATCTAGAATTAATGGGTGTGGCTTTATCCTCTTGGTCTCCCTCAATTTGGGGTTACTGAAAGGTGAGGTCGTAACAAACCTAAACTCCAAGATATGAGAATTATGAGATATTTGATATGATATGTCCTAAACTAGAATACTCCTGAGTGATTGAGTTCAGTCGCTTATTGCATGATTCCTATAGTCTTGTTGAACCCTAGGTGTCCTTGGGAGGACCAAACCCTAGAGTCAGAGAGAGGCTGGTTACATATGCATATGTGAACATCAATATGAGTACCTACCATCTGGGTGAGGGAGAGAGCCCAAGAACCCAGAGGAGATAGCTATGTTAGTTTTTGTGAAGCCTCATGCTCGGGTTAGTGGTTTCCCACATAGGAATCTGGTGGTGTATATTAGAGAGTTGAGAAATAGTTTCTGTTGGGTTTTGGGAGGCAGACAAGGCAGCAGAAACAAAAAAAATTCTCCTCCCCAAACCCAGAACAAGGAAAGGCATCAACGTCTATATAATAGGAAGAGATGGTTTGTGGAATGATACCTTGTCCTGAGGCTTTCTCAGCGACAATACCTCGTGTCTTGCGCGGTCTTCATCTCCGGTCTTGGACGGTGTCTGTGCAGCTCCTGGTCGCACCGGGACTGACGACTCCTGGTCTCACCGGGACTGTCGGGATAGACAGTTGTCCTCCAAGCGGAAGAAACCTCCCGCCTCTGAAGTAGTCCACACGGACCACCTGGAACTCTAATCTCCTTGTCACATAAGGAATTGGAAGGAGTCACACCCTCCTATCAGTGTACTAGTTGCAAACACACTCTCCTGCTACTGGTTGCAATTGTAATTGTCTTTCCCTTGTAGTGCCTCCCTTTTGGGGTAGCACTTGCTCGGGCTCTCTCGGTTACTAAAACCAGAGAGAATGACAACTTTGCAGAGCAACTGATTGCACTGAGTTGTACTTTGATAAGCCCCCAATACCCTTCTATATAGGAGGGTCATGGGACAGGGTTATCTATCCCAGGCAATGCAGGACTAAAAGCAGGAGTAGAAGGGTTCGAGATTTTCTAAAAAAGCAACCAACTCGCAACTTGCACTGATCGTTTCACAACTGAAACGGTCGGTTGGGGAGCTGAACCGGTCGGTTGACACCTCAACCGATCGGTTGGGACCCATGAACCGGTCGGTTCATTTCTGAACTTGTCGATTTGTGGTCCTAATCAGTTCCCGATTGACTTTCCTTCTTTTGTTTCTAATTGGTATCGAATTCCAATCCTATTACCCAATCAAATTAAGCAAGTGAAACGAAAGGAAATTCTCACCAATCCTACTTTCCCAACTTGCTCGGTTGCACCAGTTGAATCGATCATTTCAACACTTGAAGCAATTGTTTCACCCTGACCATGAGTCGATCGACTCAACACTTGAGCCGATCGGTTCACCAAGCTCAGCCGATCGGTTCATCACATGAGCCGATCAGTTGGGAGTGCAGATTGTGCAGAATCAGTCAATTGCAATTTCAATCAATCTGATACTCAAATCAATGTCTCCAACACCTTGAACATTATGACATTGAGCTATCAATTGATTGAGTGTTTAATTTAACTACTAAACTCCTTTAGTAATCAATCTAAACATTGTTTGTGGAAAAAACTCCTCTTCCAGGTTAAATCCAATGTGTGTGACCCTGCAGGTCCATTTCACATTGGCAGTGAAAGTCCATAACACTTATGACTTCACAAGCAAAGAGCGGTGCCGAGTCACACATCAGTGCTACCCAAGTGAAAATAGAAAGTTGTAAACAACCATCAATCCTACAATCCGTGAATTTTGTTACAGTGAATGTATAATTCCTTTGTCACTAACATCCCAAATGAACTCAAGGCATCGAACAGTCATCCTGTCAATGTTCATTCACTTTCTTGATCTCAGAGTAGATTGGAAGAGATATGTATGACATCAATATCACATACTGATTCACACATGCATGCACGCCTTTCTCAATCCTACTCATCAAGTGGCCGTGGATATCAAACTCCATCAGGAGGGACAAATCCCATATCTATCTCTCACCCCTCAAGAGCCCCATGTGTCATAGACACCCAATCATCACCTTTATAACAACCCATGTTTGAGGACTGCGTTTGATGATGTCAAAGTGTGCCCAACGACATGTGTTGATTGCAGTGATTTCAGGTCAAAGAATCACATTCACCACCATCATTGTGAGTACTGACTGTGACTACCATGTCATGGTTCCATGTGTCAAACTCACGGTGGGTCTGTCTGGTACACTTTTTCTCTAACAAGTACCTATGTGTTTGGTTTGATATCTCTATATCATGTCTAATAAGATCCTATCATCAACCAACACCACAATCTAGTCTTGTGTTTCATTGTTGTCTATCTACCTTCCATAATGACATCCGACTAGGGACATAATAAGAATGTACAAACCCTTAGCATTTGTATGATATCATCGTTTAGGTCCTTAACCTCAAAGCATACTTCATTGAGTACTGTCATTCTCTAGACATTCAATCTATTCTATCACTATCTCATATGACTGAACCATAAAGAATTGGAAGCTTGCCTTTGATGTTTATCAAATCAATCTTAATGTATCCCACCAATCATCCCATGAGTGGCTCTTAGGGCATACATACCAAAAGATTCCCACTTGCATTGCGAGCCAATCACCCTTGAATCATATTCATAGTGATCTTCAAACATGTTCCACATGTTACTCTATTCTAGTGTGATCATAGTGAGTAATGGAAACACCTTGCCAAAGTCAGTATAAATTGCATGTCTCACATCTCTTCGATGTACGTCACACGTATGAGATGGAGTTTCCATAATATGCGATCCAGTATTCCTTCGCTAACCTTTAGCCACATTGCATGATCAAGGATTCCATACTTGTCATCAATGACCGGAATATCTATAAGTTCATCTCATGAACTAACATATCCATATTGTATCCATTGTTGTTCTCTAAAGCATAGATACTCATCATTTCATTTTAAATGGTTTTATTGGAACACTTCCAAATATCAACAAACTTTCACTTTTATATATCCTATATATATTTTGCGATTACTTTTTCTGTCCTTTTTAGAAGTTCGCACCAATGTAACTCTTTACATTGAACTCTTCCTTATCTCCATATAACTAGTACTTCTCAAGTACTTATCAAGTTCACATGGTATTCTAGTAACCCTTACTGGAAATAGACAGACATCCACTCGTCATGTCCCACATACGAGTTATCAGGATGAGCACATTATATTGCCATGTCCTACATACAAGATGATGAATGCATTTTGTTCTTGCCATGTCGATACATGCAAGATAATGGAATGATTACAGACATGATAGATCCATATCTATCCTTAATGTTCCCATTCTTCATAAGAATTGGACACTTGGCCTTGGGATACTAACTCGATGTAATATGGACAACTTTTCTCCCACTGAATCTGTGCATACTGAACCCTTCAGTACAGATTGCCAATGTATGTTTTCTCTTTTTAGGTCAAGAGATTTTCGAGAACTATCTCTATAGATCTCTATTCCTATCATATAGGAAACATCTCTATCTTCCTTAAAGATAATTTCCACTTTTGTATTTCCATTTTAGAACATTTCCATTTCACATCAACATGTGGAATGTGAACACGCTCCCACTAAATAACAGATCCCCTCTTTATCTTTGAAATATCAGTCAAACCCTTTGACTACATCATCAAAGTAAAGATCCAATTTTGAGTTGCTTGTACTCAATCAATCACATTGATTAGTCCATTGTAACTTATAGACTTCATTTGCATCAGTGGATTCATAAACCTTATAGGTTGTGTCACGTACACATCCTTGTTTTGTTCCTCATAGGAATGTGGTTTTAGTATCCATATGCCAAATGCCTTAGTCAATAAGTTGCAATCAACAAGCATCATCCCTTTTTCAAAATGTTATCCATGTGTCTTAACACTTAAGATTCATTTGCACTTATGGATTTCATCCAATGGGTGATACCATCAAGGTCATACCTTATGGTTCACATGGATGTCATTTAGGATGTAATGGTCATAAACCATAACTCAAAATTCGGTTCCTCATATTCATCTAGATAGTTGACTCATCACATGAACAACACATCACATAGATAAACGAGGTGTATCCGTCAAGGATATAAGATCTTACAACTCCTTGTAATTCTTAATGTTCTTTATTAGTATGGGGTATTCAAGAAGAATTTAGTTATTTGATAATCATTCTCTAACTCCTTAGAGTATGATTTCTTCTTGATTTATACATCACCATGCCTTAATCATGAGTTCACTATGATACACTATCATAATCACTCATAAGGATCTCAAACATTTTTGTCCAAGTATTTCATTTATTTATCTCATCAAGAATTAACACTTTACCAAATTTGCACTTCATCTATGATAATCTTGAACACTTCCAGATATTCATATTGGTATTTCTCTAAACACCATTTGAAGTATTAGCATTTGTTCCAATAGGTATGTAAATACATCACATATATTGTACCTAATAGGATAATCATTCTCCCACTACCTTTAGTGAAGATTGGTTAATCATGTCCAAGATATTCATGTCTCTTACTGGTTCTCTAACCAAAAGAGTCCAGATTTATGCATCACATGGAAACTAGAAATGAATTTCTCATTATTGATGCTAATTTGATTGTTTGAGTTATCTATAACTTTTAGGTATCATTTTATCTCATGCATATCAAATACCACAAGATAAATAAGGCACTGCCACAAAGATCATATCTTTAGAAATTGAAACATCTCTTTATTGATTGCAATCATTGTCACACAATATGCAAAAATAAAATGTTTCTATCTATTGGCAAATATGAAATAGCAGTTCACAATTGTATTACATGTCTTTTAGGCTGAAAATAAACTAAATTAATCCTATCTATGGCGGAAACACTTGCCCCAATTATGAGTGTTTTACACTTTACATCTTGGTATCATATACCTCAAAAAGTGTTACAAGTTTACTTTCATGACACCTTCAAGTAGAGACGTATGTCGCCTCCTTCTTCTTTTGTTCTTCCAGATAGAGAGGACAATTCATTTTCCAATGTCCTTGCTATTGACAATGGTGGCAATTTCCTTTCTTTGTCACGCCTCCCTTGGCCTTGAGAGCTGAAGATGACTTGGGCTCCTGGCTAGCATCAGGATCTTTCTTAGCTTTGCCCTTGCCGTTGCGCTTGGACTTGCCTTTCTTGCTCATGATCACCTTCACATACTTAGGCTTGTCCTTCTTCATCTGTATCTCGGTTGTCCTCAACATGCCCAACAACTGTGACAGTGGCCTATCAAAGTTGTTCATGTTGTAGTTCATCACAAAGTGACTGTAGGATTCTGGCAACGATTGTAGTATCACGTCAGTAGCCAACTCTTGGCTCAGTGGAAATCCCAGTCTTTGTAGGTTCTCCATATACCCAATCATCTTGAGTGTGTGAGGACCAACTGGATCTCCTTTTGTCATGACGCACTTGAACAGTGCCCTTGAGACATTGTATCTCTCTTACCGTGCCTGATCTTCATACATGTTCCTGAGATGCTGAATCATCTCAATGACATCCATGTTCTCATGTTGTATTTACAACTCGTGGTTCATAGAGAACAACATCAAGCACTTTGCATCAATGGCATCATCAGAATGCTTCTTGTAAGCATCCCTTTCTGTCTTTGGTGCATTAGGAGCAGGTTCCTCTGGAATTGGAGTATCCAGGACATAGAGCTTTTGCTCTTGAGTGAGAACAATTCTCAATGTCCTATACCAGTCATGGAAGTTTGTCCCATTTAGCTTGTCCTTTTAAAGGACCGAATGCAAAGAAAAGTAATTGTTGTTTGTTGCCATTTGTACTATAAAAGGAAAATATGCAATTTTAGTCCAAAAACTTATTTTTGACTTATTTGATTGATTTGAAAATTTGACGATATAATTAGGCCTTTAATTAATTATCGCTCCCACTATTTTAGTTCAAATTGATAGCCCTCACCGTCAACTCAGAAGATTGCAACGTACAACCTTCTAGTGGGCAAGATCCATAATTCATCAAGTCATAAATCAGCTTTGACTGATCGCCCACAATCTTGACTATTTAGGTAGGCCATCATGCCAATTGCATCATATGCAACTCTTGATGAATGAACATGTGCAGCACCTTGCCATGAACATTCCTTGCCTCTGGGCTTAGACGCTCTAAGAATCACCAGTTAAGTCTAACCCAAAAGACGACACGGTAAACATGCACCCTGCTTTGGCAGAACCTACATGTACACCCTTCACACTTCCACAAGATAGACGGCGCACCATGCTTTGGCGTAACCTACACTTGGTCGATCGAGTTGTTCTTGTGTGCCGCTAATGGAAGGCATATAAGACTTAATATTTTAATGAGGGATTTGGTTTTTATATACATATACATATCCAATCACCACAATACATAATATGTATCATATACATGCTATATCCCACAGAAAACATGCAAAACTATAAAAACGATGATTATGGCCATCCTAATGTGATTTCTCGAGTTACATTTGAGGGGAGAAAGGTAGGAAAGAAATCTTGACTCATTTCGAGTTACATCAGGAATAGGAGAGGGAAGATCGGTGCGTAGACCGAGATGCAAGCAACCACATACAACTATACACAGATAGGGTTTATTGGCCATAATCACGCTATACATCCACCACAAAACTCGTTTAAGGGTGACGTGTATCGAGTGCATTAATAATACATATCATATATGTAATTGGGATTTGTAGAGTTAGGATTGGACATGCATAAAGCCAATTTTATTCACATCGCATGCAATAAATAAAGGCAACAAACCAAAATCGATCATATTGATATTCCTAAAGTGTAGAGCAGTTGACGTGGCTCCGATACCACTATTGGGTTTTGGGAGGCAGAGAAGGCAGCGGAAACAAAAAAAATTCTCCTCCCCAAACCCAGAACAAGGAAATGCGTCAACGTCTATACAATAGGAAGAGATGGTTTGTGGAATCATACCTTGTCCTGAGGCTTGCTTGGCGACAATACCTCATGGCTTGTGCGGTCTTCACCTCGCTCTTGGACGGTGTATGTGCAGCTCCTAGTCGTACTGAGACTGACGACTCCTGGTCTCACCTGGACTGTCAGGATTGACAGCTATCCTCCAAGCAACAGAAACCTCCCGCCTCTGAAGTAGTCCACACTGACCACCTGGAACTCCAATCTCCTTGTCCCACAAGGAATTGGAAGGAGTCGCACCCTCCTCTCAACGTACTAGTCGCCAACACACTCTCCTGCTACCAGTTGCAACTGCAGTTGTCTTTCCCTTGTTGTGCCTCCCTTTTTGGGTAGCACTTGCTCGGGCTCTCTCGATTATCAAAACCAGAGAGAACGACAACTTTGCAGAGCAACTGATTGCACTGAGTTGTACTTTGAGAAGTCCCCAATACCCCTATATATATAGGAGGGTCATGGGACAGGGTTCTCTATCCCGGGCAATGCGGGACTAAAAGTAGGAGTAGAAGGGTTCAAGATTTTCCATAAAAGCAACCAACTCGCAAGTTGAACCGATCGTTGCACAACTGAAACAGTCAGTTGGGGAGCTGAACCAGTCGGTTGACACCTCAACCGATCGGTTGGGACCCATGAGTCGGTCGGTTCACTTCTGAACCGGTCGGTTCGTGGTCCTGATCAGTTCCCGATTGACTTTCCTTCTTTTGTTTCTAATTGGTATCGAATACCAATCCTATTTCCCAATCAAATTGGGCAAGTGAAACCAAAGGAAAATTCTCACCAATCCTACTTTCCCAACTTGCTCAGTTGCACCAGTTGAATTGATCGTTTCAACACTTGAAGCAATCGTTTCACCCTGACCATGAGCCAATTGACTCAACACTTGAGCCGACTGATTCACCAAGCTCAGCCGATCGGTTTATCATATGATTCGATCGGTTGGGAGTGCAGATTGTGCATAATCAGTCAATTGTGATTTCAATCAATCCGATACTCAAATCAATGTGTCCAACACCTTGAACATTATGACATTGAGCTATCAATTGATTGAGTGTTTAATTGAACTACTAAACTCCTTTAGTAATCAATCTAAACATTGTTTGTGGACAAAACTCCTCTTCCAGGTTAAATCCTATGTGTTTGACCCTGCAGGTCCATTTCACATTGGCAGTGAAAGTCCATAACACTTATGACTTCACAAGCAAAGAGCGGTGCCTAGTCACACATCAGTGCTACCCATGTGAAAATAGAAAGTTGGAGAACAACCTTCAATCCTAAAATTCGTGAATGGTGTTACGGTCAATGAATAATTCCTTTATCACTGACATCTCGAATGAACTTGAGGCATGGAACAGTCATCCTGTCAACGTTCATTCACTTTCTTGATCTCAGAGTAGATTGGAAGAGATATGTATGACATCAATATCACATACTGATTCAGACATGTGTGCACGCCTTTCTCAATCCTACTCATCAAGTGGCCATGGATATCAAACTCCCTCAGGAGGAACAAATCCCATATCTATCACTCACCCCTCAAGAGTCCCATGTGTCAAAGCCACCCAATCATCATCTTTATAACAACCCATGTTTCAGGACTGCGTTTCATGATGTCAAAGTGTGCCCAACAACATGTGTTGAGTGTAGTGATTTTAGGTCAAAGAATCACATTCACCACCATCACTGTGAGTACTGACTGTGACTACCATGTCATGGTTCCATGTGTCAAACTCACGGTGGGTCTGTCCGATACACTTATTCTCTAACAAGTACCTATGTATTTGGTTTTATATCTCTATATCATGACTAATGAGATCCTGTCATCAACCAACACACAATCTAGTCTTGTGTGTCATAGCTGTCTGTCTACCTTCCACAATGACATCCGACCAGGGACATAATAAGAATGTACAAACTCTTAGCATCTGTATGATCTCATCGTTCAGGTCCTTAACCTGAAAGCATACGTCATTGAGTACTGTCATTCTCTAGACATTCAATTTGTTCTATTACTATCTCATATGATTGAACCAGAAAGAATTGGAAGCTTTCCTTTGATGTTTATCAAATCAGTCTTAATGTATCCCACCAATCATCCCATGATTGGCTCTCAGGGCATACATACCAACAGTTTCATGGTAGAGATCTGATAAGAGAATGTCATAAAATGTTTTGGTTTGTGCTATGTGGCTAGAGCTTGTAAAGCTATTGCTAGTGCCAATGAGGTAGACCCGGAAACCCTAAACCAAGGAGTGAAGATAAGGTATATGCATATGAGATACTCATAGAGTTGAGATAGCTCAGAGAGATTGAGCATGACACCACCCTCAGGATACGGGTTGGGAGAACCTCAGTTGGACTAGGTAAAGTTTTGATACATGTTTGTCAAGCCACTTGTATAAGTTGGTTTAGTACAACCATGATATAAAAAAGATAAAAATGTGATATGATCTTGAGATGTGATACATAGACATGACATGATGAAAAACCTAGAGATGGTTTAATATATATCAATGTATAAATGGTTAACTTTTTGCTCCAATCATTAATAAATGTTGCAATTTATTATTAGAAATGAAATAGAAATCAAATGGATGAAATATGTTACATGAGGTGTTAATCTTAGTGCTTAATAAAGATGAAAAATATAGTTTGATAGTTAGCACAACATAATCTTTATGACACCTTGTTATGATCTAGGTGGATGAAATGGGTTAACTTTAGTTAACTCCCTCCTAAAAGGCATATGTTAATGTTAAACATGTTCTAATATTATCTCAATAAAAGGTGGATGACACCTTGATGTATGAGTTAATCTTAGTTAACTCCTTTAAAACATGGTAATATGTTGTGGGAACCCTAATGCATGGCTAAAGATAAGGAAGAAAATCTAACATACGAGTTATGTAATGACATAACCTAAGCTTCTAAACCCTTGTTTGAGCCTTCTATGAAGTGAGATTTCACCCTAGATGCTTTTGAAACCTCCTAATAGTGGTTGGGTATAGTTTTGTAGCTTACGCTTTTGGATATTTTGCACATATAATAGTTACTACTTGTGGATGAAGGCAAGATAATGTTTTCCTTGGAAGTATGAGTACGGCTTACTTTCGAGGACGAAAGTTCTTTTAAGATGTATATGATGTGATGGACTGGATTTTTGCTTAATTTCGAGGACGAAATTTCTTTTAAGGTGTGTAGGATGTGATAGAATAAACTTTTGATGTATTTGAATACGTAATGAGATATTTGGATCCATATCTTGAGTTATAATGAGAGTTCCAAGTATTTTAGTAAAGTTGGAATGTTGATTGAGATTTATATAATGATTAAGATCTCTCTTTTAATGCCTTTTTGAGGAATTTTATTGAGTCTAACAGATGAGTTTTGTCACCAAATTGGAATATAAGGTAGCTCGAGAGGTAGGGGATCTATGGTTAAAATTTGGTGGCATTTCGAGGTTCCTATAAGAAGTTATTGAGGTTTGATTTTGGGGAAATAATGTGTTTGGTTGATGGTTTATAGACCTAAGTTGGGCTTGATTTTGGTGTCACGCGCCCCTTTTGTTTGGAGTCGGTTGGGTGGCCCTTTTCTGGCCCTATATCTCAGATCTATCAGCCCAGATCCTTGCAACAATGAAGCCACAGATTGGCTTAAGTGCACTTTGGCCTTCAGCCCTTGGATTATGATCTGAGGGATGTCCACTTGTCTCCTACCTTGCGGTTAGAGCAAGGTAGTGGGGCAGCTGACTGTGCGACCATCCCGGTCACAACCTGCCTAGATCATGGGGTGAAGGGAGAGATGTAAATGGGAGGTTGGACTTGCCTCACCGAGACGAGAAGCTTGACCCATCATATGTGATTAGTTGGTGAGAGAACAAGGAGAACGAGCTCTTTGTTTCCAGTTGCTCTCCATCGCAATAAGGAGGCAATAGCTGGGAGAGGTGATTAGAGATAGAGATGAGAGCAGAGGAAGATGAGAGAAGGGAAAATGAATCCAGGACTCAGTGGAGTTGAATGCCATTGGGTTCGTGCCCGGCCGCTATGAGTTCCATGGCCGTCGAAGCCATGGTTAACTGGAGATGAAGGCGGAGCTCAAAGCTGGTAGTAGACGATCACAGTTGAAATCAGAGGGTCAAGGTCAAGTTCATGGAAGTGTGGTGAAGCTCTAGTATCTTCAGATCAATGCGAGGAGGAACAGAGGCGTGATGCCCCTTTTGCTCTGCCGCAGCTGCGCTGGCGGCGACCTTGAGGGCGTGGAGATTCGAAGCATCAGGCAGTGTCCCAATCACCCACAGAGATCAGGAAGATGACGGCGAAGCTTATGGGGGGGTCAAGCCATCCTCCAGGAGCACCGGAGGACGACCGATCGCTCAGCGGAGTTGGCCCTCACGACGGCGGCTCTGAGTCACGCGTCGAGCGAGAGATCGTGAGATAGAGAAGAGGCTGAACTCGCCAAACCCAGTTGAACCAGTTTCAGCAGATGAAAATCAGCCGGCCTGCCTACCACCAAGCTTTGAGCCGCGCCCCCACGTGGACACGTGGCGGCCTGTGATTGGCCCAAAAAAGGTAAAATCCCTAAAATTCTCAGCTCGTATATAATTCATAGAAAATAGTATGATTATTAGAAAAATACAAATAAGGTATCAAAATTCTCAGAAAAATGCGTCGAATAAGTTGGAAGTATAATGTCAGGTTGTTAATGCATAAACATCAGTGATATCATGTAAGTAGTGAAATGCTTGTTTGATGCATGATAAATAGCTAACAATGATCTAAAATTATGGGAAAATGTCAATAAGTCCATAACCATGTATTTATTGCATATGATGTCAGATATGGTCATATTGATGTACCAAATCATGTAATTTTCTCCATACGTCTAATTAGGGATAATAACCCTAAATAAAATGCAATAAATGCACACATGCTCAATAAATGATGAAATTCACAGCGTAAGCTTATATCGGTGTATGAAACCTCAATTTTAATTATGAGATCATAATGATGAATAGAATCCATGTATGAAACCTCAGTTTTAATTATGAGATCATAATGATGAACAGAATCCATGTTATATGAAGATGAATCTTAATACATGTTATAAAACCCTAATCTCGGTTAATGGTGTAACCTAGGGTTAATTAATGTGCACAAAAATGCTATGGAAGATAATGTTCAGATAATGAATCATAATCTGGAATATGACATTAGTAAGATAATTCTAAGATAAGAATTCAAGTAAAAGTGGGAATATCCTAATGAACTAAGTGAAACCCTAATATGAACATGATTAGGGTTATGATGAGATGTAAGAAGATGAGAATCTGATGATAGTATGTAATCTTGTCTTAATTAGGGTTGACCAAGGTTAGGGTTGACATGAGGAATATGTGATTGTGATCTATCTCTTTGGAAGGTACGCCATTACCTCTTACTTGGCTTATTATGCAATATGCTTGTGTTATATGCATAGTAAAATACTTGGCATATGGTATTGGATGAAATGATTGCTCTTGTATAATATGTTGCTTGAGTTTCAGTACTTATGGCTATGAACACATGAAACATAAGATATTTGATCCATCATATGATAGCACTAAACTCTTTGGTAGTACAGTGCATTGAAGTGATCTCAAACTCTTTGGTAGTAGATCACATGTGTTAGATCTCAAACTCTTTGGTAGTAGATCACACGTTAAATGATCTCAAACTCTTTGATAGTAGATCATAAGGCCTAAAAACATCAAAGCACTTGGGGGCAGATGTACGAGATATATGATGGAAATGTGATTAAAAATATGTGTTCTCTTTTGCTAATGAATATCTTTGTGCAAGTATACGCTTTTATTGTATTCTTCTGTCACTGCCAAGTATTAGTTTTATCTTATTGCCAAGATATGATGAGAGGTATATAAAAGACACGTAGGCCTACTCAGTACAATATTCTTGAATGTTGTGTTGATGTGTACCGCATGTAATCTTTTGTTTAGTTTTTGGTTATGCTCTTGAAGATCCAGGATATTTGAGAGTTGTGTGGTGAGCTGATGTATAGGTGGACATGTTGTCTTAAGATCCTTTAGTTTAGAGGTAGTACATGTATATGTATAGTTTGTTGTTCAATATGTAATATCAATTGATGTAACAATTCATGTTGTAATTATATGTTGAATGGTGAACATGTGTGTATGGTTTTATTATTATTCATGTACATGTGCTACTGATTGTTTCCTTCTGACTTCCTCTGATTTTCTTCTTCTTACCCTAGTGTGGGATGTTTAAATTGGGATTCTCGCCGAGGTGAGGGTTTCAATTTGGACGTCACACATCAGATTAAGTTTTAGAAAATCCGGGGATGTCACACTCCCACTATTTTAGTTCAAATTGATAGCCCTCACCATCAATTCAGAAGATCACAGTGTACAACATTCTAGTGGGAAAGATCATGAAATCCTCTAAGTCATGGACCAGCTAGGGCTGTCACCCACAACTTAGATCTCTCAGGTAGGCAACTCTTGCCAATTGCATCATATGCAACTCTTGATAAGATGTCATATGCAACTCCTTGCCATGATCATCTCCATGCCTCAAGGTGCTAGATCCTATCTAGGTCACCTTGTTAAGTTTGACCAAAAGCCAACATGATGAATATGCACCCTGCTTAGGCAGACCCACATATCCATCCTTCACGCTTCCATGAGATAGACGGTGCACCACGCTTGGGTGTGCCCACACTTGGTCGATCAATCTTTTCACGTGTGTCACATTTGGAAGGCATATAAAACTTAATATTTAATGAGGGATTTGGTTTTATATATACATATACATATCCAATCACCACAATACATAGTACATATCATATACATGTTATATCCCACAGAAAACATGCAAAACGATAAAAGCAATGATTATGGCCATCCTAATGAGATTCCTCGAGCCAAGAGGAATCATGATCATCTAGGTCTACATCACATGCAACCTGTACAAGATGAAGTTTGTGATATGCCTTCCGAGTAGATCAACTCATCACATGAATGACTTGCTCGTTCTGGCCCAGTCGTCTGGGTGCCACCAGTCGATCGTTTGGCTCCTCCAACCGACCGATTTGCTTGGTGGTCATGCATCTCATCATGGCCGCCACCCGCTCGTCTCGCTCCTCGAACCGGTCATCAACTGATCGGCTCACTCCTTGAACCGATCGTCTCGAACGTCAACCGATCAGTTCACGCCTTGAACCGATCGTCTCAGCTGTCGTCAGGATGTCCTCCGTTCTTTGACATAACAGGAAATAAAATTCTATCCTATTTTACATTGTAAAAGGAGAAACCTCGAGTTACATTCAAGGGGAGCAAAGGTAGGAAAGATCGGTGCGCAGACCGAGATGCAAGAAACCACATACAACCATAGGCCATAACCAAGCTATACATCCACCACAAAACTCATTTAAGGGCAACACGTATTGAGTGCATTAATAATTCATATCATATATGTAAATTGGGATTTGTGGATTTAGGATTGGACATGCATAAAGCCAATTTTATTCGCATCATATGCAATAAATAAAGGCGACAAACCAAAATTGATCATATCGATAATCCTAAAGTATAGAGCAGTTGACGTGGCTCTAATACCACTGTTGGGTTTTAGGGGAGGCAGAGAAGGCAGCGGAAACAAAAAACATTTCTCCTCCCAAACCCAGAGCAAGGAAATGCGTCAACATTTATACAATAGGAAACGATGGTTTGTGGAATCATACCTTGTCCCAAGGCTTGCTCGGCGACAATACCTCGCAACTTGCGCGGTCTTCACCTCTGGTCTTGGACGGTGTCTGTGCAGCTCATGGTCACACCGGGACTGACGACTCCTGGTCTCACCGGGACTGTCGAGATTGACAAATGTCCTCCGAGCGGCAGAAACCTCCCACCTCTGAAGTAATCCACACGGACCACCTGAAACTCTAATCTCCTTGTCTCACAGGGAATTGGAAGGAGTCGCACCCTCCTGTCAGCGTACTAGTCACTGTCACACACTCCTACCACCAGTCACTTTCTGTAGTTTTCTTTCTCTTGTTGTGCCTCCCTTATCAGGTAGCACTTGCTCGGGCTCTCTCAGTTACCAAAACTAGAGAGAACGACAACTTTACAGAGCAACGAATTGCACTGAGTTGTCCTTTGAGAAGCCCCCAATACTCCTATATATAGGAGGGTCATGGGACAGGGTTTTCTATCCCGGGCAATGCGGGACTAAAAGCAGGAGTATAAGGGTTCAAGATTTTCTACAAAAACAACCAACTCGCAACCTGAACCGATTGTTTCACGACTGAAATGGTCAGTTGGGGACCTGAACCGGTCAGTTGACACCTCAACCGATCGGCTGGGACCCATGAACCGGTCGGTTCGTGGTCCTAATCGGTTCCCAATTGACTTTCCTTCTTTTGTTTTTAATTGGTATCAAATTCCAATCCTTGTTCCAATCAAATTGGGCAAGTGAAACGCAAGTAAAATTCTCACCAATCCTACTTTCCCTACTTGCTCTATTGCATCAGTTGAACTGATCGTTTCAACACTTGAAGCAATCGTGTCACCCGGACCATGAGCCGATCGACTCAACACTTGAGCCGACCGGTTCACCAAGCTCAGCCGATCGGTTCATCACATGAGCTGATCGGTTGGGAGTGCAGATTGTATAGAATAAGTCAATTGTGATTTCAATTAATCTGATACTCCAATCAATGTGTCCACCACCTTGAACATTATGACATTGATCTATCAATTGATTGAGTGTTTAATTGAACTACTAAACTCCTTTAGTAATCAATCTAAACATTGTTTGGGGACAAAAACTCCTCTTCCAGGTTAAATCCTATGTGTGTGACCCTACAGGTCCATTTCATGTTGGCAGTGAAAGTCCATAACACTTATAACTTCACAAGCAAAGAGAGGTGCCTAGTCACACATCCAAGTGAAATAGAAAGTTGGAGAACAACTTTCAATCCTACAATCTGTGAATGGTGTTATAGTGAATGTATAATTCCTTTGTCACTGATATCCTGAATGAACTCGAAGCATGGAACAGTCATCCTGTCAACATTCATTCATTTTCTTGACCTCAGAGTAGATTGGAAGAGATATGTATGACATCAATATAACATACTTATTCACACATGCGTGCACGCCTTTCTCAATCCTACTCATCAAGTGGCCATGGATATCAAACTCCCTCAGGAGGGACAAATCCCATATCTATCACTCACCCCTCAAAAGCCCCATGTGCCAAAGCCACCCAATCATCACCTTTATAAAAACCCATGTTTCAGGACTGCGTTTGATGATATCAAAGTGTGCCCAACGACATGTGTTGAGTGTAGTGATTTCAGGTCAAAGAATCACACTCACCACCATCACTGTGAGTACTGACTGTGACTACCATGTCGTGGTTCCATGTGCCAAACTCACGGTGGGTCTGTCCAGTACACTTGTTCTCTAACAAGTACCCAGGTGTTTGGTTTGATATCTCTATATCATGACTAATGAGATTTTGTCGTCTACCAACACCACAATCTAGTCTTGTGTGTCATTGTTGTCTATCTACCTTCCACAATGACATCCGACTAGGGACATAATAAGAATGTACAAACTCTTAGCATCTGTATGATCTCATTGTTCAGGTCCTGAACCTGAAGGCATACATCATTGAGTTATGTCATTCTCTAGACATTCAATATGTTCTATCACTATCTCATATGACTGAACCAGAAAGAATTGGAAGCTTGCCTTTGATGTTTATCAAATCAATCTTAATGTATCCTACCAATCATCCCATGATTGCCTCTTAGGGCATACATACCAATAGACTCCCACTTGCACTGCAAGCAAATCACCCTTGAATCATATTCATAGTGATCTTCAAACATGTCCCACATGTTACTGTGCTCTAGTGCCAACATAGTGAGTAACGACAACACCTTGCCAAAGTCAGTATAAATTTCATGTCTCACATCTCTTCACTGTACGTTACACGCATGAGATAGAGATGTCATAATATGCAATCCAGTATTCCTTTGCTAACCTTCAGCCACATTGCATGATCAAGGATTTCATACTTGTCATCAATGAGTGGAATATCTATAAGTTCATCTCATGAACTTCCAGATCCATATAGTATCCACTGTTGTTCTCTAACACATAGATACTCGGCATTTCCTTTTAAACGGCTTTATTGGAACATTTCCAATTATCAACAAACTCTCACTTTTATATATCTTGTATATATCTTGTGATTAATTTTCTGTCCTTTCGGAAGTTCGCATCAATGTAACTCTTTACATTGAACTCTTCCTTATCTCCATAGAAATAGCACTTCTCAAGTACTTATCAAGTTCTCATGGTATTCCAGTAACCCTTACTAGAAGTAGACATACATCCACTCGTCATGTCCTACATATGAGTTATCAGGAAGAGCACATCATATTGCCATGTCCTACATACAAGATAATGAATGCATTTTGTTCTTGCCATGTCGATACATGCAAGATAATGGGATGATTACATACATGAAAGATCCATATCTATTCTTAGTGTTCCTATTCTTCATAAGAATGGGACACTTAGCCTTGGGATACTAACTCCATGTAACATGGACAAGTTTTCTCCCACTGAATCTGTGCATACTGAAACTTTCAGTATAGATTGCCAATGTATGCTTTCTCTTTTTCAGGTCAAGAGGTTTTCAAGAACTATCTCTATAGATCTCTATTCCTATCACATAGGAAACATCTCTATCATCCTTAAAGATAATTTCCACTTTTGGATTTCCATTCTAGAACATTTCCATTTCACATCAACATGTGGAATGTGAACATGCTCCCACTAAATCACAGAACCCTTCTTTATCTTTGACGTATCAGTCAAACCCTTTGACTATATCATCAAAGTAAAGATCCAATTCTGAGTTGCTTGTACTCAATCAATCACATAGACTAGTCCATTGTAACTTATAGACTTCATTTGCATTAGTGGATTCATAAAACTTATAGGTTGTGTCACGTACGCATCCTTGTTTTATTCCTCGTAGGAATGCGGTTTTAGTATCCATATGCCAAATGTATTAGTCATTAAGTTGCAATCAACAAGCATCATCCTTCTCAAAATGTTATCCATGTGTCTTAACACTTAAGACTCATTTTCCCTTATGGATTTCATCCAATGAGTGCTACCATCAAGGTCATACCTTATGGTTCTCATGGATGTCATTTAGGATGTAATGGTCATTGACCATAACTTAAAATTCGGTTCCTCTCATTCATCTAGATAGTTCACTCATCACATGACCAACTCATCACATAGATAAGTGAGGTGTATATGTCAAGGATATAAGAACTTACAACTCCTTGTGATTCTTAATGTTCATTATTAGTGTGGGGTATTCTTTTATTAAGAAGAATTTAGTTATATGATAATCATTCTCTAACTCCTTAGAGTATGATTCCTTCTTGATTTAGACATCACCATGCCTAAATCATGAGTTCACTATGATACACTATCATAATCACTCATAATGATCTCAAACATTTGGTCCAAGTATTTCATTCATTGATCTCATCAAGAATTAACACTTTACCAAATTTCCACTTCATCTATGATAATCTTGAACACTTCAAGATATTCATGTTGGTATTTCTCTAAACACCATTTGACGTATTAGCATTTGTTCCAATAGGTATGTAAATACATCACATGTATCATACCTAATAGGATACTCATTCTCCCACTACCTTTAGTGAATATTGATTAATCATGTCCAAGATATTCATGTCTCTTACTAGCTCTATAACCAAAAGATTCTAGATTTATCCATCACATGGAAACTAGAAATGAATTTCTCATGATTGATGCCAATTTGATTGTTTGAGTTATCTATAACTTTTAGGTATCATTTTATCTTATGCATATCAAATACCACAAGATAAACAAGGCATTGCCACAAATATCTTATCTTTAGAATTGAAACATATCTTTATTGATTTCCATCATTGTCATACAATATGCAAAAATAAAGTGTTTCTATCTATTGGAAAATATGAAATAGCAGTTCATAACTATATTACATACCTTTTAGGCTGAAAATAAACTAAAGTACTCCTATCTATGGTGGCAACACTTGCCCCATTTAATGAGTGCTTTACACTTTACATCTTGGTATCATATACCTCAAAAAGTGTTACAAGTTTATTTTCATGACACCTTTAAGTAGAGACGTATGTCTCCTCCTTCTTCTTTTGTTCTTCAGATAGAGAGGACAATTCCTTTTCTAATTTCCTAGATTTTGACAATGGTGGCAATTTCATTTCTTGGTCACGACTCCCTTGGCCTTGAGAGCTGAAGACGACTTGGGCTCCTGGCTAGCATTAGAACCTTTCTTAGCTTTTCCCTTGCCCTTGCGCTTGGACTTGCCTTTCTTGCTCGTGATCATCATCACAGACTTAGGCTTGTCCTTCTTCATCTATATCTCGGATGTCCTCAACATGCCCAACAACTCTGACAGTGGCCTATCAAAGTTGTTCATGTTTTAGTTCATCACAAACTGACTATAGGATTCTGGCAACGATTGCAGTATCACGTCAGTAGCCAACTCTTGGCTCAGTGAAATCTTAGTCTTGTCAGGTTCTCCACATACCTAATCATCTTGAGTGTGTGAGGACCAACTGGATCTCCTTCTGTCATGACGCACTTGAAAAGTGCCCTTGAGACATTGTATCTCTCTTGCCATGCCTGATCTTCATACATGTTCCTGAGATGCTGAATCATCTCAATGACACCCATGTTCTCATGTTGTCTCTGCAACTCGTGGTTCATAGAGCACAACATCAAGCACTTTTCATCAATGGCATCATCAGAATGCTTCTTGTAAGCATCCCTTTCTGTCTTTGGTCCATAGAAGCAGGTTCCTCTGGAATTGGAGTATCCAGGACATAGAGCTTTCGCTCTTGAGTGAGAACAATTCTCAATGTCCTATACCAGTCGTGGAAGTTTGTCCCATTTAGCTTGTCCTTTTCAAAGACCGATCGCAAAGAAAAGTGATTTTTGTTTGTTTCCATTGTACTACAAAAGGAAAATATGCAATTTTAGTCCAAAAACTCATTTTTTACTTATTTGATTGATTTGAAAAGATGACGATATAATTAGGCCTTTAATTTATTATCCCTCCCTATGATAGAATAAACTTTTGATGTATTTGAATAGGTAATGAGATATTTGGATCCATATCTTGAGTTATAATGAGAGTTCCAAGTATTTTAGTAAAGTTGGAATGTTGATTGTGATTTATGTAATGATTAAGATCTCTCTTTTAATGCCTTTTTGAGGAATTTTATTAAGTGTTCCAACAGATGAGTTTTGTCACCAAATTTGAATAGAAGGTAGCTCGAGAGGTAGGGTATCTATGGTTAAATTTTGGTGGATTTGGAGGTTCTTAGAGGAAGTTATTGAGGTTTGATTTTGAGGAAATAATGTGCTTGGTTGATGGTTTATAGACCTAAGTTGGGCTTGATTTTGGTGTCACGCGCCCCTTTTGTTTGGAGACGGCTGGGTGGCCCTCTTCTGGCCCTAGATCTCAGATCTAACAGCCCAGGTCCTTGCAACAATGAATCCACGGATTGGCTTAAGTGGACTTTGGCCTTCAACCCTTGGATTATGATATGAGGGATGTCCACTTGTCTCCTACCTTGCGGTTAGAGCAAGGTAGTGGGGCAGCTGACCGTGCAACCATCCTGGACACAACTTACCTAGATTGTGGGGTGAAGGGAGAGATGTAAGTGGGAGGTTGGACTTGCCTCACCGAGACGAGAATCCTGACCCATCATATGTGGTTAGTTGGTGAGAGAACAAGGAGAACGAGCTCTTTGTTTCCAGTTGCTCTCCATTGCAATAAGGAGGCAATAGATGGGAGAGGTGATCAGATATAGAGATGAGAGCAGAGGAAGATGATTGAAGGGAAAACGAATCCAGGACTCAGTGGAGTTGAATGCCACTGGTTACGTGCCCAGTCGCTATGAGTTCCATGGGCATCGAAGCCATGGCTAACTGGAGATGAAGGCGGAGCTCAAAGCTGGTAGTAGGCAATCACAGCTGGAATCATAGGTTCAAGGTCGAGTTCATGGAAGTGTGGTGAAGCTCTAGTAGATTCAGATCGATGCGAGGAGGAACAGAGGCGTGATGCCCCTTTTGCTCTACCGCAGCAGCGCCGACGGAGGCGACCTTGTGGATGTGGAGATTCGAAGCCACAGGCGGCATCCCAATCACCCGCGGAGGTCAGGAAGATGACGACAAAGCTTATGGAGGGGTCAACCATCCTCTAGGAGCACCAGAGGATGACCGATCGCTCGCCGGAGTTGGCCCTCGCGACGGCGGCTTTGATTCACGCGTCGAGCGAGAGATCGCGAGACAGAGAAGAGGGTGAACTGGCCAAACCCAATTGAACCAGGTTTAGCAGATGAAAACCAGCCAGCCCGCCTGCCCCCAAGCTTTGATACGCGCCCCCACGTGGACACGTGGCGGCCCGTGATTGGTCCGAAAAAGGTAAAATCCCTAAAATTCTCTGCTCGTATATAATTCATAGAAAATAGTATGATTATTAGAAAAATACACATAAGGTATCAAAATTCTCAGAAAAATGCGTAGAATAAGTTGGAAGCATAATATCAGGTTGTTGATTGATAAACATCGATGATATCATGTAAGTAGTGAAATGCTTGTTTGATGCATGATAAATAGAAAACAATGGTCTAAAATTATGGAAAAATCTCAATAAGTCCATAACCATGTATTTATTGCATATGATGTCAGATATGGTCATATTGATGTACGAAATCATGCAATTTGCTCCATATGGCTAATTAGGGATAATAACCCTAAATAAAATGCAATAAATGCACACATCTCAATAAATGATGAAATTCACAACGTAAACTCATATCGGTGTATGAAACCTCAGTTTTAATTATGAGATCGAAATGATGAACAGAATCCATGTTATATGAAGATGAATCTTAATACCTGTTATAAAACCCTAATCTCGGCTAATGGTGTAACCTAGGGTTAATTAATGTGCACAAAAATGCTATGGAAGATAATGTTCAGATAATGAATCATAATCTGGAATATGACATCAGTAAGATAATTCTAAGATAAGAATTCAAGTAAAAGTGGGAATATCCTAATGAACTAAGTGAAACCCTAATATGAACACGATTAGGGTTATGATGAGATGTAAGAAGATGAAAATCTGATGATAGTATGTAATCTTGTCTTAATCAGGGTTGACCAAGGTTAGGCTTGACATGAAGAATATGTGATTGTGATCTATCTCTTTGGAAGGTACGCCATTACCTCTTACTTGGCTTATTATACAATATGCTTGTGTTATATGCATAGTAAAATACTTGGCATATGGTATTGGATGAAATGATTGCTCTTGTATAATATGTTGCATGAGTTTCCATACTTATGGCTATGAACACATGAAACATAAGATATCTGATCCATCATATGATAGCACTAAACTCTTTGGTAGTACAGTGCATTGAAGTGATCTCAAACCCTTTGGTAGTAGATCACATGTTTTAGATCTCAAACTCTTTGGTAGTAGATCACACGTTAAATGATCTCAAACTATTTGGTAGTAGATCATAAGGCCTAAAAACATCAAAGCCCTTGGGGGCAGATGTACGAGATATATGATGGAAATGTGATTAAAAATATGTGTTCTCTTTTGCAAATGAATATCTTTGTGCAAGTATACGCTTTTATTATATTCTTCTGTCACTGCCAAGTATTAGTTTTATCTTATTGCCAAGATAGGATGAGAGGTATATAAAAGACACGTAGGCGTACTCAGTACAATATTCTTGAATATTCTTCTGACGTGTACCGCATGTAATCTTTTGTTTAGGTTATGGTTATGCTCTTGAAGATCCAGGATAGTTGAGAGTTGTGTGGCGAGATGATGTACAGGTGGACCTGTTGTCTTAAGATCATGTAGTTTAGAGGTAGTAAATTTTTATGTATAGTTTGTTGTTCAATATGTAATATCAAATGTTGTAACAATTCATGTTGTAATTATATGTTGAATGGTGAACATGTGTGTATGGTTTTATTATTGTTCATGTACATGTGCTACTGACTTCCTCTGATTTTCTTCTTCTTAGCCTAGTGTGGGATGTTTAAATTGGGATTCTCGTTGAGGTGAGGGTTTCAATTTGGACGTCACACATCAGATTAAGTTTTAGAAAATTCTGGGATGTCACAGGTGGTATACAAGCATGAACAATAGCAAAGTCTGACATTTGCTCATTATGCAACTCAAAACTAAAGAACCTCGAACTTAATAATCCTTAGGGTTAGATTGGTCATCTTTTAGAGACTAGATCTGACCTAGACTCTAGGTTAGCGCCTAGATGTCTGAGAACTAAGTCTAGACTAGTGCTTGTTGTATAGCAAGTCCTTAGATGTCGTTCTTTCCTTGTAGTGCAGCGGTATGGGACGTTGCACTATATGGATATGGCGTGCATCAAGGGAAGAGAAACCCTAGACATATTGCGCACATTGTCTAGAGTAGCTACACTAGTCTACACCATGTTCTCACCCTTTTCACTAGTTTTCATGACACTGGACTCTCTACTATGTGTGGGACACTCATTTTTGGATTTGGTTTTTGATTCCAAATGAATCGAACCTCGATAGTTTTCTCTGACGCTTGTTTTATTGGAGAAAACCTATATAATATTTTATTATATATATGTATTACAAAAATGTGTCCCCACACATGTACGAGTAGGAGGTGGTCATGCAACCTAAGTGAAAGTGAAGGACATCAGTCTAGAAGAGAGAGTAGTTCTAGATTAGATGTCTAGAGCCTTGTTGGAATATATGATAGATGGAATAGATGATATAAGTTTTGATGATAAGATATAAGTCTTATATAGATGACATAAGATGGTTATGATGATTCATGCTTGTTGTTGAGGACTTAAGTTCAAGTTTGAGGATTTAAGATAAGTGTTGATGATGAATGTAACTAGACTTTTATGAGATAATATATGTTAAGATGAGACAAAGTTGTGAGTCAGCATGAGCCTCAATCTCTTTTACGATGGAGGACCTCTAGTGTTAGGACCAGTTTTGGGGTTAACTCCAGAGAAAGTGAGACCCATTGGGAGAATGATAGAGAACCTAAACTCCAAGATATGAGAATTATGAGATATTTGATATGACATGTCCTAAACTCGAATACTCCTGAGTGATTGAGTTGAGTCGCTTATTGCATGATTCCTATAGTCTTGTTGAACCCTAGATGTCCTTGGGAGGACGAAACCCTAGAGTTAGAGAAAAGGTTGGTTACATATGCATATGTGAACATCAATATGAGTACCTACCATCTGGGTGAGGGAGAGAGCCCAAGACCCCGGAGGAGGTAGCTATGTTAGTTTCTGTGAAGCCTCGTGCTCGGGTTAGTGGTTTCCCACATAGGAATCTGATGGTGTATATCAGAGAGTTGAGAAATAGTTTCTGTTGGGTTTTGGGAGGAAGAGAAAGCAGCAGAAACAAAAAAAAATTCTCCTCCCCAAGCCCAGAACAAGGAAATGCATCAACGTCTATACAATAGGAAGAGATGGTTTGTGGAATCATGCCTTGTCCTGAGGCTTGCTCGACGACAATACCTCGCGGCTTGCACGGTCTTCACCTCCAGTCTTGGATGGTGTCTATGTAGCTCCTGGTCGCACTGGGACTGACGACTCCTAGTCTCACGGGGACTTTCGGGATTGACAGTTGTCCTCCAAGTGGCAAAAACCTCCCGCCTCTGAAGTAGTCCACACGGACCACATGGAACTCCAATCTCCTTGTCCCACAAGGAATTGGAAGGAGTCACGCCCTCCTGTCAGCGTACTAGTCACCAACACACTCTCCTGCTACCGGCTGCAACTGCAGTTGTCTTTCCCTTATTGTGCCTCCCTTTTCGGGTAGCACTTGCTCGGGCTCTCTCGGTTACCAAAACCATAGAGAACGACAACTTTGCAGAGCAACTGATTGCACTGAGTTGTACTTTGAGAAGCCCCCAATACCCCTACATATATATGAGGGTCATGGGACAGGGTTCTCTATCCTGGGCAATGCGGGACTAAAAGTAGGAGTAGAAGAGTTTGAGATTTTCTACAAAAGCAACCAACTCGCAACTTGAACCGGTCATTTCACAACTAAAATGGTTGGTTGGGGAGCTGAACCGGTCGGTTGACACCTCAACCGATTGGTTGGGACCCATGAGTCGGTCGGTTCGTGGTCCTGATCAGTTCCCGATTGACTTTCCTTCTTTTGTTTCTAATTGGTATCAAATACCAATCCTATTTCCCAATCAAATTGGGCAAGTGAAAGGAAAGGAAAATTCTCACCAATCCTACTTTCCCAACTTGCTCGGTTGCACCAGTTGAATCGATCGTTTCAACACTTGAAGCAATCGTTTCACCCTGACCATGAGTCGATTGACTCAACACTTGAGCCGACCGGTTCACCAAGCTTAGTCGATCAGTTCATCACATGAGCCGATCAGTTGGGAGTGTAGATTGTGCAGAATCATTCAATTGTGATTTCAATCAATCTGATACTCAAATCAATGTGTCCAACACCTTGAACATTATGACATTGAGCTATCAATTGATTGAGTGTTTAATTGAACTACTAAACTCCTTTAGTAATCAGTCTAAACATTGTTTGTGGACAAAACTCCTCTTCCAGGTTAAATCCTATGTGTGTGACCCTATAGGTCCATTTCACGTTGGCAGTGAAAGTCCATAACACTTATGACTTCACAAGCAAAGAGTGGTGCCTAGTCACACATCAGTGCTACCCAAGTGAAAATAGAAAGTTGGAGAACAACCTTCAATCCTACAATCTGTGAATGGTGTTACAGCAAATGTATAATTCCTTTGTCACTGACATCTCGAATGAACTCGAGGCATGGAACGGTCATCCTGTCAACGTTCATTCACTTTCTTGATCTCAGAGTAGATTGGAAGAGATATGTATGACATCAATATCACATACTTATTCACACAGGTGTGCACACCTTTCTCAATCCTACTCATCAAGTGGCCATGGATATCAAACTCCCTTAGGAGGGACAAATCCCATATCTATCACTCACCCCTAAAGATCCCCATGTGTCAAAGCCACCCAATCATCACCTTTATAACAACCCATGTTTCAGGACTGCTGCCCAATGAAATGTGTTGAGTGCAGTGATTTCAGGTCAATGAATCACATTCACCACCATCAGTGTGAGTACTGACTGTGACTACCATGTCATGGTTCCATGTGTCAAACTCACGGTGGGTCTGTCCGGTACACTTGTTCTCTAACAAGTACCTATGTGTTTGGTTTGATATCTCTGTATCATGACTAATGAGATCATGTCATCAACAAACACCGCAATCTAGTCTTGTGTGTCATTGTTGTCTATCTACCTTCCACAATGACATCCGACTAGGGACATAATAAGAATGTACAAGCTCTTAGCATCTGTATGATCTCATCGTTCAGGTCCTTAACCTGAAAGCATACGTCATTGAGTACTGTCATTCTCTAGACATTCAATCTGTTCTATCACTATCTCATATGATGAACCAGAAAGAATTGGAAGCTTGCCTTTGATGTTTATCAAATCAATCTTAATGTATCCCACCAATCATCCCATGATTGACTTTCAGGGCATACATACCAACAGACTCCCACTTGCACTGCAAGCCAATCACCCTTGAATCATATTCATAGTGATCTTCAAACATGTCCCACGTGTTACTCTGTTCTAGTGCGATCATAGTGAGTAATGGAAACACCTTGCCAAAGTCAGTATAAATTACATGTCTCACATCTCTTCATTGTACGTCACACGTATGAGATGGAGTTGTTGTAATATGCGATCCAATATTCCTTTGCTAACCTTTAGCCACATTGCATGATCAAAGATTCCATACTTGTCATCAATGACCAGAATATCTATAAGTTCATCTCATGAACTTCCAGATCCATATAGTATCCATTGTTGTTCTCTAACGCATAGATACTAGGCATTTCATTTTGAAAGATTTTATTGGAACACTTCCAATTATCAACAAACTTTCACTTTTATATATCCTATATATATTTTGCAATTAATTTTTTTGTCCATTTCGGAAGTTCGCATAAATGTAACTATTTCCATTGAACTCTTCCTTAACTCCATAGAACTAGTACTTATCAAGTACTTATGAAGTTCACATGGTATTCTAGTAACCCTTACTGGAAATAGACAGACATCCACTCGTCATGTCCCACATACGAGTTATCAGGATGAGCACATCATATTGCCATGTCCTACATACAAGATGATAAATGCATTTTGTTCTTGTAATGCAAGATAATGGAATGATTACATACGTGATAGATCCATATCTATCCTTAATGTTCCCATTCTTCATAAGAATTGGACACTTGGCCTTGGGATACTAACTCCATGTAATATGGACAAGTTTTCTCCCACTGAATCTGTTCATACTGAACCCTTCAGTACAGATTGCCAATGTATGTTTTCTCTTTTCAGGTCAAGAGATTTTTTAGAACTATCTCTCTAGATCTCTATTCCTATCATATAGGAAACATCTCTATCTTCCTTAAAGATAATTTCCACTTTTAGATTTCCATTTTAGAACATTTCCATTTCACATCAACATGTGGAATGTGAACACGCTCCCACTAAATCATAGATCCCTTCTTTATCTTTGAAATATCAGTCAAACCCTTTGACTATATCATCAAAGTAAAGATCTACTAAGTTGCTTGTACTCAATCAATTACATTGATTAGTCCATTGTAACTTATAGACTTCATTTGCATTAGTGGATTCATAAACCTTATAGGTTGTGTCTCGTACACATCCTTGTTTTATTCCTCATAGGAATGTGATTTTAGTATCCATATGCCAAATGCCTTAGTCATCAAGTTGCAATCAACAAGCATCATCCCTTTTTCAAAATGTTATCCATGTGTCTTAACACTTAAGATTCATTTGCACTTATGGATTTCATCCAATGGGTGCTACCATCAAGGTCATACCTTATTGTTCACATGGATGTCATTTAGGATGTAATGGTCATAAACCATAACTCAAAATTCGGTTCCTCATATTCATCTAGATAGTTGACTCATCACATGAACAACTCATCACATAGATAAACGAGGTGTATCCGTCAAGGATATAAGAACTTACAACTCCTTGTAATTCTTAATGTCCTTTATTAGTGTGGGGTATTCAAGAAGAATTCAGTTATTTGATAATCATTCTCTAACTCCTTAGAGTATGATTCCTTCTTGATTTAGACATCACCATGCCTTAATCATGAGTTCACTATGATACACTATCATAATCACTCATAAGGATCTCAAACATTTTGGTCCAAGTATTTCATTCATTGATCTCATCAAGAATTAACACTTTACCAAATTTGCACTTCATCTATGATAATCATGAACACTTCAAGATATTCATATTGGAATTTCTCTAAACACCATTTGAAGTATTAGCATTTGTTCCAATAGGTATGTAAATACATCACATGTATCGTACCTTATAGGATAATCATTCTCCCACTACCTTTAGTGAAGATTGATTAATCATGTACAAGATATTCATGTCTCTTACTGGTTCTCTAACCAAAAGAGTCTAGATTTAACCATCACATGGAAACTAGAAATCAATTTCTCATGATTGATGCCAATTTGATTATTTGAGTTATCTATAACTTTTAGGTATCATTTTATCTTATGCATATCAAATACAACAAGATAAACAAGGCATTGCCATAAAGATCTTATCTTTAGAATTGAAACATCTCTTTATTGATTGCCATCATTGTCATACAATATGCAAAAATAAAGTGTTTCTATCAATTGGCAAATATGAAATAGCAGTTCATAACTGTATTACATGCCTTTTAGGCTGAAAATAAACTAAAGTACTCCTATCTATGGTGGCAACACTTGCCCCATTTAATGAGTGCTTTACACTTTACATCTTGGTATCATATACCTCAAAAAGTGTTACAAGTTTATTTTCATGACACCTTTAAGTAGAGACGTATGTCGCCTCCTTCTTTTGTTCTTCCAGATAGAGAGGACAATTCCTTTTCCACTGTCCTGGCTTTTGACAATGGTGGCAATTTCATTTCTTGGTCACGCCTCCCTTGGCCTTGAGAGCTAAAGACGACTTTGGCTCCTGGCTAGCATCAGAACCTTTCTTCGCTTTTCCCTTGTCCTTTCGCTTGGACTTGCCTTTCTTGCTCGTGATCATCATCAAAGACTTTGGCTTGTCCTTCTTCATCTATATCTCGGTTGTCCTCAACATGCCCAACAACTCTGACAGTGGCCTATCAAAGTTGTTCATGTTGTAGTTCATGACAAACTGACTGTAGGATTATGGCAACGATTGCAGTATCACGTCAGTAGCCAGCTCTTGGCTAAGTGGAAATCCCAGCCTTGTCAGATTCTCCACATACCCAATCATCTTGAGTGTGTGAGGACCAACTGGATCTCCTTCTGTCATGACGCACTTGAACAGTGCCCTTGAGACATTGTATCTCTCTTTCCGTGCTTGATCTTCATACTTGTTCCTAAGATGTTGAATCATCTCAATGACACCCATGTTCTCATGTTGTCTCTGCAACTCATGGTTCATAGAGGACAACATCAAACACTTTGCATCAATGGCATCATCAGAATGCTTCTTGTAAGCATCTCTTTCTGTCTTTGGTGCATTAGGAGTAGGTTCCTCTAGAATCGGAGTATCCAGGACATAGAGCTTTTGCTCTTCAGTGAGAACAATTCTAAATGTCCTATACCAGTCATGGAAGTTTGTCCCATTTATCTTGTCCTTTTCAAGGACCAATCACAAAGAAAAGTGATTGTTGTTTGTTTCCATTTGTACTATAAAAGGAAAATATGCAATTTTAGTCCAAAAACTTATTTTTGACTTATTTGATTGATTTGAAAATTTGACGATATAATTAGGCCTTTAATTAATTATCGCTCCCACTATTTTAGTTCAAATTGATAGCCCTCACCGTCAACTCAGAAGATTGCAACGTACAACCTTCTAGTGGGCAAGATCCATAATTCATCAAGTCATAAATCAGCTTTGACTGATCGCCCACAATCTTGACTATTTAGGTAGGCCATCATGCCAATTGCATCATATGCAACTCTTGATGAATGAACATGCGCAACACCTTGCCATGAACATTCCTTGCCTCTGGGCTTAGACGCTCTAAGAATCACCAGTTAAGTCTAACCCAAAAGACGACACGGTAAACATGCACCCTGCTTTGGCAGAACCTACATGTACACCCTTCACACTTCCACAAGATAGACGGTGCACCATGCTTTGGCGTAACCTACACTTGGTCGATCGAGTTGTTCTTGTGTGCCGCTAATGGAAGGCATATAAGACTTAATATTTTAATGAGGGATTTGGTTTTTATATACATATACATATCCAATCACCACAATACATAGTATGTATCATATACATGCTATATCCCACAGAAAACATGCAAAATGATAAAAGCGATGATTATGGCCATCCTAATGTGATTTCTCGAGTTACATTCGAGGGGAGCAAAGGTAGGAAAGAAATCTCGAATTATTTCGAGTTACATCACGAATAGGAGAGGGAAGATCGGTGTGCAGACCAAGACGCAAGCAACCACATACAACTATACACAGATAGGGTTTATTGGCCATAGCCACGCTATACATCCACCACAAAACTCGTTTAAGGGCGACGCATATCGAGTGCATTAATAATAAATGTCAAATATGTAATTGGGATTTTTGGATTTAGGATTGGACATGCATAAAGCCAATTTTATTCGCATCGCATGCAATAAATAAAGGCGAAAAACCAAAACCGATCATATCGATATTCCTAAAGTATAGAGCAGTTGACGTGGCTCTGATACCACTATTGGGTTTTGGGAGGCAGAGAAGGCAGCGGAAAAAAAAATTCTCCTCCCCAAACCCAGAACAAGGAAACGCGTCAACGTCTAAACAACAGGAAGAGATGGTTTGTGGAATCATACCTTGTCCCGAGGCTTGCTCGGCGACAATACCTCACGGCTTGCGCGGTCTTCACCTCTGCTCTTGGATGGTGTCGGTGCAGCTCCTGGTCTCACCGGGACTGACGACTCCTGGTCTCACCAGGACTGTCGGGATTGACAGCTGTCCTCCAAGCGGCAGAAACCTCCCGCCTCTGAAGTAGTCCACACGGACCACCTGGAACTCCAATCTCCTTGTCCCACAAGGAATTGGAAGGAGTCTCACCCTCCTATTAGCGTACTAGTCGCCAACACACTCTCCTACTATCGGTTGCAACTGCAGTTTTCTTTCCCTTGTTGTGCCTTCCTTTTCGGGTAGCACTTGCTCAGGCTCTCTCGGTTACCAAAACTAGAGAGAATGACAACTTTGCAGAGCAACTTATTGCACTGAGTTGTACTTTGAGAAGCCCCCAAGACCCCTATATATAGTAGGGTCATGGGACAGGGTTCTCTATCCTGGGCAATGCGGGACTAAAAGCAGGAGTAGAAGGGTTCGAGATTTTCCACAAAAGCAACCAACTCGCAACTTGAATTGGTCATTTCACAACTCAAACGGTCGGTTGGAGAGCTGAACCGGTCGATTGACACCTCAACCGATCGGTTGGGACCCATGAGCCGGTCGTTTCACTTTTGAATCGGTCGGTTCGTGGTCCTGATCAGTTCCCGATTGACTTTCCTTCTTTTGTTTCTAATTGGTATTGAATAGCAATCCTATTTCCCAATCAAATTGGGCAAGTGAAACGAAAGGAAAATTCTCACCAATCCTACTTTCCCAACTTGCTCGGTTGCACCAGTTGAATCGATTGTTTCAACACTTGAAGCAATCATTTCACCCTGACCATGAGCCGATCGACTCAACACTTGAGCCGACCGGTTCACCAAGTTCAGCCGATCGGTTCATCACATGAGCCGATCGGTTGGGAGTGCAGATTGTACAAAATTCGTCAATTGTGATTTCAATCAATCCGATACTCAAATCAATGTGTCCAACACCTTGAACATTATGACATTGAGTTATCAATTGATTGAGTGTTTAATTGAACTACTAAACTCCTTTACTAATCAATCTAAAAAAAATTTGTGGACAAACCTCCTCTTCCAGGTTAAATCCTATGTGTGTGACCCTGCAGGTCCATTTCACGTTGGCAGTGAAAGTCCATAACACTTATGACTTCACAAGCAAAGAGCGGTGCCTAGTCACACATCATTGCTACCCAAGTGAAAATAGAAAGTTGGAGAACAACCTTCAATCCTACAATCCGTGAATGGTGTTACAGTGAATGTATAATTCCTTTATCACTGACATCCCGAATGAACTCGAGGCATGGAACAATCATCCTGTCAACGTTCATTCACTTTCTTGATCTCAGAGTAGATTGGAAGAGATATGTATGACATCAATATCACATACAGATTCACACATGCGTGTGCACCTTTCTCAATCCTACTCATCAAGTGGCCATGGATATCAAAATCCCCCAGGAGGGAAAAATCCCATATCTATCACTCGCCCCTCAAGAGCCCCATGTGTCAAAGCCACCCAATCATCACCTTTATAACAACCCATGTTTCAGGACTGCGTTTGATGATGTCAAAGTGTGCCCAACGACATGTGTTGAGTGCAGTGATTTTAGGTCAAAGAAATACATTCACCACCATCACTGTGAGTACTGACTGTGACTACCATGTCATGGTTCCATGTGTCAAACTCACGGTGGGTCTGTCCGGTACACTTGTTCTCTAACAAGTACCTATGTGTTTGGTTTGATATCTCTATATCATGACTAATGAGATCATGTCATCAACAAACACCGCAATCTAGTCTTGTGTGTCATTGTTGTCTATCTACCTTCCACAATGACATCCGACTAGGGACATAATAAGAATGTACAATCTCTTAGCATCCGTATGATCTCATCGTTCAGGTCCTTAACCTGAAAGCATACTTCATTGAGTATTGTCATTCTCTAGACATTCAATATGTTCTATCACTATCGCATATGACTGAACTAGAAAGAATTGGAATCTTGCCTTTGATGTTTATCAAATCAATCTTAATGTGTCCCACCAATCATCCCATGATTGGCTCTCAGGGCATACATACCAATAGTTTCATGGGTAGAGATCTGATAAGAGAATGTCATAAAATGTTTTGGTTTGTGCTATGTGGCTAGAGCTTGTAAAGCTATTGCTAGTGCCAATGAGGTAGACCCGGAAACCCTGAACCAAGGAGTGAAGATAAGGTATATGCATATGAGATACTCATAGAGTTGAGATAGCTCAGAGAGATTGAGCATGACACCACCCTCAGGATACGGGTTGGGAGAACCTCAGTTGGACTAGGTAAAGTTTTGATACATATTTGTCAAGCCACTTTTATAAGTTAGTTTAGTACAACCATGATATAAAAAAGATAAAAATGTGATATGATCTGGAGATGTGATACATAGACATGACATGATGAAAAACCTAGAGATGGTTTAATATATATCAATGTATTATTACAATTTATTATTAGAAATGAAATAAAAATCAAATGGATGAAATATGTTACATGAGGTGTTAATCTTAGTGCTTAATAAAGATGAAAAATATAGTTTGATAGTTAGCACAACATAATCTTTATGACACCTTGTTACGATCTAGGTGGATGAAATGGGTTAACTTTAGTTAACTCCCTCCTAAAAGGCATATGTTAATGTTAAACATGTTCTAATATTATCTCAATAAAATATGGATGACACCCTGATTTAATCTTAGTTAACTCCTTTGGAACATGGTAATATGTTGTGGGAACCCTAATGCATGGCTAAAGATAAGGAAGCAAATCTAACATACGAATTATGTAATGACACAACCTAAGCTTCTAAACCCTTGTTTGAGCCTTCTATGAAGTGAGATTTCACCCTAGATGCTTTTGAAACCTCCTAATAGTGGTTGGGTATAGTTTTGTAGCTTATGCTTTTGGATATTTTGCACATATAATAGTGCCTACATGTGGATGAAGGCAAGATAATGTTTTCCCTGGAAGTATGAGTATGGCTTACTTTCGAGGATGAAAGCTCTTTTAAGATGTATATGATGTGATGGACTGGATTTTTGCTTAATTTTGAGGACGAAATTTCTTTTAAGGTATGTAGGATGTGATAGAATAAACTTTTGATGTATTTGAATAGGTAATGAGATATTTGGATCCATATCTTGAGTTATAATGAGAGTTCCAAGTATTTTAGTAAAGTTGGAATTTTGATTGAGATTTATATAATGATTAAGATCTCTCTTTTAATGCCTTTTTGAGGAGTTTTATTGAGTCCAACAGATGAGTTTTGTCACGAAATTTTAATATAAGGTAGCTCGAGAGGTAGGGGATCTATGGTTAAAATTTGGTGGCATTTGGAGGTTCCTAGAGGAAGTTATTGAGGTTTGATTTTGGGGAAATAATGTGCTTGGTTGATGGTTTATAGACCTAAGTTGGGCTTGATTTTGGTGTCACGCGCCCCTTTTGTTTGGAGCCGGCTGGGTGGCCCTTTTCTGGCCCTAGATCTCAGATCTAACAGCCCAGGTCCTTGCAATAATGAAGCCACAGATTGGCTTAAGTGGACTTTGGCCTTCAGCCCTTGGATTATGATCTGAGGGATGTCCACTTGTCTCCTACCTTGCGGTAAGAGCAAGGTAGTGGGGTAGCTGACCGTGCAACCATCCCGGCCACAACCTGCCTAGATCGTGGGGTGAAGGGAGAGATGTAAGTGGGAGGTTGGACTTTCCTCACTGAGATGAGAAGCCTGACCCATCATATGTGGTTAGTTGGTGAGAGAACAAGGAGAATGAGCTCTTTGTTTCCAATTGTTCTCCATTGCAATAAGGAGGAAATAGCTAGGAGAGGTGATCAGAGATAGAGATGAGAGCAGAGGAAGATGAGAGAAGGGAAAATGAATCCAGGACTCAGTGGAGTTGAATGCCACTGGTTTCGTGCCCAGCCGCTATGAGTTCCATGGTCGTCGAAGCCATGGTTAACCGGAGATGAAGGCGGAGCTCGAAGCTGGTAGTAGGCGATCATAGCTGGAATCAGAGGGTTAAGGTCGAGTTCATGGAAGTGTGGTGAAGCTCTAGTAGCTTCAGATCGATGCGAGGAGGAACAGAGGCGTGATGCCCCTTTTTTCTCTACTGCAGCAGCGCCGGCGGCGACTACCTTGCAGACATGGAGATTCGAAGCCACAGGTGGCGTCCTAATCACCCGCGGAGGTCAGGAAGATGACGACGTAGCTTATGGGGGGTCAAGCCATCCTCCAGGAGCACCAGAGGACGACCGATCGCTCGTCGGAGTTGGCCCTCGCGATGGTGGCTCTGAGTCACGCGTCGAGCGAGAGATCGCGAGACAGAGAAGAGGGTGAACTGGCCAAACCCAGTTGAACCAGGTTCAGCAGATGAAAACCAGCCGGCCCGCCTGCCCCCAAGCTTTGAGCCCCCCCCCCCCCCCCCCGTGGACACGTGGTGGCCTGTGATTGGCCCAAAAAAGGTAAAATCCCTATAATTCTCAACTCGTATATAATTCATATAAAATAGTACAATTATTAGAAAAATACAAATATGGTATCAAAATTCTTAGAAAAATGCGTAGAATAAGTTGGAAGCATAATGTCAGGTTGTTGATGCATAAACATCGATGATATCATGTAAGTAGTGAAATGTTTGTTTGATGCATGATAAATAGCAAACAATGGTCTAAAATTATGGAAAAATGTCAATAAGTCCACAACCATGTATTTATTGCATATGATGTCAGATATGGTCATATTGATGTACGAAATCATGTAATTTGCTCCATATGGCTAATTAGGGATAATAACCCTAAATAAAATGCAATAAATGCACACATGCTCAATAAATGATGAAATTCACAGCATAAGCTCATATCGGTGTATGAAGCCTCAGTTTTAATTATGAGATCATAATGATGAACAGAATCCATGTTATATGAAGATGAATCTTAATACATGTTATAAAACCCTAATCTCAGTTAATGGTGTAACCTGGGGTTAATTAATGTGCACAAAAATGCTATGGAAGATAATGTTCAGATAATGAATCATAATCTAGAATATGACATCAGTAATATAATTCTAAGATAAAAATTCAAGTATAAGTGGGAATATCCTAATGAACTAAGTGAAACCCTAATATGAACACGATTAGGGTTATGATGAGATGTAAGAAGATGAGAATCTGATGATAGTATGTAATTTTGTCTTAATCAGGGTTGACCAAGGTTAGGGTTGACATGAGGAATATATGATTGTGATCTATCTCTTTGGAAGGTACGCCATTACCTCATACTTGGCTTATTATACAATATGCTTGTGTTATATGTATAGTAAAATACTTGGCATATGGTATTGGATGAAATGATTGCTCTTGTATAATATGTTTCTTGAGTTTCCGTACTTATGGCTATGAACACATGAAACATAAGATATCTGATCCATCATATGATAGCACTAAACTCTTTGGTAGTACAGTGCATTGAAGTGATCTCAACTCTTTGGTAGTAGATCACATGTGTTAGATCTCAAACTCTTTGGTAGTAGATCACACGTTAAATGATCTCAAACTCTTTGGTAGTAGGTCATAAGGCCTAAAAACATCAAAGCCCTTGGGGGCAAATGTACGAGATATATGATGGAAATGTGATTAAAAATATGTGTTCTCTTTTGCTAATGAATATCTTTGTGCAAGTATATGCTTTGATTATATTCTTCTGTCACTACCAAGTATTAGTTTTATCTTATTGCCAAGATATGATGAGAGGTATATAAAAGACATGTAGGCGTACTCAGTACAATATTCTTGAATATTGTGCTGATGTGTACCGCATGTAATCTTTTGTTTAGGTTTTGGTTATGCTCTTCAAGATCCAGGATAGTTGAGAGTTGTGTGGCGAGCTGATGTACAGGTGGACATGTTGTCTTAAGATCCTTTAGTTTAGAGGTAGTACATGTATATATATAGTTTGTTGTTCAATATGTAATATCAAATGTTGTAACAATTCATGTTGTAATTATATGTTGAATGGTGAACATGTGTGTATGTTTTATTATTGTTCATGTACATGTGCTATTGATTGTTTCCTTCTAACTTCCTCTAATTTTCTTCTTCTGAGCCTAGTGTGGGATGTTTAAATTGGGATTCTCGTTGAGGTGAGGATTTCAATTTGGACATCACACATCACATTAAGTTTTAGAAAATCTGGGGATGTCACACTCCCACTATTTTAGTTCAAATTGATAGCCCTCACCATCAATTTAGAAGATTGCAGCGTACAACTTTCTAGTGGGAAAGAACCTAAAATCCTCTAAGTCATGGACTAGCTAGGGTTGTCACCCACAACTTAGATCTCTCAGGTAGGCAACTCTTGCCAATTGCATCATATGCAACTCTTGATAAGATGGCATATGCAACTCCTTGCCATTATAATCTCCATGCCTCAAGGTGCTAGATCCTATCTAGGTCACCTTGTTAAGTCTGACCCAAAGCCAACATGATGAATATGCACCCTGCTTGGGCAGACCCATATATCCATCCTTCATGCTTCCACGAGATAGACGGTGCACCACGCTTGGGCATTCTCACACTTGGTCAATCAAGCTTTTCACGTGTTTCACATTTGGAAGGCATCTAAACCTTAATATTTAATGAGGTATTTGGTTTTATATATACATATATGTATCCAATCACCACAATACATAGTACATATCATATACATGCTATATCCCACAGAAAATATGCAAAATGATAAAAGCAATGATTATGGCCATCCTAATGTGATTCCTCGAGCCAAGAGGAATCACGATCATCTAGGTATACATCACATGCAACCTGTATAAGATGAAGTTTGTGCTATGCCTTCCAAGTAGATCAACTCATCACATGACTGACTTGCTCATTCTGGCCTGGTCGTCTGGGTGCCACCAGCTGATCGGTTGGCTCCTCCAACCGAACGGTTCGCTTGGTCGTCGTGCATCTCATCATGGCTGCCACCCGCTCATCTCGCTCCTCGAACCGTCATCAACTGATCGGCTCACTCCTTGAACCGATCGTCTCGAACGTCAACCGATCGGTTCATGCCTTGAACCGATCATCTAGCTGTCTTCAGGATGTCCTCCGTTCTTTGACATAATAGGAAATAAAATTCTATCCTATTTTACATTGTAAAAGGAGAAACCTCGAGTTACATTTGAGGGGAGCAAAGGTAGGAATGAAATCTAGAATTATTTCGAGTTACATCAGGAATAGGAGAAGGAATATCGGTGCGCAAACCGAGATGCAAGCAACCACATACAACCATACACAGATAGGGTTTATTGGCCATAACCATGCTATACATCCACCACAAAACTCGTTTAAGGGCGACGCGTATTGAGTGCATTAATAATACATATCATATATGTAAATTGGGATTTGTGGATTTAGGATTGGACATGCATAAAGCTAATTTTATTCGCATCGTATGCAATCAATAAAGGTGAAAAACCAAAATCAATCATATCAATAATCCTAAAGTATAGAGCAGTTGACGTGGCTCCGATACCACTGTTGGGTTTTAGGGGAGGTAGAGAAGACAGCGGAAACAAAAAATTTTCTCCTCCCAAACCCAGAGCAAGGAAATGCGTCAACGTCTATACAATAGGAAAGGATGGTTTGTGGAATCATACCTAGTCATGAGGCTTGCTCGGTGACAATACCTCGCGGCTTGCGCGGTCTTCACCTCCGGTCTTGGACGGTGTCTGTGCAGCTCCTGGTCGCACCGGGACTGACGACTCCTGGTCTTACTGGGACTGTCGGGATTGACAACTGGCCTCCGAGCGGCAGAAACCTCCCGCCTCTGAAGTAGTCTACACGGACCACCTGGAACTCCAATCTCCTTGTCTCACAAGGAATTGGAAAGAGTCGCACCCTCCTATCAGCGTACTAGTCACTGACACACACTCCTGCCACCAGTCACTTTCTATAGTTGTCTTTCCCTTGTTGTGCCTCTCATATCAGGTAGCACTTGCTCAAGCTCTCTCGGTTACCAAAACCAGAGAGAACGACAACTTTACAAAGCAACTGGTTGCACTGAGTTGTCCTTTGAGAAGCCCCCAATACCCCTATATATATAGGAGGGTCATGGGACATGGTTCCCTATCCCGAGCAATGCGGGACTAAAAGCAGGAGTAGAAGGGTTCGAGATTTTCCACAAAAACAACCAACTCGCAACCTGAACCGATCGTTTCACAACTAAAACGGTCGGTTGGGGACCTGAACCGATCGGTTGACACCTCAACCGATCGGTTGACACCTCAACCGATCGGTTGGGACCCATGAACCGGTCGGTTTGTGGTCCTAATTAGTTCCCGATTGACTTTCCTTATTTTGTTTCTAATTGGTATCAAATTCCAATCCTTGTTCCAATCAAATTGGGCAAGTGAAACACAAGGAAAATTCTCACCAATCCTACTTTCCCAACTTGCTCTGTTGCATCAGTTGAACCGATCGTTTCCACACTTGAAGTAATCATTTCACCCTGACCATGAGTCGATTGACTCAACACTTGAGCTGACTGGTTCACCAAGCTCAGCCGATCGGTTCATCACATGAGCCGATCGGTTGGGAGTGTAGATTGTGCAGAACCAATCAATTGTGATTTCAATCAATCTGATACTCCAACCAATGTGTCCAACACCTTGAACATTATGACCTTGAGCTATCAATTGATTGAGTGTTTAATTGAACTACTAAACTCCTTTCGTAATCAATCTAAACATTGTTTGTGGAAATAAAACTCCTTTATAACAAACTCCCTCAGGAGGGACAAATCCCATATCTATCACTCACGCCTCAAATGCCCCATGTGTCAAAGCCACCCAATCATCACCTTTATAACAACCCATGTTTCAGGACTGCATTTGATGATGTCAATGTGTGCCAAACGAAATGTGTTGGGTGTAGTGATTTCAGGTCAAAGAATCACACTCACCACCATCACTGTGAGTACTGACTGTGACTACCATGTCATGGTTCCATGTGTCAAACTCACGGTGGGTCTGTCTGGTACACTTGTTCTCTAACAAGTACCTATGTGGTTGGTTTGATATCTCTATATCATTACTAATGAGATTCTGTCATCAACCAACACCACAATCTTGTCTTGTGTGTCATTGTTGTCTATCTACCTTCCACAATGACATCCGACTAGGGACATAACAAGAATGTACAAACTCTTAGCATCCGTATGATCTCATCGTTCAGGTCCTGAACCTGAAGGCATACGTCATTGAGTACTGTCATTCTCTAGACATTCAATCTGTTCTATCACTATCTCATATGACTGAACCAGAAAGAATTGGAAGCTTGCCTTTGATGTTTATCAAATCAATCTTAATGTATCCCACCAATCATCCCATGATTGGCTCTCAGGGCATACATACCAACACAGACATCACGAGTCCTACCTCCCACTATCTCACAATGAATTTCTAACAGAAAACAAAAAGTACGAAAATTAAAAATTGGGCTAGACTGGCCATTTCAACACTCATATTGTAATTCCTCACAAGAACACCATAAACATGGTACAACCTAAATGTGTGTGCTAAACACAAGTCTACACGTCGAAGTAATAAAGGGATTCAAGATCCCCAGAGACCAAACTCAGGGAATGGTTTAGCTAAAGACTATTAATAATAAAAACAGACAAGGTAAGACAAGACGACAAAGTGGATTTGGTGATTAAAAACTAAGAATAAGAATTAAAATTGTAGAAAGTAAAGTTGGTGGAAAGTAAGATGGATAGATTCTTGAGAACACTGATTTCTCCATGGCATTAATCTATATATACATCCTATCATATAAATATAAGTTAATTTGCTTCTTTATATTTACTATACATATCTTATACAATCTGCTTTTGCAGTGTAGCAAACTATTTAGCCTAGTTACCAATCCAATTTATAAATATAAAAGATCAAGCAATAAGCACTATCTTTGGATGTTCACTTCGCAATGGTAAACCTGCTTTTGTAGTGCTTTAGCGACTAAGATGATAATGATTTTTCCAACTACCAAACCCACTTTTTTAGTAGTTAATATTTCATCACATTATGGTGATCAATCACAAATATTTATTGGGTTTTACAATTGTTAATGTCACTTAGAAAAACATTATAACTTATGACAATTAACTACTTAAGAATAATTAAGCTTTTTCGTTACCAAAATATAAAACAAAGATTTTATTAAATCAAGATAGAAACATGCAAAGTGTTAACACAAAGCTAATATTGGGTCCTGCATAATGGTGCTTTAGCATCTCATTCTCAACAATGGATCAAAAGAAGGGAAGAGGAAAAAGAAATCCATACAAATCTCCTCAATGGTGACTTTGGGATCTACATCTCCTACTTTTCATATTTTAAACTCTTGAAGGAAAGCTGTTAAGATAGCCTCCAGATGAGATATCTTGCCCATGGGATAGATGCTCGAATCTCAAGAAAGATTTCTCCAAGTGTTTTGCCCCCCCCTTTTTGTTTGTGTAGGGCATTACTTGGATATGTATCATCAGATGCTCTGAGAGATTCTCAACTCGTAGGGAAGATTTCTCTAGCTTGTTTCCCTCCCTTTAGTTTGTACAGGGAATATTAGGGTACTACTTGGATGTGTATCATCGGCTACTCCTCCATATGATCACGTTTGTCTATTTAATTTCAGTGCCACCAACATAAGTCATTGCCACCAACTTCTCTCTTTGGTGGTGCATCAGGGTTTCTGGTCATGGTGCCAATGAGTTGGTCAGTGGTACTGAGATGAATTTTGACTCTTCCCCTCCTTGTTCTAGATCCTTATACTTCTATTTGACATCTTCTTTCTTCTTTATGTCAGTGCTACCAACATAAGTTGATGGTACCAACTTTACATTATTTATTCTTCGTCAAGTCTATCTTTTAAACAAAAAAAATTAGGTAATTAATAAATCTGAGTAATTTTGGCTTAAATACATGTAAAATCTAAAATACTAATGCACAAGGGATATTTTTAGAGTTTTAGGAAAAAATTTCATAAAACATTTAAATATGACAGAAATCATTCTGAAATATCCTAAATAAGCATCAAAATTGATAGATAAATCATGTGCATCACCTATTATATTGTGTTAAGGGTGAACTGCCCCCCCCCCATGAAAATTGTGTTAGGGGTGAACCAGACCACTTGTGGTATTGTGTTAGGGGTGAACTAGACCCCTTGGGAAATGAGAAAAAAATGTTTGTATGTGATTGAGCCTCAACCTAATACTAAGGTCAGAATAAGTTAGAGAGATATAAGCCTACATGTCTAGAGGGGAACCTGAACTTGTTTATTTCCTTAGGGTAGCCAGCTACACCCTAATGTATGGATAGTGTAGTCATGTGCGTGAACCATATGATGATAATGTCTAACTGACTGGTACGAGCTAGTTAGATTTAAGGCATAAAATAGAAGTGGACAAGACAATAATATTGTTATGGATATTGTCATAGTGTAAATAATTGATGATGGCTATTGTTATGTTGATATTTGATAAATTGTAACTTTGCACCCCTTTCTAAGAAATCATTTGCCTATTCATATTATAATATCCTAGTTTCTTATCCATCTTTTAGTATTTTAATATATTCTCTCTTGTCAGCAAATGATACTTAATACTTTCTAATTAGTTGATTATTTAATTGTTTAACAACTATACAAAGAGAATATAGAGGATGAAATAGTATATGCTCACTCTTATGCTTATCTACTCACTCAGACTCTATCTAATCAAATAATGATTTTTTAGGTTTGGATCTGAATGAGGAATCATTATATTGAGCTATATTATGAGATTATAGTAAGTGATGCACATGTATTGTAGTGTATAGTAGTCCTCATATCGGGCGTCTTAGGAATATATGTGTATAAGTAATGATTTGCCCTTACATATGTAATCAAGTTTTCTGACATATATGATCAAGTTTTTTTAGTTTATCCATTATGAAGTTGTTAATCATTATTATAAATACAAGGAACTTGTCATAAACTAATTGTGAATCTTGTATGCTATGTCATTTCTGAAAATGTAAAATGATAAATTTTGTTTTTATTAGATAATAATCTTCCATTTTTTCACTTGTTCTTTAATCGGTGAGATTTTTGTGGGACAAGTTTGATCCAAACCTCAGTTTCAGTCCTTAACAATAGTGTTGAGGATGATTATTGGGATTGGATCCCAAGAATAGGGTTTTTGTGGTATATGTGTGTGAGGATGTTGGATCCATCAAAGCAGTTGTATGTCCATATTTAGTGGGTGGATGTCATTAATGGGTAATATAATGATTTATTAAAGTATTTGATGATGACCGGCTATGTAATTCTAGACATGGGATGTTTGTCAGCAATGGCTCCCAGGGTGTGGTCAGTTTGTAGTATTTATGTTTTGTTATTTTACACCACAATGTCGAGGGGAGATTGATGATTGATTTTAGGTTTTTAACATCAATGTTGGAGTATAGATGTTTATAATACCCCAAACTTCTTATTATTTGGAAATAAAAGTGTGTCCCAAGATATAGCATGGATGGGTTTGTATCTCCAGATGAAATCCCTTCTAAGTTTCTCAAGGGTGGTCATTGGAGTTTTGGTGATATGGATGCAACTTAAGAAGTAGGTTGGGATATGGGAAAGGATGGAATTGGTGAGGGTCACACAACCAACAATGGTGAGGGAATATGTTTCCCCAACCATTCATTTTATTTTAAAAGCACCATTAATTGGGTTACAAGCTTTTCAACTAAGAGATAGGGGAGAGAGGGGAGGCATAGGTATGTGGTGGGTAAACAATCTATTTTGTAGTTTAAAAAGTAATCATAAAATCATTCCAAATCAAACTCAATGTTGCAGCATAAGAAGGAGGATATAACGTGTATCATCTTTCAAAGGCCTAAGACGATCTAGAGGATGGATAGAAGGAACTTATGTTGATGAATTTTCAAAGTGAAGATTTGAAAAAAAAATGAGGGTTCATCTACAAAGTGTATAATTGGGTCAACTTATAGGTCTTCTGTACTTATAGGGCTAGGGATGTAGTTTTGAGTGTCTAGGATGATCATTTAGTTAAGGAATGAATTGTGTGATCATAAGGAAGAGTTACGGTGATAGGAGGTCCCCTTGACCATCTTCAATATTGCTAGCATCGCAGCCTAGTTTACAATCAAAGTTAGAACCTACTATTTTAGGGAACATATGCCTTATGAAGATGATTGGGTAGAAGAAATGATATGTATTCCTTACACCCTTCTATGGTCATATGGCATCCCTAGGTGGTCATGGGCTCACCAACCCACGACATAGGCTCCTCTCTACCATGACAAGGTTTATCTGGTGTGAACATGTCTCAGGAAGACTTTTCTTAAGTTGCTTTGAGCAATTTCAATCACCATAATACCTTTGAACGACATTTCCCTATTCATGGGCTAGAACACATCACTGATGTCAGAGTTGTGTCCCTTAACCTTGTCATCTACAAGTAGGTTAGACAATTGGGACCCTAGGTGGAGACCACATGTGATGAGAAGTTTCTAGCAGCTACAACACCATTGGGATCTAGTACGAAATATCTCAGCTATTATGAACCCCTCTATCATACCCACCATTGAATGCAAATCGTTGGGACAGAGATAGTCATCTCAATTTTCTAGGTCTAGAATTAATAAATAGCACATAATAACAAATATATTCATTTCATAACTTGTAATGATACAAGAATATGACATTCCTATGGCTAGCAGCGCATGAGGCGATCATGACGAATGTGCGCAGGAAACAATGCACCTTCTCCGATTCTTTGATCTGCCCTAGATGTAACAACGGCGATGAAACCACCCTTCACGCCTTGCGCGACTGCCCTCAAGCTATGGAGGTATGGACTCGGGGTGGACTCCAGCAACAACTTCTGAGCAGCAATGGTGAGGTCTTCAAAAACTGGCTTTCGCAGATGTTGAAGGAAGACACCAATATGCAAATCAGGTTTGTCACGACCTGCTGGGTGATATGGAAGGCAAGAAACGAGCTGGTGTTTGACAACATTAGCACTCAGGTGAGTCGTCAAGTTATCCATATAGCTGGTCTCCAGAGCGCTATTTCACAAGCCTGGGATACTCAATCCTAGCTTCACCAGGAGGATACGACCCAAGACAGTGCCCAGGCTATCCATGAAGATGGTAGAATTACATGGATGACTGATGCATCGGTTCATGGGAATTTGGCAGCTATAGCTACTGTTGCGTATGACCAGAACGGTCACTGGATCGGTGGGTGTGCTAGAAAGATCAAGGTGAACTCGGTTCTTGAAGCTGAAGTCCGAGCTATTGAGCTCGCGGTTGATGTCAGTAGAGTTAACGGTCACAACTGCATTACCTTTGCTACGGACAGTGCTATGGCCGTCAAAGCCTTGAGGAACAATGCAGACGATGCTCTTGCTATTAAACATTGGATAGCGAGAGCTCAGAAGTTCATGGCTGGTATGGAGGATGTCGTGCTCAAGAATGTTAGTAGAATTAATCTCCATTTGGTGGATGGTCTAGCTAAACACCATTTCAAAAACTATCAGGATGATCGTATGTATATCGATCCTCCTCTCGACCCGGTGGGTCCCCCCTCCCCTTTCTTACATGTAATGGTAGGAGTCCTACCAAGTTTTCTTTTCTAGTAGGTATTCTGTGTAATAATTTGATTTTCCCTGCACGAGGAGAGTGGGATGAATAAGATAATCTCCTAACTTCCTTAAAAAAAAAAGAATACGACATTCCTCTTCAAAGGAGTTCACATCAACTTTTTGAGTAAAAGAGGAATTACATTAATGAAGAGAGTACTACATGGAAATATATAACTATCAATCTAATCCTTCTCGTAACATTACTTTAACATCTTCACTATATTCATATCAATCTCCAGGTTATTATATCTCCATGTAAGCCAGTTACCTTAAACACTGAAAAAGAAATCCACAAATCATTATATTGGGACAATGTGTATGTGGGTGCATACAAAGGTGTACATATACACATATATTCCACATTCAATTTTTTGCATATATGAACTTGTGTATTCATTTATATAATCCAACTCATGTTTTTGATACCACCTTTGGTGCAGTCACCTTTCCCTATCCATCATTGGTCTTAGCTTAACTACCCCTTAGTAGGTCTAAGCCTAGGTCCAGAGTATCATATATTTCATTATCTGATACACATAGTGTCATTATCATGAATTGGAATCAAATAATCATCCAAGTAGTTTATTTAACCAACTATCGAGAAATCACTAACAATATTAAAAATTTGATTTATGCGGGAACTCTGAAATAACAGTGCACCTTCATTATAGTCATCATGCATTATTTTTCCATGTAATTGTGGAAATCCAAGCAACCAGGGGCAAATTCAAGCAATCACATAATCAATCAATTTGCATATATGTATAACTCTAAAGTGTCACCATATATTCTTGTGATACCCATTGGTCCTAACTTAGGTCCTAAAGTAGGGTGTAGGATCATCTAGGGTTCAGATTAGGAATAAGGGTATCAAACCATAATTCCAACATCATGACTTCTAAGGTTTAGAAACCATAATTAGCCACTAAGTATAGCCCTAAAAATCAGATTGAACATATCATGTCAATAAGAGTAACTAGTCTATGTTATGAATATTAAGATCATGACAAGATTTAATCATTAGTCTCATGATCCTAGTTTTTTTAATGATTTTGAAAACCTAAAAGATCGTCATTATCATTCTAATCCAATTTAAGACATTGGAATCTCATAATTATTCAACAACATCAGTTATACCTTAAATTAAGCATATCAAAATGTCTAGCATTATAGCTAACAAATCTAGGATTTTCATATCACTTTATCATATTCATAAGCATAAAAAAAACTCTACTTTAACTAGAAGACTAATTAAGCTTTGAATATATATTATTTGTGATCTATTTTTCTGATAGAAGTGGTATATATTTCATTATATTCTGATCAACAAATAAACTACTAGGACCATTGAATTTTAATTGTATTTTAACAAATCCCAATCGACACATCATCTAGATAACCTATCATCCAAATGTGGATAAGTTGAATTAGATAAAAGATATATTACTCTATCACCCATGTGTAGTGACATAATTTGTCACGCGGTCTAGAGGTAGAGATGTGAAATCGCGAAGTGGATTCTCCCCCTTCCAGTTGCCCATGAGACATCCAACCATGGAGATCAACTCCTTTGTTGACTCCTACTTTTGGAGCTTGTTGATGCCAATCTCCTTTTCAATAAACCATTCTAAAATAAAATCATAAGCATCAAAAGAATTTCATCCACTTTTCAACACATCTCGATCCTAAAGATAAAACCAGTATAAATCTTGTTTCTTTAGTTGATACAAATCACCTTTAAATCTACTATCCTATACTAACATCCTCAATTGTAATATTGATCCTTTTCCAACCAAATATCTCATATTACCTTTAAGTAATAGAGCTATTTTCTCTTTGATTTGAAATCCCATTCTTGATTAGATCAAAGAAAATATCATAAGGTGGCTTATCTCCCCTCTCTCTAGTTGGTTTCTTATACTCTAATTAATTTCTCCCCTCTCTAGTTAGTTTCTTATACTCTAATTAATTGTGTTCTTTCTCATGTAACTACCAATACATCAGTGGTATTCCTATTACACAAAAAACTATCAAGTCTATAGACAAACATCATAGGGACTTTTTATGGGACTTTAAACACATGAATCTTATATCTTGGAAAACCTTTTGTCTCCCAAAATATGAAGTCGGTTGGGGAATAAAAAACCTTAGAACCATTACATCATGTTTTTCTATAAAATTTCAAACACTCATTTATATAAGCATGATTTCCCTTGGTGTAAAATTATTATTTCTAAACTCAACAAAAAAGATCCCTATGATAAGACAGTCCTTCAACAAAATCTTCATTGACACTTGATATTAACAATCTAGTGACACATGTTAACAACTCTGAGGTTTTAAAACCTTATATTACACAAGTTGAAGCCTCATATTTTCATTGGCAGTTGACAAAACTCCTCTAATATATTATGCATGGTCAACCTCCCATCTTCATTATTCAACAAGCTTATCAACTATATCAATGCCCTACTTAATAGACCATGTCTCATGGGATACTAAGCTATTTCTTTATCCATCTGAGAGGCTGAAAAAGTTCTAACATTTCATGATTCCATAGGACCCTTCAACAAATCTTTATGTTGTTTAAACACTAAACCGGACATCTTACTATTTACATGGCATATTTTCTATGACAAATTTATTGTTGGTCAAAACCTTCATAGAAGATCTATACATCGTTCTTTCACTTGCATGCTTTGTTCAGATAAACTTGAAGAGAAATAGTGCACCTTATTTACTTGCCATTTTTCCTCCTCTGTGTGGTCTCACTTCAACGTTGCCTAGCCTAATTTAGTCATAAATCAAATAATATACATATTAATTCCCACTTATTACACTTTTCACATCTAACCAAAATTTCTATTTACAATAAGTTATTGACCTTTATCTCTGGTGTATTTGACCTGAAAGAAATTTGAGGCTTTTTGAGAATAATATGTGACATTGTGGTTTACTATCATAATTCTCCATCTTCTCTTTAAGTGATCATGGGTTACCCTGATGTTGCTTGAGACAAATATTAAGCTTTTATATAGATATCTTTCATCTTTTGATTAAGAGTCTCTATCCATATTTTTTTGTCTATAATCTCTATTTATGAGTGTTTATCTATATACTTTATCAGACTCATTGGAAACATAGTTTCAAGGGATCCATATTGAAATGTGTGTCTGAAGTTGATCGTATGTCTATTATTTGATGTGGAGTCTTTATTTTATCAGTAAAATAGAAAATTGGTATATTGTGCATAATTTTATTAATAGGAAAGAACTTTTATGATATCCTATCTTTTGAAGAAAACATCTTTTCTTGGAGTACTTAAGTACATGACATATGATTTTTTTCAAGTTTGAATAAACTAAGAAAAAACATACTTATGTAAATGTATAACTTTAGTTGAACAATTTCATTTTAATTACATCAATTTTACAAATGGTATGAGGATCAATTCAATTGACTACTTCTTTTATACTTAAAAACTTTTCTGCATTACATCTAATCATTATATGTTAATACATATTAATCGTTTTGTTTCAAATAATTAAGGTTTTATGTGATTATAATTTCTAATGACATCAATGTAAACTTGTAATAATTACAATTAGAAGTGTATTCATACATATATGAGTGATTGTTCATCTCTTTTATTTTATTATTCATCCTACATGGAAAATATCTAAAAATGAAAATATATATATATCCAAAAATACATTCTCTCTATGGTCATGTGTATATTTACACTCATAACTTATGGTCCTGCATTCACACACAAAAATTTACTATGTCCAGTCTTACAACGTGTCATTATCAAATGAACTATGTAAGTTTGCATCATAAGAAGCAAAACTTCAAGTTCATGCCTAATTTTCATAGAGGAAATAGTGTACCTGAGATGGTATATGTCTTCATGTCTATCTGTGGTAAGATAATAATAATGACCAAATACACTTTTGAGAATTGGCGGACTGGATTGTATAAATGTGTCTTATCTTGTTATGTTACTTAATAATATCTTGTTTTCATATGTAACTTATAATGATTTTATATCACCAGTACAGACAAAGGGTGGTTAACATCATGTGTTTGTTTAACAAATATATATATGAGATTCATCTCTTTTACTCTTACACAAAGTTACCAGATACAAAATCTACCACTTCGTAGTATATCCTAAAACCTTATATTTAGATTACATTTTAATTGCCAAAATTTTGTTTTCACATACATACCCTTGTATTTTTGCAATGTCAATCCATATTTGTTCCACAAACAAACATTTAACTTTATAACTGTTTTTGTTATACTAATATAATTTCCTTTGGTCGAACTTATAAACCTAACCCATCATGGTATAACATTTTTCATTCAAATACAAAGTATAATCATGATGTCATAAAGACAACTCATGTTTCCATTATAAAACATGAATATTCCGTACTTAAAAGCATAGTCATAAGGTACACCATGTCTAGAACACATGAGCTATATCCCTTCTTTGAATAAATTACTTGAATGGCTTGAACAATTGGTCATGTTCTATAGCAATGATGATTGATAGTCGTTACGGAATTTGCATTAAGGATAAATCTAGGGGATTTCTAATTTGTTATTGTATGTAAAAAAAATAATGATTTTATGTAAAAACAATATTTGACAAGACCTTCTTTATTTATTTATTTTACCATTTTATTATTACCATTCTAATCTTCAAATTGAGTCTAAGATTCAATATCCCAACACTTTTATAGGTGACTTATTAACCTAAAAAATAATCTATGGTCATGGATTATAAGTAAGATTTTACTCATGCAATAACTTGATAAATTTTGAAATTCGTGCACATATTGTAAAATTTTCTAGTCAAATATGTATATGTTGCAATAAGGCATATTTATACTCAATAACAAATTGTAATTTCTTTTTTTTTTCAATATTAAATACCTTGAATTCTATAATTTTAAGTCAGTTATAATTTTCAACTAACTAATCACATAACAAATAATAATATATTAGCTCAAAGTTGTTCTTCATTAGGTAGAAACGACAAATGGAACTTAATAAGCTAAAGAACATACGATTTTTTTATAGTATATGATTGTTAGGTTGTTTTATTTAACATCATTTGAAATGCTAAAAATATGTATTGAATTGTATCTTTTCCCATTCGGTCTAATGTTGTTCTTTTTCAGATCATTAAAAATAAAATAAAAATATCTAACAAAAATTATGCATACTTTGTAGGGGTACATACTAGTTATAAACATAAATAGTAATACATAATAGCCCAAACCCATTGCATCACCTTAGTAAAATGTGAAAGCATGTATATGTAATTGTATCCTGATTGATTAAAAAAAATAAGACACTATAAATTTAACTCATTGTACAAGCTTATAATCCCTATATGATGTCTATATATAATTCACTTTATTTATTTAGTACTATCAATAACAAGTCAAATTATACATAATATTATCTTAAACTTAAACCCATTTCATCAATTTAACACTTTTATAATATGCAAAGTTTCCATTTACATTTTTTTGCACTTTGATATTTTGTATATGACTACGTCAATAGGAAAACAATATTGTAGTAATTTTGGAAACATTATTAACATATAAATGATTCTAGAACCTTCTCAAAAAACCAACATTAAAAATTATCTCACTTCACTAACTTTGATCAGTTAACAAAAATATGTATTAGTATTTGATTCATTCTGATAAAAACTATAATGATTCTCATTTTTGAATAAAATAAAGGGTGTAAAACTTCTATTTTATTGTTAATTTCAATTTTATTTATTATATTTTTATTTATGAGCTATTTTTATATTCACGTAGGTGTTGAAATCACAAACAAATCTTCATGAAGTGTAGGCAACATATGAATTTCCAATCTTTATAGACAATGATATTTGTTGATCAACAATAAATCAAGGAATATACATGACACTATAAGGTTCCTATTATCTACATGTTAATAACACCAAATAAGAGAAATCACATCATCAATAATAACCCAAATGTATTAAAGAGGAAAGACAAAATTGATGATGCTTTGCCTTACAAGTTTCTCCTCCTTATTGAAGCTTTTTTGTAACCACCTAGGGGGGTGACTGACTTGCATGTTGAGGGGTGAATACGTAGCGAGATTAGCATATGTGTGTATGTCATTTATCAATTCAAATAACAAGATATCATCAAAAAAATATCATAGAGCATTAGTTTATAATATTATAGAAACACTTTATTGTGGCTAAATGGAGTAACTGATAGAAAAATTCTTCTAATTATAGCCAAGTCCTAGAATTTTTAATTTTTTATTGTGGTTTTGTCTTGAGATATTAAAGTTTTGGAGATATTAACATATCATATATAAATATATATATATATATATTATTTAATAGAACATTATTTTGAGATAATAAAAAATAAATTTGGATATATATATGTATATATGTATATGTATATGACTTATTCTTATTATAAAAAAATCAAGTAGAAAATATTCAAATGTTGTCATTTATATTCATAGTGATTATCTCCATTATTTTGGGTCCCAATTAATATAAGATATTTATTTAGAATTCTTATATATATAGTTTGTGATTTATAAACAAAACGATGACATGGATTATATTGTCCATTACATACACTTATATGCGTAAATGTATGTAAAACATGTTGGTGAAGTATGCCCATAGAGCCAATCATATGATGATTGACATGACATACAAAGGATTTGATTAATAATAATGTAATAAAGGAAAGATTCCAATTCATTATGTTCCATTCAGTTATGAGATGATGAGGAAACATTATAAATGTCTAAAGAATGGCAATACTCAATGACGTATGTCTTCAAGTATTAGCCTTGGAGGATGAAATCATACGAGTGTCAAGATTATGTACATTCTTATTATGTCCCATGTCAGTTGTCATTGTGGAAGGTTGATAGACATCATTAACACCAAAGACTAGAGTGTGAGTTGTTTGATGATAGAATCTCATTAGTCATGATATGAAAATATCAAACCAAGCACATAGATACATGTTAGGGGAACAGTGTATCGGGCAGACCCACCTTGAGAGTGACACATGAAAACCATCTTTGATGGTCTTAGTTATCTCTTGTAGTGAAGGTGGTGATTGTGATTCTTAGAACCAAAATCACTACACTCGTCACATGTAGTTGGGTACGCTTTGACATCATCAAACGCAATCTTGAAACATGGGTTGTTATAAAGGTGATGATTGGGTGGAGCTGACACATGGGGAGAGATTGTGAGTGATAAATATGGAATTTATCCATCCTACTAGAGTATGATATCATGTCCACTTGATAAGCGATACTGAGAAATACATATGTATGGACATGTGAATCAATATATGATATTGAGGTCACATTATCTCAGACAATCTTCTCTTGGTTCAAGGAACATTGATTGAATGTTCAAAGGATGACGATTACATGCCTTGATTTCATATGGATATCAGTGACAAAGGAATTATGCAATCATTGCAACACCTTACACATGTTGTAGGTTGAAGTTGTTCTCCAACTTTCCATTTACTTGGGTAGCACTGATGTGTAACTAGGCATCGCTCCATGTTTGTGATGTCATAAGCTAGTTATGGACTATCACTTCCGACGTGATATGGGACCTATAGGGTCACACACATAGTAACTCATCTAGAAGAGGAGTTTATCTTGAATGATGGTTGGATTGATCACTAAAGCATTAGGTATTCAATTCACACAACAGAATGATAGATTGGTTGACTGGACTATCAAACGATCATCTCAAGTGTTGAGACGGTCGTTTGGGCAGCCAAACAAGCATCTCAAGTGTTGAGATGACCGTTAGGGTTGTCATGCTAATCATATTGATAAATATTATTATAATATCAAAGCTCTTTGCTTAGAAACTGATCTTTTGCATGCTAGAGATGATTGCAATCAATTATCTTCTACTACTACTTCTCTTATGCATGAAAGTCATAGTTTGAGATCCTCTATGTAAATATTCTTAGATGATAAAAGAATATTAATCAAATCCTAGACCATACTATCAAACAAATGGGTAGATATGGTTTTAAACTTGATAGTAGAAAAAGGAACAACAAAGATAAAGGACCTTTGCATTGTAGGCTTGGGGGTGCGCGACTCTCCAGAGGCGGCTAGGGTTCGTGTGTGTGACTCTCCTACTTGGGGGAGGTGGTCGGATGCCGGTGCGTAGCCACCCTCTTCCCCTGGGTGTTCGTCGGGCGACTGTCCTCTTCGCAGATCATGTGGCACTGGGGCTGCGGCTGGCTGGCTCTCCTCTCCGTCGCCTTTGTCCTACGAGCCATTTAGATCGGCTTCATGGTGGTGGGGCGGCAGTTTTCTGGGGGGTGGCTTCATCTCCGATGAATCTGGTCACTTGGTGGAGGCAAGGAGGTGGCCTCCAAGAAGCTTTTGGCTTGGATCTGCTAGGGGGAGGGCATTTCTCGCTTTGCGGTTTTCGCTCTATTTTTCAGTCCAGTATGTGTTGGCTCCCTACCTTTCATTTTGGTCCTGGTTCTAGGCAGTTTCTTGCCTTCTTCTCACCGGGTTGCTTCGGCATTTGTCTCTCCCTTCGGGGTTTGGGTGTCTCTCCTTTCGTGAGAGTGATGAGATCCCTGGTTGGTCTCATTTTTGCCTCAGGTTCTTTGCTGCTCAAGTTGTTCCATGGATGGTAGAGTCAACAATCAGACAGAATCTCGGTCGGGTTCATGCTTAATGTCGTTGCCTTATGCTCAAGTTGAAGGTTTCTCTTACAATAGCTGCTTTGGTCAGCCACGAAGAAGAGAGTTATATGCAGAAGCGTTTCAATCTCGTTCCAATATGAGTGGTAGTGGTGTTAGATCTATGTTCTTGACTGATCTAGGTTTCTTTTGGTTGTTCTTCTTTACTTGTAGATGTCGTATGGCTTGAGTAATGAATGGATCTGTTTGTTGTCAAAAAAAAAAGATAAAGGACCTTTAATTTTCAATGAAGAATCCTATAGTTCCAAGGATAGGAGATCATGTAATTATTGTAATGAAATTGGTCACCATTCCACATATTTCCCCTTTAGGAAAGAACCCAATATCAATAGGATTTGGGCTGATAAGCTAAACCCTCTGGGCCCAAAAATACGATCGGGGATCATTTCAACTTTCTTATTGTAGGTCATTTGAAATTGGATTGGGATGAGCTATTGATTTCTAAATTAACTTCTCAATCCACATGAAAGAAGAAAGGTGAGATGTGTAGGGGTGGCAACAAGTGGAAAAGAATTAGTAAGAACAGAGGTAATGTTATTTTTTCTCATATCCAATCATTTATTACTTTTGCCAAGTTAGTATGCACAATACATATGATTTTTGAGTCAAAAGTGGTATATTGTGATTCTCGTCACTTTTTTTTCTCAAGAGCTATTCCTGATGCTTTCATAGTGCATTACTAACTTGCTCATACATGGTTGGATATTGGCTATATTTTTAGCATGCTTCTATATATGTTTTTGTGAAATATATATGTTTTTGGGCAGTAGCAGTTTCGGTCGAGTTTGTCATGTTAGAAACTTGACTGAAACACCAATGGGTGTTGCCAACAGTTGTTGTCGGTTGAGAAGTTCAACCCAAAAACTGGACCGACAACATTGTGCACAGAATATATAGTTGGCTTTTTGGATGATAATTTCTCTCTCAACTAGACTTTATCAACCAATAGTCTTATTCTATGACACTCCTTTTGGTACCTTTTATATGTGCTCATTGTCATGCTTTAAATTTGCCTATCTTTCTTACAACTCTATATCTATAATTTCTTTAATTGGTATCTTCTTATCTTGCAATCACCTATCTTGAGTTGTTATGCCAGTTTTGATGATGATCTTTTTGGATCTCCTGATGGTGTCTTAAATTTCTTCTGTTGTGCTCTAACTTGCTACATTTATCTAGTTGCATATCTTGTCTTGATACAACTTTGAGATTCCTAGTGGTAATCATCGTTTGGTAATGATGCATATTTGTTGGTGAGTTATATCCTTTCTCATTTTTAAAATTGGATATCTTTTTGGTTTGGATATATCTCTACATATACTCATAGCTTGTTCTTTAACTTGTGAATCTTTTGTTATGGACCTAGATTCTACTAGTAGTCAATATACATGTAATTCTAGCCTTGTTCATCTTTTGATATCTATCATAAGTGGTATCCAACTATATTCTATGTGCGTATATTGTTTTCATACATACTCAAGTTTTCTCCTTGAATTGCATATATATTATCTTGAGTTCCTTGCTTACATAGATTTACCTTGATATCTGCCAGAATTACATCTAGGGTTGTTCAAATGCATGTCTTGATATGCTTTAATTTTATTTCTTGGACAAGCCCCTAGTTTAGCTCTTGTACTCTCCTTTATAACATGTGGTATCTCCTTTAACTAAAAAATTGTGTTTTTCACCCCTCACTTTTGAAATGACAAAGGGGGAGAAGACGTGTCCTATGTAAAGGGATATGTAAAGCAGAGAAGACATATATGTGAAACTTATATGAGTAGAAGACAAAGTCTCTATAAATGTTATGAAAGCTAACCGTGTAGAAAAAATAACATCAATCAAGGAGGAGTATGAGAACTCCATGAGCATCAATTGAGGAGGAGCATATGGACTCAATTTTAAGGAAACCCCTAGGTTTCTCAAGAGGTTTGATTTTACTTCAATGCTTTCAATATATTTATGGAATGATTTGTCATCTTTAAAAAGGGGGAGAATGTTGACTAAGATCCTTATTTTAGTTGACTAAACTATTGTTTTGATGACGACTATCCATTCCAACTATTTGTGTCTAATGCTTCTACTTGAGCGATTTAAATTAGGTATAGACACACTCCAAATGCCTAAACTTGCACATCCTAACTTGGAAAAAGACAAGTCAAAATCAATGAAATCCACTTTTTGGAATGTATATCCATTATAATCATGTGGTAAATCATTTGTAATGATTGTATGACTTATAATTAAGCTTAGAAAAAATTAGGAGCACTTAATTCAAACATTGAATCACTTTTATGGCATTTTCCAAAATACATCATAGAGTGTCTATTCAGTCAAGTTTCTCTTGTAACAAACTCGACTGACAACCTGGATGCATTTTGAGAATGTCTAGGTCTTGTCGAGTTTCCAATACACAGAACTCGACCGACACCCTACACTGGAAAAACTTATTTAAGTGATCGGATGATTTTCATCCAGGACCGATGCTTCAAATTTACTTTATCGCATACTACAACGGATCGAGTTATCTTTGTTGAAATTTGATTGAATTCACTATAGAGAATGTGTAGAAAAAGTATAACTAACCATTGGAGTGTTGCAAAACTCAAAATTATATTCGTTGCAACACCCCAAATGGCTAGAATTTGACTCTAAGTATCTCTACTATCAAGTACGCAACTTAAACTATATATATGATCCATTGGACTTTATCACATGGTTAGTCAAGAAATATGAAGGTCTCTATATTATAGTTGATCACCTCCTTCCACTCTCTAAGCTTAATCACTTGCTATATCCATTAGAGTGAGTAGGAGATTTGTAAGAGAGCTAGTTCTACATGTATATTTTGTGAGGCTCTCACTTCCTCCACCCTTCAATCTCTCATTCAACCATGAAGATGAAGATTCTCTCGTTAGCTAAGAGAGGTGAATAAGAACAAGGGAAGGAGTCCCTTGGTGAAAGCATCTCCTTTGAGAAGGTGAAGTTAAAGACAGAAGATCCATGAAGAATATGTAATTCTTTCAAGGAAGAAGACTTGTGCAAGAGTGGGTAAGTCCTTGATGAAGGCGGAAAACTCATTGCAAAGTGGGTAAGTCCTTGGTGAGGTTCAAGACTCTTTGTTCTTAGATAGGTAAGTCCTTTGGTAGGTTGATGGCTCCCTTCTCCTTAAAGTGAATGTTGGGTACCCTTGGCCCAGAAAAGGAAAGTTTTGTTATATGCCTTATAATGGAATATAAGTATGCAATGGTTGTAAAATCCTAGAAGTTGACCTCTCTAGGGAGTGGATGTATATCTCCTAGTTTGGAGGTTGGAACAACTATAGATACTTGTGTATTTGGTGTTTGTTCAATCTCTCTCTCCCTTTATATGTATGTTTAGTTGCACTCAAATTCCATATTAGCACCTTATATTGTGATATATCTTGAAGGTCTAATGAATTTGGTTTAAGTTTTATTAGCTCTATTCACCCTCATATGTAGTGCCCATCACCTTTAGATCCAACATGGTACTCATGTTTTACAACATCCTGCATGGTGTCAAGCTATTGAGACTAAAATACAGGCCCTTACCGATCAACATGCATGGGACTTGGTTGATGCTCCTGTCGATTTCTCTCCTACAGGATGTCATTTGGTATTTACCATCAAGTATCAGTTGGATGGCACAATTGAAAGATTGAAGGATCGTCTTATCACCAAAGGCAATACCCAAATGTAGCGAGTTGATTGTTTTGAGACTTTCTCTCCTACTGTATGTCTAAACTTTTTCCATGTCATTAACTTTGTGGTTGTGAAGTGTGACTGGCCTCTGTTTCTATTGGATGTCAAAAATGCATTCCTATATGGTGACCTACACAAGGAGATATATATGGAGCAACCACATGCATTTCTTGTTCAAGGAGAGTGTTCTAAAGTATGTAGGTTTACACAAAGTTATCTATGGACTAAAATATAATCCACATGCCTAGTTTGACAAATTGAGTCATTCTTCAGAAATGTAGCTTTTCACCGCTCTCATCATGATCTCTAGAATTGAAATTATCATTTTCTATGTTGATGATATCATATTATCTAGGGGTGATCAAGAAGGCATCTAGACTACCAAAGACTACCTGGAGAAACACTTTATCACTAAAGACCTAGGAAAATTGAGATATTTTTTGGGTATTGAAGTTTCTCACTCTTCTTCATGTATTTGTTAATCCTAGAGGAAATATGTTTTGGATCTTTTATCAGAAACAAGCATGCTTGGAGCCAGACTACTACTTCCTTAGATCATAATACCAATTGGGATGATTATTCTTCTCCTCCATACTCAAATAACCAACAATATCATAGATTAGTTGGTAAACTTATATATATGACTGTAACAAGGGCTGATATATCTCTGTAGTTGGATAAGTCATTTGATATCTAGATAAACCCAAACAATGCCAAGGATGTTGTGTGCCATATTATAAAAAATCCAAACAATTATCCAAGAAAAGGCTTATTCTACGAGAGACATGGGCATTGTAAAATCACATAATATTCTGATTTTGATTATGCAGGCAGCAGGATAAATCATAAATCTACATCTAGTTATTATACCTTTGTGGGAGGTAATCTTGTTACCTAACACATTCATTCTAGTGTTGAAGCTGAGTATAGAGCTATGAGTCATACTACTTGTGAATTTTTGTGGGTTTGTGGTATTCTGAAGGAGTATGACAATTCTGATCATGATCTTATTCCTATGTATTGTGACAACAAAGTGCTATTTTCATTGCCAACAATCCCAATTTTCATGAGCACACCAAGCATATTGAAGTGGATTGTCATTTTTTCTGAGAAGCTATCTTATCTGGCAACATCTCTACTCCATATACTCATACTATTGACTTGAGAGTTATACATTGCCCATATTTTGATAATGACTTAACCATTCGATTCTAATATGTTTGTTCAAGATTTATTTTAGGTTTTAGGTACAAGAAAAGGATCAGATTACACAAGCCCAGGCTTGTTCAAGTTCAAGTCAAATGCAATGCAAGTGTGCAATTTGGAAAATTACTCCAAATGACCTTAGATGATTTTTGTAATCACTTGTATTGATGATATGGCTTGTAACTAAGATGAGAAAATCAATAACACTTAATTCCATGGTTCAATCACTCAAATGTCAATCTAGAAAATTTGTCAGAGGTTGTTCATCGATTGAGTTAGAAACTCGACCGATCCTATGATTGATTTTCTAAAGATGACCCATCGGTCGAGTTGCACACTCACACAACTCGACCGACTGACTCACTGAGAAAAACTAATTTTAGCTCATCGATCGAGTTTCCTATAACAAACTCGATCGATAGTTTGAAAATTGGCTTTGTCATTTAGTGGATTGGTCGAATTACCTTTATTGAAACTCGACCGAATGTACTGTATGGAAAATACATAAAAAGTGATTATAGCCATTGGTGAGTTATTTTGGGTGAAAATATATCTGTTGCATCTTGGAAACGGCTATATTTTGACCCTAAGTGATCCCATACTCAAGGGAACACCCCCAGCTATAAATAGGACCCCTTGGAGCTCATTTCAAGTTTGCTCATTCATGCCCTTCTAAGTCCTTGCTATAGTTGAGTGTGTTGCAACTCCTTGATCCCCTTTATCTCTCTAGTTTACACTTCATTTCATGATTATGAGTGAGATAGGCTTGTTGTAAGAGGGATACTTCCTTGTTCTTGTAAAGCTCTCATCCACTCCATCTTCCCTACCCTTTTCTCCATGAAGAAAAGGTGAAGCAAGCTACTCTGAGTGAAGGTGGAGTTGTTGTTGTTCTTATTCAAGGTTGAAGAAGAGGTGAAGATCTTCTCCAGGTGAAGGAGAAGACAAAGGATGAAGATCCAAGAAGAGTAGAAAAGTCATTGAAGGAGAAAGATTTGTGTAAGGGTGGGTAAGACCTTGGATAAGGTTGAAGACTCTTGACAAAGTGGCTAAGTCCTTGGTAAGGTGGAAGACTCTTGGCGCTTGGATGGGTAAGTCCTTTGGTGGTCTTGTGTTGTAACTCTTATTGGTAAATATATAGAGAAAAGTACTTGTAAAGTCCTAGAGGCTGACTTCTCTAGGTAGTGGACTGACTCTCTCCTAGTTTATAGAATGGAACCGCTCTACATGACCTTGTCAAGTTCTTGTTATCAACTCATCTAATCCTTGCTATTTCTTGTTAGTTAGGACTTCAAATTGCAGTTAAGTTATTGGTTTTAATTTTATATAATTTGAACGTCTAATCTATTTTGTGAGAATTTTTGAAGCTTTATTCACCCCCCTCTAGATCCCTAGATCCAACAAGTGGTATCATAGCTAAGGATCTTCTCCAACAATCTCCTATGAGACGAGAAGATGGGAAATAACCTACTTGGTTCTCTCAACCTAGAGGGAGGCTTCTCCATGCGTCCTTCAATCTTTGATGGCACCAACTTCCTCTATTGGAAGCGACGTATGCAATTTTACATTCAAGACATGAACTTTGACATGTGGAAGGTGATGGTCACACCTTACAAGGAGCCAACCAGAGTTGTTGCAACATGGGGTGACGTTGCACTCAAAGAAGCCCAACTCAATGCCAAAGCCATAAGCATCCTTTATACAGCCCTTACCCCAACGGAGTTCAACCAGAGCTCATCTTGGGACATCGCCTATGAGACTTGGGACAAATTGTGCATCACCTATGAAGGCACAACGCAAGTCAAGGAGGCCAAGATCTACATGTTGAATAGCCTTCTACATAACTTCAAGATGGGTAAGAAAGAAGGCATTGCATAGATGTACTCAAGACTCAATGTCATCATCAATGGGTTGGTTGCATTGGGCAACACTTTGGATAGAGGTGTAATCAACTCCAAGATCTTGAGGACACTACCAAAGAGATGGGAATCAAAAGTCACCTCCATTGGAGGTGTGAGGATACTTGATGACATCCCAACCAAAGAGGTCATTGGCAACCTCCAAGCCAATGAGCCAAGGCTTGAAAAACAAGAAGAAGAAGAAGCAAAGTAAGAAGAAAAGGAATCCAAGAGGATCAAAGATGGTTCTTTCAAAGAAGAAAGAAGAAGTGGAGGCGGTCATCCTTCAACAACAACTTGCTTTTCGGACTTCTCCTTCCTCCTCTAGTGAAGATGATGGCCCAAGTGAGCATGAAGCTAATTACATCAAGGGCAAAGACTTCAAAGAAAAGTAAGCATCTTCCTCCTCTACTCATAGATTCTACAAGTGTGGACAAAAGGGGCACTACATGAGTGAATGTCCCAAGTCAAGAAAGTCACACCACAAGGGCAGCTCAAAGAAGAGAGAGGAGTACAAGAAGGAGAGCAAGTACAAGAGAAAGGAGAAGAGACACAACAATGCAGCTCATGCAGCTTGGGAAGCTTCATCTTCAAGCAGCTCAAGCTCTGAAGAAGATGGAGAGTGCCACCTTGCACTCATGGCCTCTACTAGTGAAGAAATTAGTGAGGTAAGTGAGGTAAGTTTGTATGAGTTATCTAAGGAAGCTATTATTGACATGCTTATCTCTACCCATTCATCATTTTCTAAATGTAAATCTAAAAGAAAACGATTAGGAAAAATCATTGATGATCAATATGCTAAACTTGAAATCCTTGAGCTGAAATGAGAAAACTAATCTTAAGAGTATTGATAATTTGCAAGAGAAATACCTTGATCTTGAGGTCCAATACAATGGAATTGAAGTTAAGAATGGTATATACCTTAAGAACATTGAAAAGCTTAAGGAAGAAACCCAAAATTGCCTAAAAGAGCTTGAAATGATTAAAATTTGAAAATGCTGAATTTAAGCTTCTTATTGATGCTCATAGAGATGAAAGAGATGTATATCTTAAAGAAATCCAAATGCTCGAATCTAAAAATGCTAGGTTGTTTGATCAAGTTAATGATTTATCTTCTAGACATATATTGCCTAGTGCTAATGTTGCTTCCATTTCCCTTGAGAAGGGTTCATATTTAACTAAAGCCCTCTATCTTGAGGCCAATCCTGTTCATGCTAGGGATGACATAGCAAACTTATCTTCTACCATTATTTCTCTAAATGATGATAACCATAGATTGAGAGCATCCCTATAGAAATTCCTCAAAGGGAAGAACTCCCTAAATAAAATCATTGACCATTCTACCAAACAAAGTGGTACTAGTAGTTTGGGATTTATAGGGGGAGCACCAAAGGGCAAGATCAAAGACAAAGGTAAGAAAAAGAGCAAGGAGACCTCTTTCTTTGTAGGAGAGTCTTTTGGCACTAAGAATCCAATGGTTTGTTCTTATTGCAAATGCGATGATCATTATTCTACTTATTGTCCTTACAAGCCTAAGGGGACCAACCCAAAGATGAAATGGGTCCCCAAGATAATTCTGGATCTCAAAGTTTGAGTTGGGAACTAACATTCTCCTTTCTTGCAGGAAAAAGAAATATGGATTGTTGACAGTGTCTACACAAAACATATGACAGGTGATATAAGCTAATTCAACAACTTCACCAAAAATAAAGGAGCTTCGGTCACCTTTGGGGACAAGAAGAAAGGTAAAGTGAAAGGTGAGGGTGATGTAGGTGAATCCTTGTGTATCAAGAATGTTCTCTTTTTGGATGGCCTACATCACAATTTAATTAGTTTAGTCAATTATGTGACAATGGTGATCTTGTATTATTTACTTCCTTTGAATGATTGATTCTAGATTCCCTCTCCTACCAAGTTATACATAAGGGAACTAGAAATGGTAATGTTTATGTTATTGTTCTTGACTCTATTAAGCCTATTGTTGGTATATGCCTAGTAGTTAACTCGAATGATATTTCTCTTTGGCACCATCGGATTGGTCATGTAAATATGCATCAATTGAAGAAATTGAGCAAAAAGTACATGGTCAAGGGACTTCCCAAATCATATTTTGAAAAGGACGAGGAAAGCCAACCTTATACCCAAGGAAAGCAAACCAAGTCCTCCTTCAAATCCAAGGAGTCCTTAGTACAAAGAGAGCTTTTGAGCTTCTTCACATTGATCTATTTGGACCAATGAGAACTCAATCGCTTCGTGGTTCTAAGTATTGCCTTGTTATTGTCGATCATTTCTCTAGATATACTTCGACCTTCTTTCTCATTTCTAAGAGTGATATGCTTGATGTTTTCTCGAGCTTTTGCAAAGGAGTTGAGAATGTGCCGCATCGTTTCCATCCATAGTGATCGTGGGGGAGAAATTGAAAATGAGATTTTTGAACTTTTTGTCTAGAATCTAATTATGCACACAACTTCTCTTCACCTCAAACACCTCAACAAAATGGGGTTGTAGAGAGGAAGAATAGGTCTTTACAAAAGACTACTAGGACCATGCTTCTAGAGTATGATACTCCAAAGAAGTTTTGAGCTAAAGTTTCTAGTACCTCATGTTTTGTGCAAAATCGGGTTTTTACTCATCCTTCTTTGAAGAAAACCCCCTATGAGCTATGGCGTGGTAGGAAGCCTTCTATCGAGTATTTTTATATTTTCGAATGTCCTTCTTTTGTTTCGAATACGAAAGATTATCTCGACAAGTTTGTTCGGAAATCTTACAAGGCTTTCTTTCTTGGATATAGCACTACTAGCAAGGCTTATAGAGTATTTAATGTTGATCTTGCTAAAGTATAAGAATCCATAAATGTTAAGTTTGTTGAGTCTAACCTCTCTATTTTTGAAGATATTGTTCCAAATGATGATGTTGTAGGTGAAGTAATTCCTATCCTAAAAGAGCTCAACATTACCCAAAAGGGAAAAGAGGTGGTTACTCAAAAAGAAGAGAAACATGAAGAGAAGAAGAATTCAACCCCCCAGTTTGCAAAGAATCATCCAAAAGAGTTGATTTTAGGTGATCCATTTTAAAGAGTGAAGATGAGAGTTGCATTCAACAAATAACAAGCCAACAACATCTTTATCTCACAACTCAAGCCAAAGAACATCAAGGAAGCTCTTGGGGATAATGAGTGGATCTTGACTATGCGAGAAGAGTTGGAGTAATTTTAAAAGAACAAAGTTTGGACCCTAGTACCAAGACCAAGTGATAAAAAGATCATTGACACCAAATGGGTCTACCACAACAAGCTTGATGAAAGAGACAAAGTGGTAAGGAACAAAGTAAGGTTAGTGGCTCAAGGCTACAATCAACAGGAAGGTATAGATTTTGATGAAACATATGCACTTGTAGCTAGACTTGAGTCCATTCGTATGTTTCTTGTCTTTGCTAGTTATAAAAACTTTCTTCTGTATCAAAAGGATGTTAAAAGTGTGTTTTTGAATGGTACAATTGAGGAGGAAGTGTACGTTTCACAATGCCCAGGCTTTGAACATGATAGTTTACGTAACCATGTTTATTTGTTGCGAAAAGCTCTCTATGGACTCAAACAAGCACCTAGAGCTTGGTATGAGAAATTAAAGAACTTTTTGTTAGATCATGGTTATATTATGGGCAAAGTGGATTCTACCTTATTTTTGAAGCACAATTCTAACAATTTTCTTATCATACAAATATATGTTGATGATATCATTTTTGGCAAAACTAACATTGATCTTTGAAAAGAATTTAGTGATCCGATATGGATTAAATTCAAGATGAGTATGATAGGTGATCTCATGATCTTCCTCGGCTTTCAAATCAAGCAAATAAAATATGGAAACTTCATCAACCAATGCAAGTATATAAGTGAACTACTCAAATGCTTTGGGATGGAGAATAGCAAGTTGATGGACACACCCATGTCAAACACCACCAAACTTGAAAAAGATGTATAAGGTGAGAAGGTATATGAGAAGCTCTATAGAGGTATGATTGGAAGTTTATTTTACTTAACTGTCTCTAAACTTGATATAATATTTAGTATTGGCTTGTGTACTCGCATTCAATCAAATCCTAAGAAATCACATCTTATAGATGTTAAGAGGATTTTAAGGTACATAGTCAAAACCTAAAATTTTGGACTATGGTATCCCAAGTCAAGGAATTTACTCTTACTTCTTATAGTGATGTGGATTATACATGGTGTTTGATTAATAGAAAGTGCACAAGTGGCACTTGTTTCCTCCTAGTACCATGCTTGGTGTCTTGGTTCTTCAAGAAACAGAGCACAGTGGCATTATCAACCACCGAGGTTGAATACATTACAGCTGAAAGTTGTTGTGCCCAGGTCCTATAGATGAAGCAAATGCTCCAAGACTTTAACATTAATTTTGATGCTTCTCTTGTCTATTGTGATAATACTAGTGCAATTAACTTTTCATATAACCTTATCTTGCATAGTAGAGCTAAACATATAGAGGTTCGCCATCATTTCTTCTGTAATTACATTGCCAAGAAGGATATCTATACCACGTATGTGGATACAGAAAATCAGTTGGTGGACATTTTCACTAAATCCTTAGCTAGAGAGAAATTTAATTTTATTAGATCTAAACTGCTCATAACTACTTTGAATGAATCTAATTTTCCTTCTAGCTAGTTATCATCTATCATATATGTTTTGCCTCTATTTTGATCACCATTGATTACTGACATGCTTAAAATCAGTTGTTCATGTTCATTTTGTCTTGTTTTTCTCTTGTTTTGGGTATTTCTTACAAACGCATGTTTTACCACAAAATAGTAACCAATTATGAGTGATATATGACTAAGTATGTTCAAAATACATGATGGACTTGAAAAATAAATTTAATTAGCATGCTAATGACTAGTTTTGTAAGTTTAGGTCAAGTTGACCATCGGTCAAGTTGCCAACTCGACCGATCGGAGGATGAGAGCTTTTTTAAAAGAGCATATTGGTCGAGTTTCTGAGTTCATAGAACTCAACCGATAGTCGGGATGGAGCAAATTTAAGATAGGTTTGACCGACTAATCTCCCTCTCATCTAGAGAAAATTCGACCAATCTGACCTCCAGCTCCCGTAAGCTCTCTACCCTAGCCTTAACCTTCCTCTCCCTCACCCTAGTTCGACCTAGCTTGACCTCCCTTAACCTTCCCCCTTGTTAACCTAGGTATGTGGACGAGTTTTGGTGGTGAGTCTTTAGCTTTTGCTCTCTCCTTCCTCTCTTTTTCGTCTCTATGGCATCCAATAGGAGGAAGAGGGCCGCCCCAGTTAATGCACCTTCATCTTCGTCCAACTCCCGCTTGATTATGTTTGATGACACTTTCTTTGTCTCAAATGAGGCTCTAAATAGGTATAAGGATCTCCTTCCCCACAACCCTTTCCCTTTTCGTTCCCTATTTGAGCCTAAACCACGAAGATAAGAGTTCATAGATCAAGTAGCATAGTTACTTTATGTTCACCATCTCTCTACCTTGGGTGTCGAACGCGTGTGCTACAACAATTCAATCACTAGCACAAAAGTGGTTTATGAATTCTACACTAACTTGTGTTGGAATTATGACACCCTCATACCCCCTCCTGATAATCAAGTACTCCTCACATCCATGATAGCCGGAAAGAGATTTCAAGTCTCTAAGGATACTCTGAACATCTTCTTTTTAGGTACCAAAGTGACTGACACCTGACATAAGGACTACCCAGAGTACTTTGACTTAGTTGAGTTTGAGGTCTTCTACAAGCTATATGCTCTTACTCTCCCTAATATTCATAAGTTCTTGAAGAATCCATAATTACCATATAGGAATAAGTGCACCCTTCCCTCCTCTTCCTTAGACCTCAAGAGACGCATCCTCGCCATAGTTGTTAACTGCAATATTCACCTGAAGAAGAATTAAACAGAGATTGTAGAAAATATTGCGGTGATCATGTATTGTCTCTTGAAGAACATCAGAGTCAAGTGATCAAGATATGTTCTCCATCATATGACCTACTTTGACTCATGCAAGAACACTCGTGGCACCCACCCACCCTACCCATCCCTGATCTGTGGTATGTTCTAGCTTACCACTGGAAAATCTCTTTTCCATGACCTTCATTACAAACCTACTCGGAAAGGAGTTTGCATCAGTGAGACCACTCTTCTAAAATTTGTGCCTATCTTGTCCTCTGCCACACCTGGAACCTCTACCTCTACCTCTACCCGAGCACCTCTACCACCTCAACCTTCTTGACTTGCCCGTACCACGTTCCATGTATCCAATGAAACCCTTATGGTCTACATGATGCATCAACAGGCATACAACTTTTAGGTTCAGGAGCACCTACCTCAGGGCCTTTGTTCCATCATGTCCAACATGAACATGTCATGTGCACACCCCTACCCAGCCTACCAGCCCTACCCAGGAGGTGACTATGCATCCTATGCATATGATCACTTTTACCCTGCCCCTCCACCTACATCTTTCACTTCTACACCCTCTTCTGTTGGTGGATCTACCCCTGGTGTGTTACCTCTAATTGTTGGCCCCTTGGCCACTCCGCTTGCCAGGCTCAGTAGTTCTGCTTCTTCCCACAGGTCAATGAGCTCCATGCTCTAGGTATGCCTTGGGATGAGCTGAATGCACATTGTCCCGATTGAGGTTTTGGTTCTCTTGTTGATGAGGAGATGCCATACTAGGCTGATGAGGTGGTTAATGCTGACGAGGGGGTTGCTAGTGATGATGAGGATGATGGTGAGGCATCTAATGATGATGGCTCTAATAGTTTGTTGGTGCCTCCGGTGATGAAGGCAATGATGACTACAAGCATGATGCTTTTGATGTTGAGGATGATGATGTTGTGGACATAGATAACTTAGATGTTTATTTGCCTTAGTTTTTAGTCTAGATGTTGATCATATATATCTTTCAAGGCTATTTTTTATTAGAAACATCTGGGCACATGTTCTGAGTTGTACCACTTTATCATCTAGCTTTCATCATTTTGGCTTGTAGCTATTTTTTTGCTTTCTGAGAACTTGCTTTCTGGGTTGTAATCTTAATTTTGAGCAAACTTACTCTTTGATTTACTATATCTCATGAGTTGGTGCCATGTTTTACCATATTTTGATTATGCCTTATATTGTTTGTTTCTCTCATCTCTATTTGATGTATGCTTTGAGTTTGTATGTTATGGATGTATGCTTTGGTTGTGCTTGGAGAAGACTTGTTTCTATGCTCCTCGACCCCCTTCCTTTTTGATAATGTCAAATAGGGGGAGAAAAGTTCAATGTTTTGAAGCTCGACCATATTACTTTTATTGCCTATGTGATCCTTTTCTTGTTCTTTATATGCTTTATCATGTGACTTTCTAAAGGAACATATAGTACATATGTGTTATATTGTTTTGTGTAGATAGACTAACTATGCAGGTACAAGTAAGCATATACTGAGGGGGAGCAATTCACATTGTTCAAATCTTGAATCCCCTTACAATTCACAAGGCAAAGGTATAACTTCAAGATCATTTTCAATATGATTGAATAATGGTTTGTCGTTGTCAAAAAGGGGGAGAATCTTGAGTTGAGAGTTACACATTGCCCATATTTTGATAATGACTTAACCATTTCATTCTTATGTATCTAGTATGTTTGTTCAAGATTGATTTCAGATTTTAGGTACATGAAAATGATCAAATTACACAAGCCCTAGCTTGTTCAAGAACTCAAATGCAATGCAAGTGTGCAATTTGGGAAATCACTCCAAATGATCTTAGATGATTTTTGTAATCACTTGTATTGATGATATGACTTGTAACTAAGATAAGAAAAAATCAGGGACACTTAATTCCATGGTTTAATCACTCGAATGTCAATTTAGAAAATTTGTCACAGGTTGTTCATCGGTTGAGTTTGAAACTTGACGATCCTATGATAGATTTTCTAAAGATGACCCATCGGTCGAGTTGCACACTCACAAAACTCGACCGGACAACTCACTAAGCTAAACTATTTTTAGCTCATCGGTCCAGTTTCCCAGAACAAACTCGACTGATAGTTTGAAAAATTGGCTTTGTCATTTAGTGGATCGGTCGAGTTACGTTTATTGAAACTCGATTGAATGTATTGTACAGAAAACGCAGAAGAATTGATTATAATAGTTGGAAAAATTAGATCTGTTGCATCTTGGAAAACGGCTATATTTTGACCCTAAGTGATCCCACACTCAAGGGAACACCCCCAGCTATAAATGGGACGCCTTGGAGTTCATTCCAAGTTTGTTCATTCATGTTATTCTAAATCCTTGCTATAATTGAGTGTGATGCAACTCCTTGAGCCCCTTTCTCTCTCTAGTTTACACTTTGTTTTGTGATTATGAGTGACATAGGTTTGTTGTAAGAGAGCTACTTCCTTATGCTTGGAAAGTTCCCATCCACTCCATCTTCCCTACCTTTTTCTCCATGAAGCAAAGGTGAAGCAAGCTACTTTGAGTGAAGGTGGAGTTGTTGTTGTTGTTAGGGATGAGCATCGAGTCAGTTATACTGGGTTTTGCCTGTCCCAAACCCAAACCCACGTTTTAAAGCGGGCCATGGGTCGGGTTCGGGCCTGAATAAAATTAAAAAATATCAGCCCATACCCGACCCATTAAGAATGATGGGTTTCGGGCAGGATTCAGATTTGCCCATATAACATCGAATGAGCATACCAAATTTTGCTAGATCTAACTTGCTAACACTAAAACTGAATTAGTATGATATATATTTTGTGATAAACCTTCAAAAGAATGTATATACACTTTGTGATATGTAGCCGGAATATGTATACCTTAGTTGTGTGTTCCCGTATAGCAACGAAAAGGATATTGAACGAGTAACAAATCATTTTCTCATACATGTGAATGTATGAGACTTAAAAAATCAATGAAGTCCACAATGTTGTGCCTTTTTGCTTCCTCATCCTATATGTATATACAATGAAATGGTTTTTAGAAGGGAAAAAGATCATTTGTCTCCTACATGTGGGCATATGACAAATAGATGAGGATAGTCTACTATGCACTGAGCACAAGATCATTTGTCTACTACATGTGGACATAATGAGATCAAAACAAAGAAATCAAGTACGTCTTTTCATGTCAATGATGGTTATCTTACTAGTATGAATTCACTAATCATGTTTATTAATTACATAGTATCCATGTCGTCATTGGTTAGGTACATACTACATATTACATCAAGAAATTTGTATGTTTTTCTTACAGGACAAAGATAGATGTATACATATATAATGCACATAAAATAAAATCTGGGCATTCGGGTTTTCGGGCCTTGGTTTACCTCCGCCCGTACCCGGACCAAATAAAATATGGGTTTAAATTTTAGGCCCGGCCCACCCATATTATAAATCGGGTTCATGTCTGGATCGGGTTATGCGGGTTGGGTCGTGGGTCGGATCTGACCGGACCAACCCAATGCTCAATCCTAGTTGTTGTTCTTCAAGGTTGAAGAAGAGGTGAAGATCTTCTCCAGGTGAAGGAGAAAGCAAAGGTTGAAGATCCTAGAAGAGTAGAAAAGTCCTTGAAGGTGAATGACTTGTGCAAGAGTGGGTAAGACCTTGGAGAAGGTTGAAGACTCTTGGCAAAGTGGGTAAGTCCTTGGTAAGGTGGAAGAATATTGGCGCTTGGATGGGTAAGTCCTTTGGTGGTCTTGTGTTTTAACTCTTATTGGTGAATATGTAGAGAAAAACACTTGCAAAGTCCTAGAAGTTGACCTCTCTAGGTAGTGGACTGACTCTCTCCTAGTTTGGAGAGTGGAACCACTCTACATGACCTTGTCAAATGCTTGCTATCAATTCCTCTCATCCTTGCTATGCTTGTTAGTTAGGATTTCAAATTGCACTTAAGCTACTGGTTTTAATTTGATATAATTTGAAGGTCTAATCTATCTTGTGAGAATTTTTGAATCTCTATTCACACCCCCCAGAGCACTAGATCCAACACATACTTCTGATCGAGTAGCAAATATTTTCACAAAGCTTCTTCCCTAGGCCAGATTTACTACCATGGTGGACAAGCTGGGATGACTGATACCTATGGTCCAACTTGAGGGGGAGTATTAGTATATATGCTTTATTGAATTATGATATGTTATGTGTTGTGTTGTGTGCTTCATACATGTCTTTGAATTATGATATGTTACGTGTTGTGTTGTGTGCTTCAAACCTAACTTATCTTTACCCTTTCTTGTATCCCATATTGCCTAGTTCTATTTCTTACTTACTCTCTTAACCTATAAAATAGAGCATTGTATCAGTTATAACACATCAAAGTAAGACTTTTCACTTCTATATAGACCATATAGAGAAATTTCAGCCTCAATCAGACCAACATTTAGGCACCCGATTTCTTCATTGGTACAGCAGCCACAATCACTCCATCTTAGTTTCTATCAACCACTCTCATCCGAGCACCATTAGCAGTAGTCCAACCATCATCTTAGTTAACTTTTAGGTAGTCAGGGTGAGTACCCTCTCTCCTAACAAAGGATGTTCTGAAACATTGAAAAGTGAAAACCATGTCACAATTGGACAATATCATTGATGACTAGGATCTATAGTAGCAACTAGGCTTAGATTTCTTAATCCAACTGAAAATGTTCTAGTCATCAAATTGTAGGTGGAATTTTGTGGCATTCAAAACAGTAGAAACTTTGAGACAAATAAAAAACTTCCTCCTGAACTAGACTAGAATTTAGGTACCTGGTTTCTTCATCGCACAGTAGCTACAATCACTCCACTTTTATTTCTAACTACCAATCCCAAAGGAGCACTATTTTAGCAATCTAACCATCATCATATTTAATTTTCTGGTAGTCATTAGCTGGTTTCAACCACAGCGATGGGTGGTCATTTGGATCTGTAATTATGGCTGTAAAACTGACTTTAGCTTTGTAGAAGTAGAGTTTTAGCTTATTACCAACCCCCATGGCCAGAGAGACCGGGTTGGGGATCTTGTGATTGAACACTGAATTATTTATCCCTTTCTCGATGGCCTAATGATAGGCATAGATATTCAAAAGATCATCATTCGAGTAGCAGCTACGCCATTTACCAAACTGGCTACAAAAGTCGGTTACAAGCTAGCAAGGCCCTGCCCACTAAAGGTAGTTCACCCCAGAATCTCTTGGCCCATCCACAGAGGAAAAATGTGATTTCATTAGTGGGAATGGTATCAGGTGGTTAATCTGGTTGTTGTCAAAGATCAATGCCTCACTGCTAAGTTTTGAAGTTTATAAGATGATCTAACTGTAAAAGATGCCCTTCTTCTCAGGCAAACAGTAAGGAGAATCAATAGTGTAAAAGTATCATTAATCATGGTTGCTATCACATTAGGGAAAAGATCATTGAGACAATTCTGATACATTCTTCAACCATATAGAGTCGAATACAATTCTTCTACATATCCCTAGAAAGCTTCTCTCAGTGGTCATTCAGTTCAATTCACATTTAGCACATATGTAGATGGGCATATAGCAGTCAACCCCACACTAATACACACTAGTCTACACTCAAATGGACAAGGTGGAGGGGCTGATGAGTTTTACAAAAATTGACATTATGCACATCGTTTATAATATATGGTACATATGTCCATGTGTGCTTTGCCAATACCAGACTGAGAGAAAGTCAACTATAGCTTTGGTAGTAAACTTCAGTTTACATATACACTATTCATTTCTCTTGAATGTGGGTAGTTCTCATTTTTTATGGAGAATTAGTGACTTAACTTAGTGTAGTTAGTGTGGCCAATCTTTTCTGCTTTTCTTCTTCTTCACGTGTTCATGTCGCTTGAAATGAAAAAAAGGGACAATTAGTGGTTGTGAGTGGTTAGTTTTTTAGGTGGTTGCAATATATAGGCCTATTGCTGTTGGGCAATTGGTTTGAATGAAAGAACAACCTTTGTTTTCAAAACCCATTTATAATGCCATGGTAAGCTAATTACATTGTGACTTTGGACTCAATGACTTAAGCTGAAATTCTTGAGAGTTTTGGAGTTTGTTTGTTTTTATTGTAGTTGTACCTAACATGTGAATCTTGCCCTGCATATATTCTGTTTGAAGGTTTGACCTCTTTCAGATTATGTTCTTTTAGTCATCCATCAAAGTCTTTAGAATTGAATTGAAGACTGCTTGAGCTTAATTCGTTTTTGTTTTACATGTTTTTGAACTCTGGATTTGTTTCCGTTGAGGTCTATTTCTGTTCTTTTGACGATAAGGCTTTGTTTGCAGTCTTCTTTTTCTACATATTCCTATATGGTAGACCTTTGTGTTAACAACCTCTTAGGATAACTTCCGAGAGCATGATATTGAAAAAATATTAAGTAAATTACCCCTTTGTTTAATTATGTTAGGTTCAGAAATGGATTTTCCCAATCACGTCTAGTATGGGCTCAAATCAAGGAAGCACAGACACATTTTTAGACACGGACACAAACACTGACACGGACACGGAAAATTTCAAAATATAGAACACAGACACGACACTGGATGAGGGAAAATATTTTTTTAATATATACATATATGTGGGTGTTATTAACTGAAATATGTTTCAAATTTATCGAGATCAACATATCTATGTATATATAATCGTATATGCATATAGAGGTGTGTCTTTGTGTGTGTAGTAGAGATAATGTGAAGAAGAAAAATAGACGTGTATTTTTGTAAATATAGTATATTACATATTTTTTATATATACAAGTTCATATTACTCATTTAACCAACTTATTAGACCATAATTTGATTCGTAGTATCTGGTTCAGCTTAGACTTTACCTATTGTTTTTTTCCAACATATTTGCTTGTAATTGTGATCAGATATGAGCTCTATGTTACATTTTCTCAGTAATAGGACATAACAATAGTTGTATATTCAACATTTGTGTTGTAAAATAGGCTATTACAGTAGCTGTTGTTGTAATGACGTGTCCAGAAAGTGTCCGGGCTGTGTCCGGGGTGCAGAAAAAGATCAAAATGAACTGGACACGTCCCATCCATGTCCAAAATGTTTTGGGCCGTGTCCGTGAAGTTTCTGTGTCCAAAATGTGTCCGACACAGACACGGGGGCTGTCTAGAAGTGTCCGTGCTTCCTTGGCTCAAATATTCAGGTTCATAAAATGAATAGGTGATTTGATCTAATCTGGTCTGATCTTATCCTTAAACTATAAAACACCTACTTTATAGCTTTTGAACATGAATCATAACTTTATTTTGACAAAATGTTATTGTTTGAACGATAGAAGATTATTTACATGCACTACTTGCCTAAGACGTCCCTAGCCAACATGGTAGAATGTTAGAATTGGCTCCTCTTGGAAAATTGATATTCAGGCTATTACCAAGGTGATTATGCTTGTGTTACCACTTGAAAGATAATAAACACCATTTTAAGTCTAAAGGCAACATCCTTACTTTGTTAGCTTCATTCGAAAATCAGTTGCAAGTGGTACACTGAATTCTGCTTTCAGCAATGCTACTTGTGATATAGCATTTATCTGCAGGCTCCCCCCTACATAAGCTATTGGATACTGCTACATGTTTTATTTAATATAGAGTTTTTTGTATTTTCAGACCAATGAATGGAGGTCTGCCTTGTTTAATGACTACATTATGGTATGGATCCAAGATATGAGGCTCGTCATTCTTAGAACTATTAACTTTTTTTTGTTTGTGTTTCTGGTTTTCAATTCTTTCTTTAAGTAGTCATAAACAACTAGTGAACATGATTCACTTTGTTGATCCTTTTGCTCCTAAAAATCCTTGTTTTGTGGCTTAAACTTTCCTTGCTATTAGCTTCGCTTGCCAAGTTAATAACCTGGAGGGTGGAAAATGCGGCCATAAGGGACAGCCAAAATTAATTGGGTAATGTAAAATGGTGTGAAAAAATCATTAGGAAATGTTAGTTTACAAGTATTTCATTAGTTAGGATAGTATTAGAGTAGCCATTCAAATTTTTGTGAGGGGGCACCTTGTCTCCATATAGAGTTCATATATTATGCCGGTTAATCTGGTTGTTTTCAAATATAGTCCTCAAGTATATTCTATTTGTCAGTTGGCCTTAGAGATATTTAATTGTCCTCTATACATAAAATTTTCTAGTAAAGGAATTTCAAAGTCAAAAATCAAGTTTTCATGGCCAAGTAGCTGTGATAAAGTGACTTTTCTAATTTCTTTAATGCTTTGTTCCTCTAATATTAATCGAATTCAAAACCCTAATTCACCTAAAGGTTAATTGATCACTCAAAGATAGGAATCTCGATCCCAAACTTTACCACAATGTGGGGTATGCTGTTATGAAGCTATGGTCCAAATTTCATGTCATTTGACATTCCTAGCTCCCTCTATGATTTTTACAAGTTTTTGCTAATGTTTGCCTATTAATTGTCACGATATCATTCATTTTAACCTAAGCTTTCCTTTTTTATCTCCTTGGTCACACGGCGCTGACGTCAGCGATCCATGGGTCGCCTCTCCTGAGCAATCGCGACCATCAGATGGCGCGTCCATGGATCCTGAGTGGATCGGACGGCCATCCGGTCGTCCTCTTCCTCCGGTTGACTCGTGAGATCGTGGCTATAGCCACCTCGCACAAAGCCGATCCACTCCCCGCCACTTCGCACCACATCGCGCCAATCCAACCAAGGCAGCGCCTCCACCTCGCCTCCATGAACCCGCTAACCCCTCGCACGACCTCCGAAAACGACCGCAACCCCTCACACGACTTCACCGGTGAGACCCCTTCTCCAACCACCGCTGAGCCCAATTGGGCGTTCACTCCTTCCCCGATCTCGTGCCTATTTAAACCCCCTCATAGCTTCGATGGAACCCCTTTAGTTCACCCTTGCCTTCAATTCGCCCGAAGTAAGCCCGCATCGCTCCACCCTCAAGCTTCCCCCTCTCAGCCTGTCCGCCGTCGTCGAGCTACTGGACTAGGCTCCTCCCGGCCTGCTCGTCCCAAATTGGTTCACCACTGAGCCCCGAGGGACCTCAAGTCACCTCGACGGCACCTCAAAACCAAGCTTCCTCGCCCGCTGCTCTTGCTTTTCCCTCCACCCGTCGTGAGCTGCGCTGCTCGCCAGACTTCTAGCAGACCCAACGTCTCGCGGGGAGCTACGACCTGCAAGCTAGTCGCCTGAGCTTGGATCTCCCTTGCGAAGGTGATCCCGGCCTCATTCTCACGCAAGGACGAGCATAGCCATCACACAGGCTCGTCGGAGTTGGACCTGGTAGCCTGTGTTGCAGCGCAAAGCAAGAAGAGAAGGACCCGCTCGAGCTTAGCTGGACCAGTAGCAGCCCTCCACGTGTGTCCAAGTGGACAAACCAAAACCTACCAAGTAAGCCGGATGTTATCCACCTCAGCTATCCTAAATCTCTTACAATCTATGTGCGCAAGCTCTCGACCGTTGGATCTGGTCATCCAACGGTCCATGTTTTTCTAGTTTTCGATTATTAACTCAAAATCCAGTTTATGACCTAATCTTGAGAAATTCGTAAAAAATAGTAGGAGCATCAGAAAAATATGAATAAATACTCTATTTTGATCAGAAAAATACGAGGGTCATGATTTTGACATCTTTTGACCCTAAATCTAACTCGAGTAAATGTTCATGCCTAAATATGTTCATATCTTGATTAATTATTTAGAAAATACTCGAACATGTCCAAATCACCAAAAACTTGTGATCATCACCTTTTTGCATATATATTATTATGGAATGATCAGATCCCTTTATTATGGCTCAATTATCAATAAAACCTATTTATCACTCTTTTCCCTATTTGGACTTATCAATATGTGCATAATTAAATAATATGATCTATAGACCATGATTCTGACTTTAAGATCCTACTCTGATGTGACAATAATAATCTTGGACTCAAATCCATACTCTAAGATTCGTACTCAACTCTCATGACTCCAAAGCTATAAAAAGGGCCTTTTTATATACTCTTTAGAATAAGGGTAATTTGAACAATATATCTAATAGATACCAAATCTCTAATAATTTCAGGAAATCAAAGGTACCAGTGAGGAGCATCTCTGGACTCCCCATTTCTGAATAGAAGGTATGCCATTACCCTCATTTAGCTCATACTAGTGAATGGTTGTATTGTACTTATAACAGACTTGGTATATGATAATGTTTGAATTGGATATCTATGTATGATTGGTTTTGAATGATATTTTTGTATAAGGTATGTTACCACATATGAACATTAAATGCTTGTTCCATTATATTATAGCACTATATATCTTTGGTAAGCATAGTGCTTAAAGGTGATCTATCTCTTTGGTAAGAAGATCACCATATGAAATGATTTATCTCTTTGGTAAGCGGATCATGAGGCCATAAAGCATCTATCCCATTGGTAGGCAGATGCATGAGTATATAATGGAAAAATAAACCTAAAACATGTCTTTGAATTTCTATGCAAACATCTTGGTTCATGAATATGTCTATTTTTACTATACTGTGCTAAAGTCCTAGTTTTAATTCTCCTGCCATGTCTCTTATGTTTGTTTTGCCAAGATATAATGAGTGGTATTTTTGAAGACACGTAGGCGTACTCAGTACAATATATTTATATATTGTGCTGATGTGTACCCATTGCAAATGTTTTTCTTTAGGTACCTTCTGCTTAGGATGCTTATGATGAAAGAAAGATGATGTTGCTACTCTATATGCTGGCTCACAAAAATCAGATCTATCGTGAGGATGCTAAAGCTAAATGGGACTCTTAGATTATGTTTCTTTTCTTCTATAATTAGTTTCTCATGTATTAAGTTTCTTCTGTGGAACTCCTATGCCTTCGGGCCCCTATGTAATGAACAATTTGGTTTATGTATGGAAGTTTTTTATTCGGTGCATTTATATATTCATGTGTTTGATCCACTCAGGGACGGGCAACTTTAACTCTATTGTACGCCTTATGTTGGCGCCTGTGGTGTACAGTGGAGTTAGGTTGTTAATCCGTGATAGATGGTATCAGAGCAGGCACATGAATCAATATAGATGTATCAAATAATTAGTAACCTTACCTAGACCTAGGGTAACCCACATTTAGCAGTAAATTGACGAGGTGTCTAGAAGGGTACCTTGCGGAAGGTTCTGACATAATCACTCTCCCCATCCATTTTCACAGTGCGAGGGTACCCGCCGCAAGCTATCTACCTGGCTAACGCAATTATTGTTAAAGTGGGCACCCTTACCTTAGAAAAATCTTTCCTCTCATCTTTTTTCAATTAAGGACTACCCCCAACCAACCCATTTAGTGGATAATATACACTAGGATTCTCATCTACTTTCTCTCTCATAACCATGATCAATGATATGCTCTCTCTCTCTCTATTATGTGGGTAGATTAGGAGAAATGGGAACAACTAAAAGATATGAAAAATTGGGAAAAAAAATACATGCCATGATTGCTAAATATTTATTGGTTGCATTATGATCTATCTCAAATAAATCTCTAAACTATCTTTTATACAAACTTGCAGATGCCTCCAAAACTAGGTCCAAGAGAACAAGATCTAACGATGACTCTGGTGATGAATCTCAATCACGCCCTAGTAAGACCAAGGTAGTAGGCAATTGGGAAGAACAAAAGAAGGTGATGTTGGAATGCATGCATGCCCTAGCCCTAAAATAAACTAGAAATAATGCCTCATCCTCTAGGACCAACCATGAAACCACCATTAGTGACTTCCTTAAACTCAAACCTGAAACCTTTCATGGAGAAGACTTAGGTGAAGTCCTAGATAAAACTGATGCATGGATCCTATCTGTTGAAAATGCCTTTAGAGCCCTTAAGTGTCTTGAGGAAGATAAGGTCACCTTTGCTACCTACCAACTTAGGGGGTCCGCGAAGTTGTCATGGGAAAGATGCCCCCATAGGTTGGGAGGAGTTTAAGGGGATCTTTACCAACCGTTTCATGCCCATATCAGCTAGGAAGGAGAAGAAGAAACAGTTCAATAACCTAACCCAAGGAAACCTATCTGTTGCTGACTATGTTAGGGCCTTTAGACTCCTTGAGCACCATGCTCGCAACCTTGATGAAGATGAAAAGATTGAACACTTCATAGATGGCCTTAACTAAGAAATCAAAGTTCACCTTTGTACCTCCACCCATCCTACCTTCGAAGTTGCCATCAACAATGCCCTTACCCAAGAAAGAACCTTAGGAAAGAGCAAAACACCAAGCTTGGGATACCTAGGTCTAACTGATGCATCTGTCACCAAGGGCAAGGAGAAGGAATATGATAAGAAGAAGCCTAGCATCCATGGCATGGGAAGAGGAGGAGGAAATCACCATCGAGGTCAATCACACCAAGGAGGACCAAGCCGGGGAGGCCGAGGTCGAGGTGGATCATACAGGGGATCATCTTCAAACCCCAACCGTTGCAGAAACTGTGGAGGAGTACATGCTGGAAGATGAAAGTTTGAGAAACATGTATGTTACTACTGCAAGAATGAAGGACATATGAGGTACAATTTCCCAAATCTGGTCCAGGGGGCACCTCAGAATCGTCCTGTCCCATTACCTCAGCCTGGAGCTCCACCTGCTCAGCCAGCTATCCCTATAGCCCAGGCCCAGCCAGAACATCGTCAGGGCCGAGTCTTTGCGATTGATGCAGAGGAAGCTAAGGCCAATGACAACCGTCTGATTGAAGGTAATAATGTTAATATTTCTTTTTGTGATAAATCTTGGAAAACCACAATTTCATATAAAATCATAATGTAGGTATGATATGTCTCCAAGATCATCCTATTGTGGCCCTATTCGATTCAGGATCAACACATACATTCATATCTAGAAATCTTTCTTCCATGCTCAAGTTCGAGATCAATGATCTAGGTTATATCTTGGATGTGACAACTCCCCGTGGCTAAATTTATACTTCTCTTCAGAAAACAAAAACCTTGCCTTTTTCTTTTGGTGGACATAAATTTCAATCTGCTTTCATTCTTCTTGATATGGAAGATTTTGATCTAATTTTGGGAATGGATTGGCTCTTTTCCAACTTTGCAATGCTTGATTGTCGAGGCAAGAAATTAGTCTTTTGTGCACCCAATTCTAAACCTTTGACTATTTCCGGGAGAAAAGAAAGAAACCGAAATGTGATTATATCTTCTCTTAAAGCCGAAACTTTGATAGCCAAAGGATGTAGAGCCTATCTTGTTGTTGTATCCATGCCTGATCCTAAGGTGAGACCTATAGAGAGCTTGGATGTGGTGAGAGATTACCCGGACTTTTTTCCTGAGGAGCTTCCAGGGCTGCCTCGAGATCGTGAGATTGAGTTCTCAATTGAGTTAGCACCGGGCACCGCACCAGTCTCTAAGGCACCTTTTAGGATGGCACCTGCCAAGCTTGCAGAGCTCAAGAAACAACTGGAGGAACTTCTTGATAAAGGCTTCATCCATCCTAGTACTTCTCCTTGGGGTGCTCATGTTCTTTTTGTTAAAAAGAAAGATGGTTCAATGCGAATGTGTATCGATTATCGCATGATCAACCAAGCCACCATTAAAAATAAATATCCCCTCCCAAGAATTGATGACTTATTTGACCAGCTTTGTACTGCCACTGTGTTCTCCAAGATTGACCTTAGATCAGGTTATCATCAACTACGGGTAAAAGATTGTGATATTCCAAAGACAGCTTTCAGAACTAGATATGGACATTGTGAATTCATGGTGATGTCATTTGGCTTGACTAATGCTCCTGGAGTGTTTATAAATCTGATGAATACTGTCTTCCAGCCATTCCTTGACAGCTTTGTTGTGGTCTTCATTGATGATATTCTTATATATTCAAATTCTGTTGATCAACATCTTGAACATCTCCAGAAAGTCCTTGATGTTTTGAGAGCCCAGAAATTGTATGCTAAATTATCTAAATGTGAGTTTTGGATTGACCAAGTCATGTTTCTTGGACATGTCATTTCGGGTGGGAAAATTTCTGTTGACCCTGCCAAAGTTCTAGCTGTCCTTGATTAGAAAGCCCCTACCAATGCTTCTGAAATTCGTAGCTTCCTTGGCCTAGCCAGCTATTACCGTCGTTTCATCCTTAATTTCAGTAAAATAGCCCTACCCATGACTAAACTCACCAGAAAAGATGTCAAATTTGTTTGGACTCCTGAGTGTGAGGCTAGTTTCCAAAAATTGAAATCTCTCTTGACTTCTGCTCCTGTTTTGACCCTACCTTCTGGGAATGATGGCTTTGTAATATATTTTGATGCTTCTAAAATGGGTTTGGGTTGTGTCCTCATGCAAAATGGTAAAGTTGTTGCCTATGCCTCTAGACAATTAAAACCTAATGAGGTCAATTATCCAACTCACGATTTGGAATTAGCTGCCATTGTCTATGCTCTCAAAATCTGGATACATTATCTGTATGGTGCTACTTTTGATATATTCACAGACCAAAAAAGTCTCAAATACCTCTTGACTCAGAAGGACCTCAATCTTTGACAGAGGAGATGGTTGGAGTATCTCAAAGATTATGATTTCACAATTGCATATCATCCAGGCAAAGCCAATGTTGTAGCTGATGCTCTTAGTCGTAAGAAGTCGATTTGTGCATCAATGCATCTGGAACCTTCATCTTCTGGGACATCTCAAGCAGATTCTAGCTCTATTATTTTGGTGAATATCAATATTATTCCTAGTCTTCTTTCTGAACTCCTGATATCTCAAAAGAACAGCCCTAGTTTGGAGGAGATGACAGCTCTTGTGGCAAAGCCCCAGACACATCTATCTGTTGGTATGGACGGTGGACTAAGGTACAAGCATAGGATGTGGGTACCGGAAGAGTCAGAGATTAAGAAGTGTATCCTGCAAGAGGCACATGGGTCTAAGTATTCCATACATCCTGGATCTGCTAAGATGTATAAGGACCTACAGAGACACTTTTGGTGGAGAGGTATGAAGAACGATATCGCTGAGTTTATCTCTAAGTGTCTCACTTGCCAGCAGATTAAGGCCGAGCACCAACGTCCCGGTGGTCTATTGCGACCCTTACCATTTCCTGAATGGAAATGGGAAAACATCACCATGGATTTCTTGGTGGGACTACCCAGGACCAGGAAGGGTCATGATGCGGTTTGGGTCATAGTAGACCGGTTGACCAAGTGTGCACATTTCTTACCTATGCGGACTACGGCCAAGGTTCCTGAGCTTGCTGAGTTGTATATAAAGTAGATTGTACGGCTGCATGGAGTACCAGTTTCTATCGTTTCAGATCGAATTCCAAAGTTCACATCACACTTATGGAAGCAAGTGCAGAATGAGCTGGGTACATAGTTGAATTTCAGCACAGCATATCATCCCCAAACAAATGGCCAGTCAGAACACACTATCCAAAATCCTGGAGGATCTTCTCAGAGCATGTGTTTTAGATTGGGGAGGATCTTGGGATTACTACCTTCCATTAGCAGAGTTCGCTTACAACAATAGCTATCAATCTAGTATTGATATGCCACCCTATGAAGCTCTCTATGGTAGGCCATGTAGATCCCCTCTTCATTGGGATGAATCCGGAGAAAGGAAGATGCTAAAGTCCAAGGAGTTACAATTATATGCTGATAAGGTGTCCTTGATCAAGCAGAGGTTGAAACGGGCCCAGGATCGTCAGAAGTCATATGCAGATGCAAACAGGTCTGACAGACAGTTTAATGAGAGTGACTATGTATTCTTGAAGATCAGACCTATCCGTACCATAGCGAAGAACAAAGGGAAGCTTAGTCCGAGATATGTGGGTCCTTTTGAGGTTCTGGAGCGCATTGGCGAATGTGCTTATCGGCTTGCTCTTCCTCCACAGTACAGCATGATGCATAATGTCTTTCATGTATCCAACTTGAAGCAGTATGTGAAGAATGATAGTCATGTGCTGAATCATGAGCCTCTTGAGTTGCGGGAGAATCTCTCTTATCCAGAACAACCTACAAAGATTCTCGACTCTAGGGTCAAGGAGCTCAGGAACAAGAAGATCCCGATGGTGAAGGTACAGTGGAACCATAACGGTACAGAAGATGCTACCTGGGAGCCACGAGCAGATATGGAGCAACATTTTCATCACCTCTTTCATCCAGTTTAATTTTGAGGACAAAATTTCTTTTAAGGTGAGTAGTATGTGATAAAGTGACTTTTCTAATTTCTTTAATGCTTTGTTCCTCTAATCTTAATCTAATTCAAAACCCTAATTCACCTAATGGTTAATTGATCACTCAAAGATAGGAATCTCGATCCCAAACTTTACCACAATGTGGGGTATGCTGTTGTGAAGCTATGGTCCAAATTTCATGTCATTTGGACATTCCTAGCTCCCTCTATGATTTTTACAAGTTTTGGCTAATGTTTGCCTATTAATTGTCATGATATCATTCGTTTTAACCTAAGTTTTCCTTTTTTATCTCCTTGGTCATGCGGCGCTGACGTCAGTGATCCACGGGTCGCCTCTCTCGAGCAATCACGACCATCAGATGGCGCGTCCATGGATCCTGGGTGGATCGGACGGCCATCTGGTTGTCCTCTTCCTCCGGTTGACTCGTGAGATCGTGGCTACAGCCACCTCGCCCAAAGCCAATCCACTCCCTGCCACTTCGCACCACCTCGCACCAATCCAACCAAGGCAATGCCTCCACCTCACCTCCACGAACCCGGTGACCCCTCACACGACCTCTGAAAACGACCACAACCCCTCACACGACTTCGCCGGTGAGACCCCTTCTCCAACCACCGTTGAGCCCAATTGGGCATTCACTCCTTCCCCGATATCGTGCCTATTTAAACCCCCTCATAGCTCTGCCGGAACCCCTTTAGTTCACCCTTGCCTTCAATTCGCCTGAAACAAGCCCGCATCGCTCCACCCTCAAGCTTCCCCCTCTCAACCTGTCCGTCGTCGTCGAGCTGCTGGACTAGGATCCTCCCGACCTGCTCGTCCCAAATTGGTTCACCACCGAGCCCCGAGGGACCTCAAGTCACCTCGACGGCACCTCAAAACTGAGCTTCCTCGCCCGCTGCTCTTGCCTTTCCCTCCACCCGCCGCGAGCTGCGCTGCTCGCCGGACTTCTAGCCGACCCAGCGTCTCGCGGGGAGCTACGACCTGCAAGCTAGCCGCCTGAGCTTGGATCTCCCTCGCGAAGGTGATCTCGGCCTCATTCTCATGCAAGGACGAGCACATCCATCGCACAGGCTCGTCGGAGTTGGACCTGGTAGCCTGTGTTGCAGCGCAAAGCAAGAAGAGAAGGACCCGCTCGAGCTTAGCTGGACCAGTAGCAGCCCTCCATGTGTGTCCAAGTGGACAAACCAAAACCCACCAAGTAAGTCGGCTGTTATCCACCTCAGTTATCCTGAATCTCTTACAATCTATGTGCGCAAGCTCTCGACCGTTGGATCTGGTCATCCAACGGTCCACGTCTTTCTAGTTTTCGATTATTAACTCAAAATCTAGTTTATGACCTAATCTTGAGAAATTCGTAAAAAATAGTAGGAGCATCAGAAAAATACGAATAAATACTCTATTTTGATCAGAAAAATACGAGGATCATGATTTTGACATCTGCTGACCCTAAATCTGACTCGAGTAAATGCTCATGCCTAAATATGTTCATATCTTGATTAATTATTTAGAAAATACTCGAACCTGTCCAAATCACCAAAAACATGTGATCATCACCTTTTTGCATCTATATTATTATGGAATGATCATATCCTTTTATTATGGCTCAATTATCAATTAAACTTATTTATCACTCTTTTCCCTATTTGGACTTATCAATATGTGCATAATTAAATAATATGATCTATAGACCATGATTCTGACTTTAAGATCCTACTCTGATGTGACAATAATAATCTTGGACTCAAATCCATACTCTAAGATTCGTACTCAACTCTCATGACTCCAAATCTATAAAAAGGGCCTTTTATATACTCTTTAGAATAAGGGTAATTTGAACAATATATCTAATAGATACCAAATCTCCAATAATTTCAGGAAATCAAAGGTACCAGTGAGGAGCATCTCTGGACTCCCCACTTCTGAATATAAGGTATGCCATTACCCTCATTTGGCTCATACTAGTGAATGGTTGTATTGTACTTATTACAGACTTGGCATATGATAATGTTTGAATTGGATATCTATGTATGATTGGTTTTGAATGATATTTTTGTATAAGGTATGTTACCACATATGAACATAAAATGCTTGTTCCATTATATTATAGTACTATATCTCTTTGGTAAGCACAGTGCTTAAAGGTGATCTATCTCTTTGGTAAGCAGATCACCATATGAAATGATCTATCTCTTTGGTAAGCGGATCATGAGGCCATAAAGCATCTATCCCATTGGTAGGAAGATGCATGAGTATATAATGGAAAAATAAACCTAAAACATGTCTTTGAATTTCTATGCAAACATCTTGGTTCATGAATATGTCTATTTTTACTATACTGTGCTAAAGTCCTAGTTTTAATTCTCCTGCCATGTCTCTTATGTATGTTTTGCCAAGATATAATGAGTGGTATTTTTGAAGACACGTAGGCGTACTCAGTACAATATATTTATATATTGTGCTGACGTGTACCCATTGTAAATGTTTTTCTTTAGGTGCCTTCTGCTTAGGATGGTTATGATGAAAGAAAGATGATGTTGCTACTCTATATGCTGGCTCACAAAAATCAGATCTATCATGGGGATGCTAAAGCTAAATGGGACTCTTAGATTATGTTTCTTTTCTTCTGTAATTAGTTTCTCATGTATTAAGTTTCTTCTGTAGAACTCCTATGCCTTCGGGCCCCTATGTAATGAACAATTTGGTTTATGTATGGAAGCTTTTTATTCGGTGCATTTATATATTCATGTGTTTGATCCACTCAGGGATGGGTAACTTTAACTCTATTGTACACCTTATGTTGGCACCTGAGGTGTACAGTGGAGTTTGGTTGTTAACCCGTGACAGTAGCTCTGCAATTTTCCTTACAAAAGTCAAGTTCTGTAGTAAAGTAGAAACAGCCATGGGGATATTTTTCAGTTTAGTTCAGCCATCAGCACAACCTCCAACAGCATCATCTGGGGTTATTGGTGCCTCTTGCCAAGGTCCACTCATGGCTTCTGCAAATCCATGTATTTTGTATCGAGCAGTGCATTTCCAAATGAAAATGCAATCCGCTTTCTTGATGAGCAATGGGGATGAACTCACGCCCTCACACATCCTACATTTTATCGATGGGTTCCCTTTTTTTTACTGCCTAAGAACTCATGGAATCTTGGACCTCCACTCACCACTCATGAATAACCGAACCTTCCACCACTCTTAAATTTTACTTTGAAGTATAAAACACATGGATTGTATTCGCACCTAGAGCGCTGGTATGAAGATCCACCACCAAAGTTTGGAGAGTGAGGAACAACAACATCGTTGTGACATAAGGGAAATATTCTCATCTGATCCCCATGCTTTCTTTATGTATTATTTTATATAAAGTCCATCGAAGTGAAGTTGCGTAGCTAGACAATAGTAGGCAGAGCACATGGTCTCATTTAGAACAACTCAATGTCATGAACAATGAGTGTCTAATAGTTAAGTATGAGTTTACGTGCTGCTAACAAACATTACTATAGATTATAGCATACGCTTGGGCTCTTCCCTAAAGAAGATATCAGTGAGTGAAGCAGACAAAAAATCAATTGTTATTGTCTCCATTTGATGGAGTAACACTTTTTTTTGTTGAAAAGATGAATAGTGAAAACTAACATAAATTGAAAGTAACCAGAAAATTAAAGGCAGAGAGGTATAGAGAGAATTAGCTAGAACTATCTTCTTCCAAGGAGGTACATAAATAGAGGCTGACGAGGGAAAAAGTCTTGAGAGTATTCCCATGGGTTTGCTGTTGCCGCCTATCTGGGTTAGTAGTTCAGACATCTATAGCCACCAGGAAAAGTTCAGAAGGTTGTCCAGATATTTTTTTTAGTTTAACAAGTAGAATAAATTTATTTAATTGATCAATTAAATAAGAAAGGTATCCATTTCTACATAGGATATTTTTTTGGTCTCAATCAACGCAAGTGAGGTAGTGACAGATGGACCATACTATTCTACTGTTTAGAGTTGGATACATTCTTATCCATATCCCTAGCAAGCTTCTTTCAGTGGTTATTCAGTTCTGCTCACTGTTAGCATATATGTAGATGGGCATACAACAGTCAAACTAAAACAAATACACACTAGACGATCTACTCTACACTCAAGTGGGGAAAGGTGGAGGAGGGTCGACAAGAATTTTGACAAGACCTATCATCAGTGTGGTTCATCAATTCTAATATATGGTATATTTGTCATACTTCCTTTGATGATAGCAGACTGAAAGAAAGTTGACTCTCAGTTTCATAGTGAAGTTTAGTTTACATATATCTTATTCATTTCTCTTGAGTGCGGACACTGTTCTTTGTTTTTGTATAATTAGTGACTTCTTTTATTCAAGCTGGAGTGTAGTGTGGTCAAACTTTTCTGCTTTTCTCCTCTGTGTGGTCACGTCAGGTAAAATGAAATAAAAGACAAAGATGGACGATTAGTGGTTGCATATGGTTATGTTTTCAGATGATCATTGTATTACATGCCTATAGCTTCCTGCACAATCGATGTGTATAAAATAACAACCTAAATTTTCAGAACCCATGTATAATGACATGAAGAGCTAATTGTAATATAACAAATTTAGTAGGTGTACTTCTTCATTGACCTTCATAAAAGTTTATATACTTAAAGTAGCAATGAAACTTCAGAATATATATTTCCTCTCCTTTTTACTTCCAGTTTGTTGAAATTCATTCTAGTTTTTTGGTTGTGAATATCGTGATCTTTGCAGTGGTGACTGAGGCAGTGGTGGGAGATACCAAATTTTTTGGTACAATATTGCATTCAGATACGAGGATGTACAATTGGCTTCTATCCATGATAAAATGGACATCGAGTATGCTTCAAATTTGTTTGATTTACTCATAGTTATGTGACTGCAAATTTATTCTCTTATAAAGACTTTTTTATAAAATAGAAAGCTAGAATAATAAAAGTTTACTAAGTTTGTGTGTAATGTATACATGATTACAGTAACTAACATGTTGTGAAATTTCTTGTTATCATTTCTCATTTTATGCCACATGATACTTAAGTGATAAAATTACAACTTGCAAATTTTTGTTTCACAAATAATATAAATTCCCCCCTCCAGGCTTTAATGTAAAGTACTAGATAGGAGAAGATATCTCATTTTGTAATGATAACACTCAAGACTTTTGCAGTCCTCAATCATCAGGTATAACATTACATAAACCAGCTAGTAAGATGTAAAGAGTGGATCTGAAAAATGTCAATATCAGGGGGTTTCTTGGTGACAGGAAATGGGTGAGTAGGCATGGAAATAAGGAAATGTAATGATCTGACCAGTTATTAGAATCAAGTGTATTGAAGAAACAATTTGACATTTCATTCTATACGAATTATTGATTTCAACAATATTTTTGTATAGCTTTATACTATTTGCTCCAATTATAAAATATATTGTATTTGAATTGTACTCTAAACTATTTATAAACAATGTGTGGCTAAGCTAATTACCAAAGATGCAATGCTAGTTGGGTCTAGAATGAGGCATTCTACTACTAATATGTGACAACAATTGTCTCATTTCTATGTTTTTTCTTTGGAAGCATATGAAGCATCGTATGTGTCGCTGCGAACACACCAAATCGACTAGGGAAATTATCCCTAGAGTTTACCCTTTTAACGGCAAACTACCCACTTGTAAACAAGCTGGTTGATTTGAGTATAGAAGGGATCGGTCCCAAGGAACGGCATTATTAAGCGTCAATCAAAAACAAATTGCGATGAACAAAACGTAAATTCCCATTTTAAGAGTTTGAATAAACTAAAACAAGAAAGTAAAATTGCAGAATTAAAATAATTTATCAAAAGAACTAGAACAAAAGAAAGTGTTGCAGAAAGGAGAATTTATTGGGTTTTAATTCAATTGATGGGAAATGTTGGAAGTACGGATTTCACCCCCATGGGACTTCATAATATCTTAACTAGTTTTAATTCCTTTTTAGATAAAGTTAGATTAGGACCATGTAGATTTGTTCCTTTCGGAAACAGATCCCATGGATTAAACTACCCGTAGATTTGAGGTCTCATCATTCTGCAGGTCCTGGTTCAATCATTCAACAAATTCATGTCCAAGGTCTCATCAAGGAACATGTGAGTTCTATTTGATGTCCTGGTTCACAAGTCTGAGGTCTCATCATTATGAATAATAACGGTCATGAAGTACAAATGATTAGTTCATAATTCACATTGTTAAATGAATAAAGACTCATCTTTTATTACTTTAAAGGAATTATAGTTTGCTAAGACAAGTTATGGGGCTCATGGGGCTATTCCCCATGTCCCAGCAATGGAAGGACTACTCCATATCACTCATAGAAACAAGAACAAAGCTAGGAAGAATAGAGATTATGTTGCTAACAACACGTTGCGGACTCCATCTCTCCTTTCCTTGCTTTGTTCCCTCGAGCAAAGTTCTAGATGATAGGGGGGTTGATGATGTGTTTGTGCACTCCCCCCTCCTTTTATAGCGGAAAAAGCATCCTCGAAACCCTAGAATAGGGCATGGCAGCGGCTGGAAAATCCTTGAGTCGGTGTGCCAGTCAATCGACTGGGTGGCCAGTCAGTCGACCAGCTTAAATGTTGTGTTATTCTCAAGCAAGGGATGCTTAACTATTTGACTTGATGCTTCGGTGCCAAGAATTCTAGTCGACCGGTTTGAGGCGACTCAACTGGTTTGACCATGCAAAACATGCCTTAATAGGGTTGAGTCGAGCGACTAGGGTGGCCAGTCGAGCGGTTGGCAATTTGCGGCTTCTCCATGTATGCTATTGAGTCAATCGATCGGAGGGGGCGAGTCGACCGATTGGGCTTCTAGGAGGCTGAAGTCGGCCTCTTAATCTTCAAATTTCTCGAGGAAATGAAGTCACAATCTTGGACTTGAACGAGTGACAAGGGACATAATACCTACAAAATGAGGAAAAAATAATGAGAAATCTAATTAAAGAAAGAAAAATAAGAAAATTGTAATTAGTTCCCAAAATTAAAGAAAATAAGGAACGTAATGTCCTAAATAATTGACCTAAACAATGTGATCAAAGTGATGAATATGTATTCATCAGCATCCTAACTAACGTAAAATATGTTTGAAGAGTCCTAAATATAGTGAAATGTTCATAAATAATATCTTAACCTAACTCCTTACCCTCGTTTACATTTTACAATTTGAATAATGACTTTTATAATGAGCTATGGCTGATGTGAGTGTGATGGTGAATATCAACAAATCCAATTTAGGTTTCTGAGTTGAACACTAGGAAATTACGCATATGGACAGGTACTTAGAAGTGTTTGGAACCAAATTTGATTGAGGGGATAATTATCTCTTAGAAAGAGCTCTACAAGTTACTTGAGTGGAATGAGTGGACTATTTTACATGTTGCTAGATTTATTTTTCATCTTTTATGTGTATATAAGAAATATAAGTGAAGTGTATTTTGTAAAATAGAATTTTAGTAGTACAAAAGGATTAGAAAGATCTATTTGTGGTTGGTTGTTCGGGCATGCTTCAAAGTGATGAATCATTGAATAATCAAACCCATATGTGTTATGAGTTTTCTCAGCAGATATCCTAAGTTATTTAAGAAGATAAATGCTTTATGCAAGATATTCTTTGATTTTCTACTTTATAGAGTAATATATGGAAACAAAAGTTGTGTGTGGGTAGGGTCTCTATGATGTGACGATCATGTGCAAAAAAAAACCTTAAAAGGATATTTATTCTCAAAGGAGAGAAGTAATATATAGATGAAAGGAAAGGCTAGTAAATCAGTAGAAAGATCTTCAAAAAAATGATCGGATAGAAAACTAGAGAAGAATGAAAAATCCAAACACTCTCATCACTAACTGAACTGAACAGGTGGTAACATAGAATCATGTGGTCTAAACAATGATTCTTGCACTAGATAATGAGGGATACAAATTTAGAATGGCTTATGTACTATCTCTGAGGGATACGAATCTACAATGCTTATGTACTATCTCATTACGGCTCCATGCTCTAGGAAATATTTCCTAGTTACATTTGTAAATGAGACATTATACTCAATGTTTTTTCCAAATGTATGCTTGTGCGTTTTTTATACTATATACAAATCTGAATTGGTTTGTTACAATGTTGATCCGCAACCTACCTCATGCAAAATTTTAAAATTATAGAGATCAGACCTGCAAAATTTCATGGCTTAATTCGTTCATTTTGTCTTTAAAATGGGAGATGTTGCATTTATCAAAAAATTTGTCGAAATTTCCAAAAAATTCTGTTTCCACATCGTCAAAACGGCATTCAAATTGGAATCGGCATACCTCATTCCCTACTTATTTTCCACTTCTAGAGATGGCCTCTTAGAGAGGACATTCTGGTAGTGTTCCAATTTAATAACTAGATCAACTGACTGCTCCCAAGAAGGAATCTTTTATTGCCATCCAGGCTAGAGGCCAAGTCCACAACATAAGCTAGTACTTTGTTCTGCTAAATTGCAAAGGAAACTAAGACCCAACCCGCAGTTCCCGGGAGCACCTTTGATGGTTCTTTGTATATCAACAACATTCATGAAGAACTAAAGAAGTCAGTACTGATTCATCTCCCTAAGTTCGGCCTCAGAGTTGTGAAAGCATAGTTGCCCACAATAGGCTTGGCCCTGGAGATGACACCTAATAGGGTGCTTTTGCTAGAATTGGGCATGCCAACGAGGGCAATATCTGCTCTTGAGTTCTAGCCTCTAGGATTGTTTATCTTCCAGAAAACCAGAAGTTAGTGAATACTCATCATCATTCATATCGTGAACTCTAGATTCAGAGGAATCAAACTCTAAATGATCTTCATCTTTCTTTTCACAACCAACATTTGCTTCCCATTTCTTTAACTTTTTATAATGTCCAGGAGCTCTATCAAAATATGCACTATCAAGGCCACCTTTTCCTCCACGGGCTATTGTAATTGTTCGGCTTTGCTGCATTAGCTCAACACCTCTGTGCTTAATGAATGTCTTAATGAATGCATCTACTAAATGAAAAGATTATACGTCAGACCTATTTATGTATGATTGATCATGATGTAAGTTCAGCTATGTGCTTCTCATTTTGAGAAGTAGATTCTAGATATGTCCTCTTAAAGCGGCCTTCATGCCTTCCTGGTAGTGTTCAGTTTGAGAACTAGACCCATCAATTGCTCCCCGGGAGGAATCCCTTTTATTTCCATCCAGACCTAAGGCCAAGTCCACAACATAAGCTAGTAATTTGTCCGGAAAAATCAGCGGATAATGAAGACTCGTCATCATTCATATATTTAACTTCGGGTTCAGAGGAATCAAACTCTAAACAATCCACATCTTTCTGTTCGCAACCAGCACCTGCTTCCCATTTCTTTAAATTTTATGATGTTCAGCAGCTAAAAACTAAAGCAGCTGGCAAAGTGAACTGCAAAGCGCTTTCCTTGAAGACTCCCATGAGAATGTTACGAAAACTGAAGTTGTTATCCATTCAAGAACTAGAAGTGAATTCCTCAAATGATTCTATCTCTGAGTCTGGGTCTTCCCATAATGAACCAGACAACTCCAATGTTATCTCCAATACTATAAGCTTAGTATTTGTCAAGGAAACTGCAAAAAGAATCGTGGAAGTAAGCTTCAGCTTCAGTTTCTCCTTTTAATCCTAGTTCCTTACTGCCTCCGTATGTGTAATAAAATCTTCTGTAAAGTGAGCTCGTCCAGGATGGTCTCATAGCTGTAGCAAATGCTTTTTCTTATACTTGGCATGTTTCTGCAAATGCTATTCCAAAATGCACTCTCTAGATGTTGGTATGAATGATACTTATGATCATAATGTGTATGCTTGCATTTAATGTTAAATCTGATTAATTTGAAATGACATGCTCATGATTTATTATCTAGGTTGCTAAAAAAGTCTTGTAGTCAGGGGCGAATCTAGGGGAGAGGGTAGGGGGCCCTCCCAAATGCAAAAATCAAAATATAATTATAAACTTATGTGTGAAGAAGTGTATATGGTAATGTTGTGTTGTTATATTGATATGTACAGCCCTATCCTATATATAGGAAAGGAGGCTATTACAAGGAAGTGGACTAACCCTAATGGGCCATGGACAACATGCCCATGTAGACAATAGACTTATAACCTATTAACTAAATTGGCTATATTCTAACACTCCCCCTCAAGCTGGAGCATGGGTGAACGCATGTCCAAGCTTGGAGTTACATGACTTAATTGAATGATATGAAATCAATGACAAATGAAAGATAGATATGTCACTCACCATACAAAATTATTACTCCCCCTTAAACAATAAAAACTGAAAAGATATGATGATGCCTCTTTGAGATGTATTCTATAGGTTGGAGAAGCTCGAGCTTTGAAAAGGGTCTTTCTCTTGAAGTGCATCTGGAATGAAAAACATCTGAAGCAGACAATCATAAATACCACGACTACGTCGTCTTCACTGGAGAGGAATGTGGAGTGGAATAAGCACACTTAACGCATGACACGTACATAACATGGCATGAACGCAGAGGCACAGTGTCAATGTAGTAGTGGAGATGTCTCTGAATTGTCGAAGAAGTGTAGTCAACCAGAATTAGCGTAGATGACCACCGACGTGCATAACATGTCACGAACATGCTGGTGAGGTGTTGAGGTGGCGTCTCAACACAAAAGTAGCATATGCAACTCGGAGAAGACATGACGAAGTAACTCAATGAAGATCACTCTGAATGAATCCTTGCAGATACAATTTTGGCACAGGCTTTAAGAAGACGAGCTTCGAGGATGACGAAGAAACCATCTGGAACACCATCAATGCAGTATGGATGATCAACTGGAACGTCATCAACACCAATGGGACTAGAGGCCGGAATATGCACAGCAAGCTCTTATCATGGCGTACATAATGCAGTATGAATGTAGGAGTCTTGGTGTCAATGCTGCAACTGTGAGATCCTTCAATGTTGTCTGAAAAGTAATGTGATGTTAAGTGGGAATGACGTGCCACAAAGACATCAAGGAACCAGATGTGCTGAATAATACGAAGCTCCATGAAGATAGCATGGAATATATCGTCTTATCTCATCTCATCTCATGTCTGTCTCCTCATATCCTCTCTCTCATGTTCTCTTCATACCCTCCTCTCTATATCTCTCTTTCCTCTATTCCCCCCCCCACACCAAATACGATGAGAGTGAGTAGATGGTGTGGAAAAAGGGAAATATGACCCCCCGCACATGGAAAGACACACACATGAGGGATGGGAAGGTGGGAAAGGGAAAAGATCAAATGAGAGGTGCAAAAGGTAGAGAAGAACAAAAAGAAGACTACCGGAATGGAAGCATCGGTAGAAAGAGGAGATACAATACCAAAATTTTGCTCAGCAAGGGAGGAAGTGGCACTACAGGAATGGTTTCTCGGCATGAAAATCGATAATCGGAATCGATATGCAAAAATACCCAGATTAAGATCTGAATAGGGAAAATAAATGGATCTTAACCTAAAAAGGACATTTGCCCTTAGGTCGACAAATGTGGGGGGTTTTGGGGGCGGAGCCCTCGTAAAAAAGTTTTTGTTGGGTCAAAAAATACTAGTAGGATTTGATTATCATAAGTATTAGAGGAGAGATGGACTTTTGGAGGACGTCATTACTGTATTTGGAAGTGGTCTGACTGCTTTGGACATGCCGTGTGACTTGTCAGGGGTAAGACACAAACTCATGATGACATGTTGTGTGGGCTGCTGACACGCCGTGTAGCTTTGACGGCGCCAAACAACATGTCATGTGGGAACGAGACATGCCATGTCGGATTTCGGAGGCGTGAATTGGATCTCTGGGGACACGTCGTGTTCCAAGTGGACACGCTGTGGCTGAGGCATAACTTAGATGTCCGCCGACACGTTGTGTTTGTTGTGATATGCACCGTCAGAACAAGTTTTCGATCGAACGCGGCATGTGTTTTGAGCGACACGTCATGTCTTTTGCTTTCTGGACGAAACATCGTGTCGTCAGGGTGATTTTTGAAGCGCGACACGCCATGTTGTTTGGACAACACGTCGTGTAGGCGGGGGCTGATGCACCATCTCGACGAGAATTCACGCCATCAAGGAGATAAGTACCCCGAGAATTAGCATCATGGGTCATTGGGAATTAGCGTCGTCTTTTGTACTCCTTTGATCATGAACATAGGTGATTCCTTGCTTGACCACAGCCGGATCTGGATAGAAATTAGCGATGTCTAGGGTCCCGAGATGTGGTGTAGAGATGAAGCGGCTGTACGTAGAGATAATGGATGTGCGGCGGCTCAACGCGGAGCCAGCAAGGCAACGAGGCGATGAAGACAATGGTGGTGGTTGCTGGAGCGGAAGGCAGATCTGCTTTGACGTGGTTGCTTCAATGGTGGCGACTGGGTATGGAGCTGCTTGAGATGTCGAGAAAAGTAAAGACAACGATGACTATGATGACGGCCATGAGAGAGACTTGGTGGCTTCCTAGATAATGGTCGGGAAGGATGGCATCGGCAAATAGCTTTGGATCGAAAAACATAGATTGTATGCCGGGAAGGTTGGTGTCGACGTACAAATCTATGTGCGAGTGGGAGAAATAGCCATGGAGGTTGGAAGTGCATAGCGACAGCCGACCTATGCCATGGAAGAGGCGGCGGTGGTCACCCGCAGGCGGGGGCGCTCTCCTTGTGCTCTCTTTAGGAGAGGAAGGGGCGGTGGCTGCTAGGGTTGGATCTGGCGCCGGGGAGAGAAGAGGGAAGGAGGGGCGGAGGCTAGGGTTCTCTCCTCAGGGCTACTACTCTGATACCATGTGAAGAAGTGTATACGGGAATGTTGTGTTGTTGTATTGATATGTACACCCCTATCCTATATATAGGAAAGGAGGCTATTACAAGGAAGCACAAAGGAAGCGGACTAACCCTAATGGGCCATGGGCAACAGGCCCAAGTAGGCAATAGACTTATAACATATTAACTAAATAGGCTATATTCTAACCTTATGGTAAAATATAACACATTATATATAAGTTTATGCAGAAAGTATGAACAAACAAGCTCTATAGTTGGACTGGTCTATTTTTTTTCAACTTGAAATTAGCCCCCCTAGTGTGACTCGGCTCCCCCTAATGTCACTTTCTGGATCTGTCACTACTTGTAGTTATATTAAGTTTGAGTTACCTTTCTGCCAACTCGCTATCAAACACCAACATGTAGCATATCTCTATTTCATAATTGCTCGCATGAAATCTGATTTGGATATTGCGCCATTATATGTTTTTTACTTGCCAATATCAAGTGTTCCAGTCATGTGGTATGTCCTCTCTATCTCCTTCATTCCTCGTGTGGGCTTTCCATCCAACTTCTATTTATAGGTCTGAGAGCATAAAAGTTACTGGAGCAGCTGATGGGGAAAGTCCATATGGTATTCTTGAGTCATTTGTTGAAGCAGTTGATATTGATGAGAAAAACTAAAACATATGAGAATAAGTGGGGAAATAATTCAAGCATCTCCCAAAAAGAATAGTCGGCTAGATAGATTTGTTCAAGCTTTATATTGAAATCTGTAGATCAGAATTCTACTTCACCAAATAAAGGTTATTCGACGAGACAATGAAAAGTGATTGATCGTGTGCCCAGTGTAGTTCAAAATTGGGTGATTTCAATTTAGGGACCTCAAGAGACCTTTGCAAATAGACCAAGGGTGCCTTTGAGGTGTGTTGGTTCTCTATTAAAGAAGCATCTTCCAAAGAAAGGTTTCAAATTAGATGTACAAAATCATTTGATTGTTTTATATATTTTAAGAAAAAATATGTATGATTCTTATTAGAATGGGTGATATTCAACCCAAAACCAATTGACAATGGGTGAAGGGACCACACACCTTATAATCTCTAGGACCTCCCCAGAGCTCAGCGATATGGGACTATTATAACATCCCGCTCAAGTGCAGCCACTTTTTTGGGCTTGCACTTGTTCTTTTTTAGGTAGGGTGTGGTCCTCACACTTATCTCATGGGGTCCGCATTGATACCATATTAGAATATGTGGTATTCAACCCAAAATCAATTGGCAATGGGTGAAGGGACTACACACCTTATAAGCTCCAGGACCTTCCCAGAGCTCAGCGGTATGGGACTATTCTAAAAATTCTTTTTGAAATATATGTATTTATGACTCTAAAAGATGTCTACTATATGTGGCCATCAAACTGGAAAATTTGTCCTTACTAGTATATGCAACAGAATTATGTGGTCATTAATACTACTAATGACTAACAATTTATATTACCGTTATTGGTATGCATGGCAGAATCATGTAATCGCTAATATTATCAACGAATAACCATTTTTTATTGTTATAACCAACAACAAAATATCTAAGTTGATGTTAACACCAATAACTACAAATTGAAATTAATCACCACAAATTTTATTTATGGCAAGACCAGTACGGAAAACATACGACGAAATTCTTTTCTTGTCATTAATAGTTATAACGAGTGAAATTTGGTACATTTACAACAAACATTTTCCATCGTTATTATATTATTTTCCTGCATTGCAAGTCTATTATACTAATAGGAAGGATAAGAATCAACATCCCAATTAGTGTTGGGATCCGGAGGTGTGCTTACTGGCTTGGCTCCCATGATACCAGTTTATTGTAATCAATCAAAGATATACTTGCGTTGAGATAGACAATCCGGAGGTGTTCTTACTGGCTTGGCTCTCAAGATACCAATTTCTTGTAATCGATCAAGGATATACTTGCGTTGAGACAGACATACTCTAGAGGAGGAATGGGATACTTCAATTTCAAAAAAATGGCACAATTTTCCTTGATCTTTAGTAATAAAGTGTTTGCTTAGATATTCCATGGAAGCTCGAATACTCTGATGGTCACTTCCAGTCTTCACCATTGTCTTCAACGCGGAGCCAGCAAGGCAACGATGCGATGAAGACAATGGCGGTGGTTGCTGGAGCGGAAGGCAGATCTGCTTTGGCGTGGTTGCTTCAATGGCGGCAGTTGGGTATGGAGCTGCTTGAGATGTCGAGAAAAGTAAAGACAACGATGACTATGATGACGGCCATGAGAGAGACTTGGTGGCTTCCTAGATAATGGTCGGGAAGGATGGCATCGGCAAATAGCTTTGGATCGAAAAACATAGATTGTATGCCGGGAAGGTTGGTGTCGACGTACAAATCTATGTGTGAGTGGGAGAAAGAGCCATGGAGGTTGGAAGTGCATAGCGACAGCCGACCTATGCCATGGAAGAGGCGGCGGTGGTCACCCGCAGGCGGGGGCGCTCTCCTTGTGCTCTCTTTAGGAGAGGAAGGGGCGGCGGCTGCTAGGGTTGGATCTGGCACCAGGGAGAGAAGAGGGAAGGAGGGGCGGCGGCTAGGGTTCTCTCCTCAGGGCTACTACTCTGATATCATGTGAAGAAGTGTATACGGGAATGTTGTGTTGTTGTATTGATATGTACACCCCTATCCTATATATAGGAAAGGAGGCTATTACAAGGAAGCACAAAGGAAGCGGACTAACCCTAATGGGCCATGGGCAATAGGCCCAAGTAGGCAATAGACTTATAACCTATTAACTAAATAGGCTATATTCTAACCTTATGGTAAAATATAACACATTATATATAAGTTTATGCAGAAAGTATGAACAAACAAGCTCTATAGTTGGACTGGTCTATATTTTTTTCAACTTGAAATTAGCCCCCCTAGTGTGACTCGGCTCCCCCTAATGTCACTTTCTGGATCTGTCACTGCTTGTAGTTATATTAAGTTTGAGTTACCTTTCTGCCAACTCGCTATCAAACACCAACATGTAGCATATCTCTGTTTCATAATTTCTCGCATGAAATCTGATTTGGATATTGCACCATTATATGTTTTTTACTTGCCAATATCAAGTGTTCCAGTCATGTGGTATGTTCTCTCTATCTCCTTCATTCCTCTTGTGGGCTTTCCATCCAAATTCTATTTATAGGTCTGAGAGCATAAAAGTTACTGGAGCAGCTGATGGGGAAAGTCCATATGGTATTCTTGAGTCATTTGTTGAAGCAGCTGATACTGATGAGAAAAACTAAAACATATGAGAATAAGTGGGGAAATAATTCAAGCATCTCCCAAAAAGAATAGTCGGCTAGATAGATTTGTTCAAGCTTTATAGTGAAATCTGTAGATCAGAATTCTACTTCACCAAATAAAGGTTATTCGACGAGACAATGAAAAGTGATTGATCGTGTGCCCAGTGTAGTTCAAAATTGGGTGATTTCAATTTAGGGACCTCAAGAGACCTTTGCAAATAGACCAAGGGCGCCTTTGAGGTGTGTTGGTTCTCTATTAAAGAAGCATCTTCCAAAGAAAGGTTTCAAATTAGATGTACAAAATCATTTGATTGTTTTATATATTTTAAGAAAAAATATGTATGATTCTTATTAGAATGGGTGATATTCAACCCAAAACCAATTGACAATGGGTGAAGGGACCACACACCTTATAAGCTCTAGGACCTCCCCAGAGCTCAGCGATATGGGACTATTCTAACATCCCCCTCAAGTGCAGCCACTTTTTTGGGCTTGCACTTGTTCTTTTTTAGGTAGGGTGTGGTCCTCACACTTATCTCATGGGGTCCGCACTGATACCATATTAGAATATGTGGTATTCAACCCAAAATCAATTGGCAATGGGTGAAGGGACTACACACCTTATAAGCTCCAAGACCTCCCCAGAGCTCAGCGGTATGGGACTATTCTAAAAATTCTTTTTGAAATATATGTATTTATGACTCTAAAAGATGTCTACTATATGTGGCCATCAAACTGGAAAATTTGTCCTTACTAGTATATGCAACAGAATTATGTGGTCATTAATACTACTAATGACTAACAATTTATATTACCGTTATTGGTATGCATGGAAGAATCATGTAATCGCTAATATTATCAACGAATAACCATTTTTTATTGTTATAACCAACAACAAAATATCTAAGTTGATGTTAACACCAATAACTACAAATTGAAATTAATCACCACAAATTTTATTTATGGCAAGACCAGTAAGGAAAACATACGACGAAATTCTTTTCTTGTCATTAATAGTTATAACGAGTGAAATTTGGTACATTTACAACAAACATTTTCCATCATTATTATATTATTTTCCTGCATTGCAAGTCTATTATACTAATAGGAAGGATAAGAATCAACATCCCAATTAGTGTTGGGATCCGGAGGTGTGCTTACTGGCTTGGCTCCCATGATACCAGTTTATTGTAATCAATCAAAGATATACTTGCATTGAGATAGACAATCCGGAGGTGTTCTTACTGGCTTGGCTCTCAAGATACCAATTTCTTGTAATTGATCAAGGATATACTTGCGTTGAGACAGACATACTCTAGAAGAGGAATGGGATACTTCAATTTCAAAAAAATGGCACAATTTTCCTTGATCTTTAGTAATAAAGTGTTTGCTTAGATATTCCATGGAAGCTCGAATACTCTGATGGTCACTTCCAAAATGGATGATATCATCTACATATACAATCAGAATAACTAGCCCAAAGTTGTTTTGAGAAACACCAAATGATCAAAATGTGGGCAATTAAAGTTAAAGTTAGTGTGAAGAATACAAGATTGTATTGAACGTAATGGGATAAGATGAATACAAGACTGGACACCCCTGTCCTATATATAAGAGCAAGGGAGAAACCCTGAGACTTGTGTCCGAAGTAATTTAAACGGGCCGAGACACTAAAGGCCCACTAACTAATTAACATATTAACTAAATAGGCTAATATAGACTCTTTAACACTCCCCCTCAAGCTGGAGCATGGGTGAAACACATGTCCAAAGCTTGGAGGTTACAAGACTCAATAAAAGAAAAGATAAAATTATAAAAGATAAATATCACTCCCCATACAAAATTTGATACTCCCCCTTAATTAATACTCCCCTGAATCATATGATGGCGCCTCTGTTCTTTGAAATTATATTCTGCAGGCTGGAGATTCTCTAGCTTGGAAGGTCTTTGGAGTGCATCTGGAATGAAGAACATCTGAAAAATGGAGCATGCGGCTGGTGGCGACGTGATCGGCAGCAACATGATGGCTGAACTGGCTGCGGTTGTCACTGTTGATTGGCGGCGGTGGCACTGCTACTGTGCGTTGACAGCGTCGGGCGTACGGTCGGAGGGCATGGGCGGCGCATTGGCAGGCAGCAGCTGTTGCTGTCCTGGCCGACGGCGGCTATGACTCCGCTGATGGTTGCGGCCAACGGGGGCAGCAGTATTGTTGTTGGGAACCAACGGCTCTGTTGTTGGCCGCGACACTTGCACTGAATGCAGGAGGATGCGGCAACGGCGTGATGGCGACATTGACAGTTGTTGTCTACGGCAGTTTGATGGTGGCTTGACGGGAGCTTGATACGGCGGCTTGATGCGGCGGCGGGATGGATAGCGTCGGCATATAGAAATAAAAATAAATCTTAAGGAGGAGGAGAAGCCATGGAGGCCGGGATGTGCCTAACGGGCGGCCGGCCTAAGCCATGGCTACGGCGGCCGCCCGCAGGCTGGGGTTCTTCCCCTCGGTTGCTCTCTGGAAAAGACGAGGGGCGGCGGCTACGTTTCCCACAGGAGCAAACACGCTTTGTTCACGCAGAAATTACTGTTCACTACGTCATATTGTTCACGTCAGAGTTACTGTTCACGCATATTGTTCACCACCGGAAACACTATTCAAGCAGGCAACCAGCTGTTGTGCTGGGTTGGGTTAGGTTAGGAACCTTTCTCTAATACCATGTGAAAAATAAGATTGTATTGAATACAATGGGAGAAGATGAATACAAGACTGGACACCCCTGTCCTATATATAGGAGCAAGGGAGAAACCCTGAGACTTGTGTCCCAAGTAATCTAAACGGGCCGAGACACTAAAGGCCCACTAACTAATTAACCTATTGACTAAATAGGATAATATAGACTCTTTAACACTTAGCAAGAATTTGACTTAATTTATCAAACCAAGCTCTTGGGTAGTTTAGGTCATAAATGGCTTTTCCTAGGCAGCAAACTTTAGAACACTCTCCCTGAGCAACAAATCCAGGAGATTGCTCTGTATACACCTCCTCGTGCAGATCGTCATACACAAAGGTGTTTTTGACATCTAATTGGAATAGAGGCCAGCCTTTATTGACAGCCGCAGATATAAGTAAATGGACGAGTTAAGACGAGATACAGGCCAAAAAGTCTCAAAGTAATCTACACCATAAGTTTGTGTATAGCCTTTAGCAACAAGGCAAGCCATAAGGCATTCAACTGTACCATCAGGTTGATATTTAAAGTAAAGATCCATCTACAACCCATAGGAGAGACATGAGCAAGGGCATCTACCAAGTCTCATGTATGTTGTGTATGAAGAGCTCCTATTTCCATCTCCACGACACGACGCCAAGCAGGATGTGTCAGGGCTTCAGCCGTAGTCCTAGGCACAAAGACAGTGGAAAAAGCAGTACTCAAATTGGCAAACTTGAACCAAGATTAGTTTCACAACATAATTGCTAAGAGGATGTCAAGTACAAGTGTGCACCCCTTTCCATAAGCCAATCAAAATGTCCAAGTCAGAAGGTACCCAGTTGTTATCATGATCTTTCGATGAGGATGCAGGACTGGTTGATGGAGGAGCCATAGAGGGAGTTGTATTCTTGCGGAATCTTTGGTAAAGTTGAGGGGAACAACAACAGGCTCTGCAAAATATGGCGCAACAGGTAAAATACATAGAGTTGATACCATATCAAAAAGTATAGTGTATCTTTAAAAACACTATATTTGCACTAACGAACCATTTCTTAATTGTCGGGTCATAGCATTTGTACCCTTTGAAATTTTAGAGTACCCAAAGAAGATACAATTGTAGACCTCAAGTCAAGTTTGGTTAATCTAGTTTGAACATAGTGCACAAAACATGTACTTTTGAAATTTTTAAGGGGCCCAAAAAAAGGAGGAGCCTCGGGGTACAGAATACTAAATGGGATTTGATTGTTTAAAATAGAAGAGAGGTTCAGTTTATTAAACATGAAGTGGGAAGGTAACTACCCAAAACATCTTAGCGACGTGATAGTCAAACATAATTGTCCAAACCATGGTTATCAGAACCGAACCTAACCGTCCGGTTGAACTACAAACCGGTCACTCTACCGGTTCGGTCCCCTCCCAAAGCCGGAAATGAAGTCTAACCGGCATCAAACCAATGAACCGACCAGTTGAACCAGTGAACCGGCCCGATTTTAGCCAAACTGGTCGGCTCTCTCACTTAGCAAGTAAATGTACTGTTGTTTCTATTTTTGTTAATAAATTTTAAATACTATATAAATGTTGGTATATAAATGTCAATGAATAGAATATGTGTTATTTGCTTTGTTTATCAAGTTATTGTGAGCAGTTGTGCGATTATTTGTGTTTCATAACTTTTGCAAGGATATTTTCCATGAGTATCAAAGACATATATTTTTAAATTACTAATGACATCATGTTGGCTTCACAGTTTGAACCGGACAGACCACTAGTTGAACCAGTGAATTGGGAACCAGAGGCCTCACTGATTCTCTAGCCGGTTAGAGTCTGACAACCTTGGTCCAAACAATTTCTAGAAGATGATCGTTCTTTCTCTTTGCAAGACCATTCTGTTGAGTGCAGGAACATGATGTTTGTCGAATGGTGGCGTGGTGCCAACTTTTTTACATAAAGTATTGACAGAGTATTGCATGAATTTTAGGGCATAGCCTGTCCTAAAGATTTTTATGGGCTTATTAAATTGAGTTTTAATTTCAACAAAAAAGCACTATTCATGTCAAGAAAATGTGTCATTTCCTTAAATAAAAACAAACAAGTAGCAGAGAGTAATCATCAATAAAGGTCTAAATAGTGAAATAATGTCACACTCATTACTAAACATGGTCTTTATGAGCATGCACAATATTAAAAACACATCTAGTTTGTTTTCCTAATTGGCATGTATAGATGGAATTAAGTGTCTGAGCTTTGAGGTAGAAGGGTGACCTAGGCGATAGTGCCACTGAAGACCAAGAACTGATGAAGATAGTAGTGGAAGATAGTATAATTTGTCTGGTCCCTGATGGCCCAAACCAATCGTTATCCTCATATGCAGATCCTGAAAGACACGTCCATTAGGGTCAAACGTAATAGAGCACTGAAATTTTTTGATAGTTTTACTAATAGAAAGTAGATTCAGAGGTGATCGAGGAACATATGAGGCCAGTCTGAGTAAAAAATTATTCGATGTTTGAATATTTCCAACCCCATGTATTGGGGATTGAATGCCATCTGCTATGGTGACAAAGGGAATAGATGAAGCAGTCATATCACAAAAGAGTGTAAATTGCCAAAAATATGAGTAGAAGAACTAGAGTCAGTGACCCATTTGTTTTTCACCATAGGGAGTCTAGGAATTTAGAAAAGTAGAATCATCATCAGGGCGTGCAGCCTTAGTCGGAGTAGGGAGTCTCTCTTGGAGTCATAGTCACAATATACTCTCTTTTTTAAAAAAAACATTTAAAACGTGTATTATTCACGTGTCGTATATGACGGGCATTTTAAACTCCAAACAAAATAATACGTTTTAAACGCGTTTAATTCACGTTTTATACGCATATTGCATTTTAAACGTGTTTAATACATTTTTTTGTCGTTTTAAATAGTTATGTACTTTTGCTTCACATTTGTTTTTTCCACATCCTTTTTTACTTGTAGCGGGGTTCCACTAAATTGTCCAACCTTCCTCCTCTATCCCCCGACACACTAGGAGTCACCTCGACATTCTACATGTACGCTCCATCTTTCTCCTCCATTCTCTCCCTTTCTTCCCTAATTTGTGCCTGCTGCTCCCACTTCTTCCCCTTCTTCCAATATTAGGGTAATTAGTTTGATGTTTGGTCATTTTCAATCATTATATGTATGTGTATATATATATATTTTTATATATATGTGTGTGTGTGCGTGTGTGTGTATGTTTATGTGTGTGTGTGTATATATATATAATCTATTTTTTTCCGTCTTTTTTCCAAATAGTTAACCGAACTTTTACCGTACATTGATCGATTTTTATCCGAATTTTCCGTATAATTCCTGATTCCTAAATTTTTAAACTTGGCCGTATGTATGCCGAATATTGAATTTGTGACTATGCTTGGAGTAGTTTGTCAAATTCAGTGTGGATCCAATCTGCAAAAGCAGTAGAGGTTTGGCAGGTTCTTCCTCGGTATAGTCAGTAAAGGAATGATTAGCCTGTGTCTTGGGATATCCATGTTTCACCTAACAACACTCGGTTATTCCGATCACAAAAGTTACAGTGTCTTGAGCCAGGGGGTGGACCTCATTGCTAGGTCCAGTAGAGGGTTGGCTACGTTCAGGTCTAGAAGGGGGCCGACTACGTCCAGGTCCAGATGGCTCAAAATGACCACGGCCTCCACCATGGCCATGGCCTATGTCAAAGCTAGAGTCACCAGAAAGGACAACGAGAGTCAACGTCTCGGAGGAAGCAGACAGTGAAGGAGAAACAGACGGAAGGCGTTCGACTCTCTTCATAATATTGTGCAATTTAGGTGGAGGATCACTGGATAAGATCTTATCAACAACTCCCCCAAAGGAAGTCGACCATCTAGCAAAAAATTGTATTAAGTTGTAGTCATTTCCCTGCCTTTAGATTTCAGTAATGTCATATGACAGGGGATGGTAAACCTCAAACGTATCCCAAAGTGAAAAGTGTTGGTTAGAATAATCTTCAACTGAGTTATCATTAGAGAATTCTTTCTTTGCCAAATTCTTAAAATTTTCAAAGACCTTTTTAGGGTTTTATTAACGTGAATAAACATAAGATAATTGATCCCACATGACCTTGGTAGTTTGAAGTCAAAGCAGTAATTGACTTATTTTCGGTTGTGCATTGTTTATCATCCAGGTCATTACTCCTGAGTCGTCCTTAAAGAATGCTTGGTTTTCTCATCACCGGTCTCGATAGGATAGGTGGTGCAATGGTATTACGATGAGAGTATTGGCTTTAAGCATTGTCGTGCAACTCAAATGATGCAGACATCGTATGGTAGTTAGAACCATATAGTTTTATTGTGATCATACGAAGTGTTCTTAAGTTATCAGTGGAGGCCATGATGGAATCTAGTATGTGCTCAGTCCACACAAGTCACTAGAAATATATAGAAGAGTAGCAACTCAGATAGAAAAAGTGGCGTGAAGCATCACCCCAAATAACAACAATAGATCTCATAAACTCAATAAATGTGTACAAAAAGAAATAAGGAACCAACGCCACACCATCAATTATATTGGCATGTGACCAAGGTGGAAGAGAGGAAGTAAGTCCCTCCCCAAAATGTAAATCCAGACCGAGTAAGAGGTGTGTTATATCAGGAACAGTCTGGAAGGGTAGATCAAAAGCAAGTGCAAAGGGAGAAACAGAGTTAGGAAGGTGGATTAGTGATAGGCGGTGGGGATGGGTCAGAGGCGGTGGGTGGTTAGGAGCAGCGAGTAGTGATCTATGGCGAGGGGGATAAGTGGTGGAGGGGTGATGGGCGGCAGATGGTGATGGTGGGCAAGTGAAGAGCAGCGGGAAGAATGGATGGCTACATGCAATGGGTGGAGGTTACGGTGGCGGGTGGAGAAGAACAAGAGAGGTGGCGAGGATAGGGAAGAAGAAGGTGGCGGCGGGAGAGAGGGAATGGAAGCATTAGGGTTGGCTTGGGGGGGATCAAACCACTCAAATACCATGTGAGTAATGAAGTGTTTTATTGTTGAGATGTCTAAAACAAGACAGACCCTCTCTTTATATGGTATGAGAGAGGTCAGCAGATATAGAGTTCACCAATATGGGATAAAAGACAAAATACTAAAATCACAAAATAAATAACAAAAAACTAAATATATAAACACAAATAAAGATACAAAAACTAAACAAAATAGCGAAAGGTATCCCTTATTATTTGGGGTACATGAAGACTTAGTTATGATGTCCCCGGATTTTCTAAAACTTAATCTGATGTGTGACATCCAAATTGAAACCCTCACCTCAGCGAGAATCCCAATTTAAACATCACACACTAGGCTAAGAAAGAGAAAATCAAGGGATTCATAAGGAAACAACCAGTAGCACATGTACATGAACAATAATAAAACCATACAACACTTGTTCACTATTCAACATATAGTTACAATATGAATTATTACAACATTTGATATTACATATTGAACAGAAAACTTATACATATACATTACTACCACCAAACTATAGGATCTTAAGACAACAGGTCCACTTGTACATCAGCTCGCCACACAACTCTCACTATCCTGGATCTTTAAGATCATAACCACAACCTAAATAAAAGATTACATGTGGTACACGTCAGCACAATATTCAAGAATATTGTACTGAGTACGCCTACGTGTATTTATATACCTCTCATCATATCTTGGCAATAAGATAAAACTAATACTTGGCAGCATTAAACGAATATAAAGAAAAACATATACTGGCAAAAAGATATTCATTAACAAGAAAGAGAACACATATTTTAAGCACATTTCCATCGTATATCTCGTACATCTGCCCCCAAGGGATTTGATATTTTTAGGCCTTATGATCTACTACCAAAGAGTTTGAGATCATTTAATGTGTGATCTACTACCAAAGAGTTTGAGATCTAACACATGTGATCTACTACCAAAGAGTTTGAGATCACTTCAATGCACTATACTACCAACTAGTTTAGTGCTATCATATGATGGATCCGATATCTTATGTTTCATGTGTTCATAGCCATAAGTATGGAAAATCAAGCAAGATATCATACAAGAACAATCATTTCAATCAATACCATATGCCAAGTCTTTACTACCATATAACACAAGCATAATGTATAATAAGCCAAGTAAGAGGTAATGGCGTACCTTCCAAAGAGACATCCTAATCACATATTCCTGATGTCAACTATATCTTTGTTAAACCTGATCAAGACAAGATCATATACTATCGTCAGGTTCTCATCATCTTACATCTCATCTTAACCCTAATCGTGTTCATATTTAGGGTTTTCTTATCACATTAGGATATGTGCATCATTACTTGTATTCTTGTCTTAGATTCATCTTACGGATGTCATTTTTCAGATTACATCTCATTATCAAAGCTCATCATCTGAACATTAGGTTCCATATACTGATATGAGGGTTTTTTGGAAATTTCATCATTTATTGAGCATGTATGTACTTATTGTATTTTATCTTTAGTGTTATTATCCCTAATCAGCCATATTAATCAAATTATATGCTTTCGTGCATTAAAAACATAATTACTAGCATCAGATGTATTATAAGAATGAATATGGATTTACATACATTTTATCATAATTTTAAGCCATCGTTTGATATTTATTATACATTAAATAAGCATTACACATCTTACATGATATCACTGAGATTAATGCATCAAAAGCATGATATTATAGTCCCATCTTGTTCTATGCAATTTTCTGAGAAGTTTGGTACCTTATTTGCATTTTTCTGATAATCGAGCTAATTTCTACGAATTATTGAAGATCTATAGATTCTTACCTCTCTGGGCCAATCGCTGGCCGCCATGTGGCTAGGGCTGCTCCCTCTCTTCCAGCTGAGACTCGATCTGGGTCCGATGGTCGATCCATGGAATCATGGATCCGTTTAACCGGGTCGGGGCCTCCTCTCTGGTTCTCGTGTAACACAGGCGCAAGACCACGGCCGTGTATCCCCGTTCTCACTCGCGATCAGTCGTGATCACAGAATTCTTGGCTCTATTCTGCGTCGCCGCCTCGGGTGAGAGCTTCGGTGATCGACCGCTACAGTGTCCTCCTTGTGGCGAAAAGGTGCTCCTAGTGCCTTCGTTCATCATTGAGGTTGCAGGACGGCAAGGTCAGGTTGGTTCTGCATCCCCAATCTCCTCCTTGTCTCCACGCCCCGACGCCACCCTGCAAATGATGGGAAGACCTGCAGCGCCTCCGTGATCCCTCTCTATCTCTCTCTTACGTCTCCGCAAGGCTGGGCAAAGGCAAGAAACAGGTGTCGCAATCATCCTCCTTGTCTATCTCTTAGACATCCAGCAGCCTCAACCTCTCTTCCTCCACGCCATTCGGCAGCATGACCTCCTCACCGCCTCTGGTCTCCAGGTTGTTGCTATCACGATTCCTCCTCCCTGGCATTTGCTTCTAGATCCCAACAACAAGTCTGTCTCCATGGTGGCTCTACCGTAGCCTGCTGTCGGAGTGGACAAGGAAGGGGGAAAGCAGTTCTGAAGCACCTCATCTATGATTGAAGGTTTTTGGAGCATTAGCCAAGTCCAGTGGACCTTGATTCCATTTCAGTTGGAAAATGCAATCAGATGTTTGGGGCACTGTAAGTGATCAAGGGGTAGTAACTCATATAACAGGAGGAAACTTTGCACAAAGTTCCATTACTATTAATGGGTGGCTTCGGGATTTCTTATGGGCACAGGCCTCTCAGGTAATTCAGTCTTATGGTTCTTCATTATCTGCGTATGGTCTTTTTTTCTTAGGTGCTCATTTTGTGTCCCTCCTGTATATGGATGTGGGTTGAGGAGGACCCCTCCCTGAACTCGGGCTTGTCTGCAGTGAGGATGGAGCTCATCACCTAGGTAGACACCACTAGCACAGGAAGACCAACCAATCTTCAACTTCTCCACACCCCAAGCTTGCCTCTGTGGAGAAACAGCGAGAAAGGGAGGATCGTTCTCTCTACTGGAGTGGTGAGGCAGTTCGCCCAAGGGGTCAAATCGAAGCTCGTGGCACTACGGAGCCAACTACTCACTTAGTTCCATTTTGGAACCATGATCACCCACAAAATGGCGATCGCAGCTTCCAATTCCACTCACCCACGATCATGTCTAATTGGAATAGAAGGCAAAGTTTTGGCCATTGGATCCAACTCATCTAATGGTGTCCAGGAGGCCACGATGTGAATCCGTGGCTCCTCTTCCTGGTGAGCACGTGACACTTCCCAATTAGAACTTAGACAATACTATCAAACTTAGGTATATCAATAACTAATTACGACCATTATTTCACAAGGATCAAACCCACATAACTCTCTCTCCATGATACTCCAACTGCCACCAAAATTTAACCATAGCTCCATCATCACTCAAGCTACATTCCATTCCATTTTGGTGTCAAAACTCAACTATTTGACTTGTCAAAGAAATACCTCAACGAGCCATAAATTTTGGGATATTAATCATAATATAAATACTGATCACCAACCAACTTTACCAAAGCACATGTAACTTTTAAGATAACTCAACATGCACGAATTCACTTATGTCATTGGACATTTAAGGATTCCAAAAAGTCCACTCCATCACATCCGACACACCTTAAAAGATATTTTGTCTTCAAAATTAAGCCAAAATCCAGTCTTTCACATCATATACATCTTAAAAGAACTTTCGTCCTCAAAAGTAAACCATACTCATACTACTAGGGAAAACCTTATCTTGCCTTCTTCCACATGTAGGCACTATTCTATGTGTAACATATCCGCAAAGGTTACCTAGAACCATGTATCCAAAGCACTATTAGGGGGGGGGGGGTTTACAACCATCTTGGTGCACAAACACTCCATTCAAGGTTAAACTCAAGGTTATGTCATTACATATATCATATGCTAGGGTTGCATCCTCATCTTTACCCATGCATTGGGGTTCCTACATCATGTTACCATTTTCTAAAGGAGTTAACCCATTATCAAGGTGTCATCAACATTTTATTGAGGTAATTGTTAGAACATATTCAACATTCACATATGTCTTTTAGGAGGGAGTTAATTATCATTAACTCACTTTATCCATCTAGATCATATAAAAGTGTCATAATCATTTCATTGTATTAATATTTCAGATAATATTCAACATCTTTATTGAGCATTAGCACCACATTCATTATTTGCCATGTTCGTCGTACTAGAAAGGTCCAGTGAAATGCACTTATTGCGGGGAATGAATGTGAGGGCCATGAGCTATAAAACCCCCGAGGTTCTTAGAAGGGGGATGTGGAATAGGAAGAGGCATGTACAATCCCGTGTTCTGCTTCTTCCCTTTGGCATTCTGACATGTGCGACATTAAATGATGAACGAGTAGCGGGCATTCTGTTCAAAAGTGTACGTGTCTGTTAAGCATATAGCTAGCGTTCCCACTCGTAAGTTGGGCTCTGTAAATCAATCAACTCTGTCTTGGTAAACCAATACCTTGTCTTTTCTTGAATCCAACAACATTGGGAGCATACCGAGGGAATGAACAAAATACGAAGAGTTAACATAATATGCCACCCAGTTCTTCGATGGAGAATGTTGGGCTGGACCACCTCCTCTTCTTGCTATCGCTTCCGAGCTTGATACGGGCAGGTACCAAAAAGTAAGGAAAGCATAGGTTCGGTCCCGCAAAATCACCGAACCCCCTGCCATCTTCTTGTCAAAATGTTACAGCTTCAATATGTCGATTCCATCTCTCCGAAATGACCAAATGATATGCTAAAGGCAACGAATGTGAAAGCTTCAACAAGCAAGTAGAAGTCCCGTCCAGCCATTTTTTTGACTATTTCTTGAATCTTGAAAATCTCATCGTAGAGAATCCCTGCCCAACTCGATCGAGCACCAGTTCTTTCGGTGGAATCTTCTAGTTCTTCCGAACTGTCTAGGCCCAGGGAAATTGAAATGGGAAATTCCCTGGATGATTCAGTGAACTCGAGTTCTGAAACGTCGGGTTTCTCTTTCGGGGGATTCTCTTCGCTCCCTTTCTCGACCTGTCTATACTCTTTTTGTTGGGGGGGGGGGGGACTTCAAACTACTTGGACGAATCCGGGGAAAGTGGAAGCTCAGAGTGGCTCACTTCACTTGGCTTAGAAGACATAGAATGAGACGTCTACAAAATGCCAGTACCATGCAGCTGCTTCAAAGACAACGTGATGCTCCTTGGTCAAATGACCAAGATATTGGAGGCCTGCATGACCTTGTTCACGAAATGTCATTTGGCAGATTTGAGTTATACAACGAGGGTGGAAAGGTACAAGCAAGTCTGAAGTGACCTCTTCTTTCGTTTCAGAATCAAAGAAGATCGCGCTTCACAAAGATCATATCTTTATCCTTTGGGGGAGAATCGGTAAATGTAAAGGTTCGATTCCTTTAGCTCCTTATGATTGAACTAGTCGTCGTAGAAGGCAAATCCGATCAAAGAGGTCATGGCACTGTGGCTACCCTGAGTTGGTCAGAATTTACAATGACAAGAACAATCAACTATTGACTTCCTTAAGAACGTTAATAAAAAAATAGAGTGTCGTTATAACAGTGGAAAGAAAGTCTTTGCCGCCGCTTCTATGCTATGATTCGATCTGGAAATCTCAAAAGAGTGAAATCTAACCTTTTGGCTACCGTGAACGATATACTGAAAGAATTTATGATGATCCATCCAAGAAGGCACAAGCTTATCGTCAAATGTATCTTCTATTAATATTAAGAAGACCCCCTGGTCGTGTATCCAGGAGATGTTTTTTATTTGCATTCACGCCTTTTAGAAAGAGAAATTCTCTTCTCGTTTAGGTGAAGGAAGTATGACCGCTTTACCAATAGTTGCAATCTGGGGATGTTTCAGCTTATATTCCTACCCATGTGTCCCCCATTGACTCGTTCCAAAAACCTTTTGCACTTCCAAAGCAAAGAATGAATGTTGGAATTTCCGTCAAATGACCTGGCCTCCCCTAGCCCTTCCACCGTCCGTCGGGCTCCCTTTCCTCCCTTCCCTGCTCCCCTGGCGTAGGCCTACCACGCTTCGCGCCTGCGGCGTTTTCGCCAGACGGTCTTTGCCAGTAGTGCCATCCAGTGACTCTTGACTCAACAACTAAACCAGAGTCATCCAGCTACTGATTTATTGGGGTTAACTCCAACCCTTGTTAGTCTTATCCCTACTATTGTACTTTTTCACTCCTCTCCCTATTGGTCGAGCGGGTTACAATCCTCTGTCTTAGGTATAAGGTTTCTTCTCGTCTGTCTTAGCACTCTCTTCTAATGTATGGTTAGTTCCCTCCCTTTTTTCTTCGCTATCTAATATCGTTCCGACGTCAGTAAGATTGGTCTCTATCTCTGTATTATTCTGAATGGAAGAATATTCTTTGTTCTCCTTCAGTTTATTCACTTCGACTCCTCACACTACAGCGTGGCCTAGCCTTCCGGGGTCGGGTACTATGTTGATGAAGAAGGGCCCTCCCAGGGAGGGACGCTTAAAGACCCGAGGGATGCTTCATTTTGCCAAAGACCAAACCCCCAAACCACTTCTCTAACTAGCCTAGCATACTCCAATAGAACAAGCCTGATTTATATAATCGAAAGGGTGTGATACCACCATCTATCAGGCCCAACAAACAGTCACTTCTTTGATGCAGCAATAGCCAGTAAAGCCCTAATCTTCACAACTGGAGGGTTTTTTTGATAGAGTGGTCTTCTCCGCCCCTTGATCATCCGAGAGGAATGGAAGAAGAAAAAGAGCAAAGGACTCTCGTCCCTCCCGGGTAGGCCCAAGCGGGATCTAAGCCCTCTTCACTCCCGGACGCGGAAAGCAGCTTGTGTGGGCAAAAAGAGGATGAAAATCACCCCCCCCCCCATTTTAAAGATAGAATAAGAAGACGTGTTTCCAGAACAAAGAGGAAGGAGGTGTTGATTTCATACTCTTCTGGCCAGAAACCATTCAGTGAATTGTCTTATGTTACTGCCTTTCAAGACGTTCATTGAATCCTTCACGATGTTTTGCCCGGCGGGTCTTTGAAAGAATAGGTTGTTTGCATAAATAGTATGTGAGGGAGGAAGTGACATGAGATAGTTAATGAGGAAGGGGAATGCAATTTTCAAATTCAACTGACTTCCTTTGTATTCATCCCGCCGAATATGAAAGAGTCCACCCGTTTTAGTGATCGCTAGCCATTTTTTTCCTCCAGCGTAAGCATAAAACGGAAGATAAAAAGGCATGTTCATTACTGAAGAAGAAAGACGAATTCGATTTTGGAAATGATCGACTGGAGTTCTTTCCTAAGGCCTAACACTTTTTGTTGATTACTTTCTTCAGTTTCCTAATAGCCTGCCAATAGAAATCGGGCCCATCCATTCGAACGGTGGCCCAAGCCGCAAAGACTACGACGGAGATTCCGAAAAAGATCTTTTTAGCGGTTTCCCCAGAAATCTTGATCCACTCGTTTTTCTCACTAGCCCTTACTCTCCCTCCCCTCCCCTCCCCTTCCTCCCCGACCCCTCCCGGTAATTACTTGAGAGGACGCTTGCTTTTCTTTTTTTCTTTTTTGGTGTTGCGTAGAAGAAAACTTTCATTCAATGTGGAAACGGTAGAGCAAAATTAGATAATCTCCAACTCTGATCTCGCGGATACGGAAGTCAGTGAGATTAAGAGTTAACTTCGCGAGACACTAAAGGTGGGCCCACTCCTATTTGGACGTCAAGCCACCTGTAAAAGTATGCACCATTCTGTAGTCTTGTTTTTCAGTGGGTTTGGTCTTATTTCCGGCTTGCCGCAACGCAAAGCCAACTACAACGGTAAATTAGATATTTACGTGGACATGGGCTTTTGGTTGGGGACCTTTGTCTAACAGTATCCTGTTTATTTTTAATGGCGTTTGGAGAAAATTGTCTCATATGACCAAATACGAACTTTTTTACTTACATATCTATGTGTATTATAAAAGTGTCTGGTCAGGGTTTACAGTATTTGTTTAAGCTCACTTAGCTTTTATAGCCTTGGTTTAATGCCATTCCATATAATGCCGTTTGGAGAAAAATAATGTTTCATGCGACCATATATGAACTTATTTAGCTTACAGATCAATGTGTCTAATAAAAATGTCTGCTCTGGGTTTCGAGAATTTGTTTAAGCTCAGTTTTTTTTTTTTTGAAAGATGTTTAAGCTCAGTTGGTTTTTAACTGAGCGGGGAAATCATACACCCACACAACCTACCATGTAACTCAAAAATCTGGATATACTATAGGCAAACAAGTGAATTACACTCAGCACACAAATGATAATGTTAGCGCAAACACTCCATAACTGAAGCACCATCAGCCAGGTGTAGGTTAATTACAAGGCCGCCCTTCAAGTTACTTTGTCAGAATATCTCATTGGTGCTACCATCTCACCTCCCAATTGGAAAACCTTACCCTGGCATTTCCCCTGGCTGTAACCACTTTTGCTTGAATCGTTCAAAATATCAGTACTTATCTATAAAGTACACATCAGATTAATAACTAATAAAAACTGTTGTAGTTGATTTGCTGTTTATTTGAGCTTTGGAATCATGCCTTGTTCGGCGGCAGTGGTAACTGGCGCATCTCTCAGCTACCAACTGTTCTTTATGTCCAATTTGAGGGGTAGTAAAAAGCAGGTGTGTCCATCTCGTACCTGGGGCTGGGTCAAAATCAAGTTCTAAAAATGCATATCACTACCAGAAATTGAAAAGTTTACGGCAAAACAGCTGCTTAATGTCCAGATATAATTGTCCAACACGAACGTGGAAACGTCTGAGATGGTGAGACGGGAGTGATAATGATGGCTCTGGTGACTGACTTGCAGTGAGTGGCGGAGCGACATTGAGGCCTCATGAGGCCAAAGCCTCACCAACTTTTCTACAGAACACTCATCAAGTGTAAGCTAGTTTGGCTGGTAACTAATATTTGCTTTCCGTTTGTCCATTGGTGCCTATACTCATTGCACACCATGACCCAGTCTACTCAGTCTCGTACGCTTGTCATGGCTTATGGATCCTCCTGCCAAGGAAGTGAGTGACCTAGGTATCTTGTCCTCAGCTGCCTGCAATGTTGTGCGTTGCTCGAATTTAGAGTTTTTCTCATCATTGAGGTGATGCGACTAAACGATGATGTTATTAGATATAAGTATTTTAATTATTATCTCAATGTGCTTGATTTCTATTGTTGGGCATCAAGGATGATTCAGAAGAATCCTGAAAATCAAGAGAAAGTGGACCAAGAACCTGATGTCCGGAACAAGAAGCCACGCCACTTAAACTTCTATTGCCATATGTGGATGGTTTATTCAAAACCTCTCATCCTTGGAAGCCTCATTTTGCATGAGTTAGCTATTATGATCAGGAGGCAGAAGAAAATAGGTAATTATAAATAACATACTCATCGACCAAGTTCTCCTATAAAGACAGCTTCTTGCAATATAAGCAGGGTTGCTGAATCAATGGCGTTCAAATGTGTTGAAAAGCACTGAGACACCGTGGAAAAAGAACTGAAAGTACATTGGTAAAATCAGAACATGCACATGTGTTGAGAGCAGAAACATGAGTAACGGTTGTGCAAGTTCAACCAAGCTCCTCATGACTCCCAATCAAGTACTATAACCTGGACCGTGTGGAAGCCTCTCGCAAATCCTCTCAACACAACTCAACCCAACCGTAATCTCAAATACATTACTCAATCTCAACTCTAGTGCCGATTCACTTTTTATACTTGAGCTTTTGTTGCCCTAACAGTAGCGCAAAGCTCTTTTGAGTAGCGAACCCTTTCTTATCTGTTGTGATTCTTTTATATAAAAAAAATAATGTACTGGTCATCTATTCGTATCGTTTTAAAAATTCGTCTTATGATATTTGAGGTCTCACCCACTTTCAACTTCTGACTCCCTCACCGCTGACAGGCCAGCGGTGAAGGTGCTACAAGAGTGATACAGGTTTAAAACATAAAATAAAAAAAGTTATGCAGAAAGCGAGTTCACAAACAATGACACCAGAAAAGCAAAATAAATTATTATATCTTGCCAAATATCAAGGAAAGCGGCCATAGCAACATCAACAAGAAAATATCACAATCAATACAATATGCATACATCTTAAAAAATGTGTGAAGCGTAAGCAGATTGTCGACTGTGATTCTGAATTTTCCCCATTTTGTAGCTGTAAAAGTGCAGATTTGTTTTTTTACTGTTCATACTACAAGTATTTATAGGCATAACAGACTTGGAGGGAAACGCCCAAGTAGGTAAGCTCGGCACTGCAGAATGTCCTCTATATGGTTGGCTGCAATGCGCACTCCAATTGACGGACCTTCTAGCTGCTGAAGAAAAATTGTCCCATAACGGGATGCTGAAGTACGACATCGAGTAGAATATGACCAAAGGACTGCTATGAAACTGGAAAAATGTCAAGGGCTACCCGCATATTTTAAGACAGGATGAGGACATGAGTATCTTCAGTGTTCTTCACTGCCCGAAGATGAGTTGGGATAGAAACATGTCCATGGGAGAATCCCATCATGAGCTCTCAGTCGAACAGCAGAACTAATTTATAACACATGTTTCGAGATGCCCCACTGCTGTGTGCTCTTCTTCTACAAGCTGTAACATAGTGATTTTAGATATGAGAATTTGAACAAAGTCTGTACGCCACATGATTTTTGACACTCATGGGCATAAGAACAGGACCGTGTCAGCAATCAAACAGCTAGCGGAAAGAAGATAGAGCTTCTGCATGATTATTATTTTAACAACAATCGAGGGTGATTCCCCTACTGCCCCCATTACCACACAACTCAGGATACACTGCGAGGAGGTAAATCAAGAATGTTGAAGAGTATCAAATAATAAGTTCATTTGGTCTAACTGTATTTGTACTCAAGTATGTTTGGCCCAATCAAGTCAGAGATCAAACCTGTAAGTGAGTTTTGCATGAAAGAATGATCCTATTGCCTCTTGGTTCTGATTTTTAATATGGGTATCAGAGCAGAAATCCAAACCCCCAACTGTCCCAAAAGAGGGTGAAAAGAAGAGAATGCCCAAGTGCCCTAGCTGGTTTCTTCCTTAGTTAGCTGCTACAGGCTTTGCTTCATCTTTTCTGACATTTCTCTTCTTCCATGTTCTGCTGCAGCTCTCATTGCACCGCCATTGCTTTTGTTTAGTAGCTGGCATGCCCCTCTATGGCTGCCATTGTTGTTGTTCGTACCAATGTAAACCATAGGAACTGCTCCTCCCATGGTCTCAATTGTTGCTGCTCTTCGCCCTTTTTTCCCCCACTCTTATCTTCTCATCCTGGTGACTTAGAGGGGGCGCAAACATTGATGTTCAACAACCAAGTGCTCCAGGCCCCAGCTTCCTTCTGCCCAACACCATCACCTTTGTTCCTTGCCTTGTTGTTGACGATCTTCTGTCCATACAGTGTGTGTTATCGGATCCTGTCGCTGCTACCACCCCAACTTCGACATAGTGAGTGTCGTGCCTAGACGGCATGTAGCCATCTGTCCTTACTGATGCCCGTGCTTCCCCAACCGTGACAAGTCGTGTAGCCCATCACACAATATGAGATGTTGTGGCTATCCTAACTGTGATAAACTGTGTAGTCAGTCACATAATGTGTACTTTGGCTCGTGTACCTATTGCTGTAATGGTTTATTTTTATCAAACAGCTTGTCAAAAATATATTGCTAATGCTATATCTACTGAAATGCCTGAAAAGTTGGATCGGTAAAACAGGGGTGTGAATCAAACTTCCATGAAGAGATATGTATCTCTACATGCTACGCCTTTCTCTCCCTTCTTATTTCTTTCTTTACTTTCCATTGGTGGTTCATGCACGTTGTTCTTCCCTCCCCCACCTCTTGCTCTTTGGATCATCGCCTTCAATCTCCACCCTGACCGCTCTCCTGAATTTGGTTGTGCTTGGTGTGACGGGGAGACGTAGAGGAGATAAGGGAGGAGGAGATGAAGTTAGGAGAGAAGAGAGAGGAGCAAAGAATATACAGTGACTCGTCGATTTGACCATGGATCTTCTACCTTGGTATTTGAGCGGGAATCTGGAGTTACACTTGCTCCTTTCTTTTCGACATGGTGCTCTTGAGGTACTTTGAGAGACAAACCCGTGGCCACGAGTTAGCTTAACTAACGTCAAATCATTTGATCAGGTGATCAACGCATATATCCACTATCTGATATTTTGATCGTCTCTCAAGCCGCTTTTATGATGTCGGCCAACATACGTGTGCATCTTGCACGCATGTTTCTTTTCAAGCTTTGTCATCTGATTAGGTCATTGAACTACCTATCATGCTCTAGGCACGTTGACCTTTTCTTGTTCGTGCACTCTTATGTATCGACTACTTTACTATGTACTAGCACTCATTGAGATCTGCAACTTATGACCCAACACTCTCTTGACTACTCTCGACGATGCTAGTTGCTCAGATGAAGACACCTACACTTCCATTTTCGTATGTACTAGCACTCATTGAGATCCGCTACTTATGACCTAACACTCTCTTGACTACTCTCGACGATGCTAGTTGTTGAGATGAAGACACCTACACTTCCATTTTGTTATTTATTACTACTCTTGTCTAATTAATGCTCTCTTGCTACCTGCTATTTGCTGATTCTCAATGTTGATATTATCTACTTGCAGTGGCGGAACCAGGAGTTGGTCGCTGGGGGGGCCAAAAAAATTTAATACTCAATATAGGATTGGAACTCATGACCTCAAGTACAGCAACAAACACATTAACCACTACACCAAGTAAAATTATAGATTTTATTGTGTCAAAGATATCATATATAACAACTGGGTTCTGCATGTATTGCAAAAAATGAATAACAAATACACAAGGATTTGAATTTGAGACCTCCTGGACAAAGTTGCACCTACAAACCACTATACTAAGTCCATGTTTGTGACTAGTACTTGGTATATATAATATATATTATCAATATAAAATTACAAACATATGTACATACACTATATTTTTAATTTTTTTGTGGGGGGGCTTGAAGAAGAGTGTTCCAATGTTTAATTATGAGACTAAATGGGAGTTGTATGGACAGAGTATTATGTATTTTGTTTTCCCTTAATTGAGTCTATATACCATGTTTGTGTCTATCTTGGCAAGTTGTACTAGGTATTATACAATGCTCCAGCTCTAGTAAGTGGGGACTTAGGCAGTAGAAGGGTGATGTATGGACCAAAAATACATTCACATGTATTTGGCGGATGCAACACTGAATCAAAGTGGATGATAAATTCAGACCGCAGAGGTCGTATCTAAAGATTTGGCTACTTCCCATGAAGTAGTCATTTTTTTAACCATCGTTGCTGATAAATGTGCGATTAGATTGTTGCATTCAGTCAGTGAATTTCTATAAAGACAAGCCTCCTCTCAATCTTTCCTTGATTCAGATCAGTTTGAGACTTTGAGTTCTCACTTCTTTGTCTCTACTCTATACACTCTAGTATTTTCAAAATTCTCCAACTCGCTAGTTCTAAACTCTAAAAAATTAAACAATTTTTGGATTTTCGGAGGATTTCCAGTCAGCCTATTCTTGGAACTTATTTGGATTTCTTATATTCTTATTCAGTTCTCCAACCATCTTGTGTTTATTTAATTTCGCTTCTTATGTTTTAGAATTTCTTTATTTCAATTAATTTATCAATGCTTGTCAAAGTTTGAACTGGTACATCGATAATTTGGAAATATGTACCATTTTCTTTGAGAATATTTTAAAAACTCGAAACTGAAAGATCAATCATAATTTCATGCATGCTAGTAACTATATTTATGTTAGTGTTCATAAAGACACTTCATTGATCCATTGCACTTAGATTTTCATAACATAGTTAGCCTCTGTAGTGTGACAAGTCATTGACCCTGTCACATAAACCCTATAAAAGAAGACCATAAGTTTGTCACTGGATGTATCTGTGAACAAGAAAGATCGGGTGATGTAATGCAGCGTGTAGAGAGGAGCAATGTGCCCTCTCCCTTTTATTAATAAGAGAACTTGGAGAAATTACATAGAGGTCCAGCAGTATATAGAAATTACAAAATATAATAAAGCTGAATATAAATAGGATATATTAACACTCCCCCTCAAGCTGGAGCGTACACATCGTGTATGCCCAACTTGTTGCAAAAGTTCTGAAATGTTGCTGAACTCAATGGCTTTGTGAGAACATCTGCAAGTTGATCTTTGAATTTGACGTGCGGAGTCACAACAATACCATTCTTGATCTGATCTCTAATGAAGTGGCAGTAAACCTTTATGTGCTTAGTGCGTTCATGGAAGACTGGGTTCTTGGCAATATAGATTGCAGCTTGTTGTCACATTTGAGCTCTATGGGAGACAACACAGGAATCTTTAATTTAGAAAGCACAGATTGAACCCACTGCAACTCGCAACAGGAATGAGCCATTGCTCGACACTCAGCTTCTGTGCTAGATCTTGCCACAACATTCTATTTTTACTTTTCCAGGTGATAAGGTGATTTCCTAGAAAAGTACAATACTCAGAAGTAGACCTCCTGTCATTCAGATGACCAGCCCAATCTGCATTTGCATAACCAGTAAGAACAAGAGTAGACACAAGGGTCTTGGATCTGTAATAGGTGATCCCCTTACCAAGTGCACCTTTCAGATATCTCAGAATACGGCAAACTGTTGACCAATGTGATAGTTGTGGTGAGCTCATATGCTGACTCACCATTCCTATAGCAAAGGAAATGTCAGGGCGAGTAACTGTCAGATATATCAGTTTACCAACAATTTTCTTGTAATATCCTGGATATGGATAATCAGTATCATCAGTCGTCTCCTTCACATGATAGTCCATAGGAGTAAACACCGGCTTGGACTCACTCATACATGCTTCCTGCAATAAATCCAGCACATATTTCCTCTAAGACAAATTAGTACTTGCATGAGATCGAAGTACCATAACGCCCAGAAAATACCTCAGTTTGCCCAGATTCTTTGTATGAAAATGCCCCTGCAATCCTTTTTTCACACGTGATATGCCTATAGAATCACTGTCGGTGATAACTATATCATCAATATATACAACAATAATAATAGATCCAATAGGAGACCTAGAATAGAATAAGGAGTGATCAGTCACAAAATGAGAAAAGCCCATCTTCAGTAATAACATCACTGAACTTATCAAACTAAGCTCTAGGAGATTGTTTCAACCCATAGATGGCTTTCTTCAATCTACACATTGTTTCAACCCATTGATGGCTTTCTTTAATCTATACACCTTCTGACACTCCCCGTGAGCAACAAAATCAGGAGATTGCTCCATGTACACCTCTTCATGTAGATTAACATAAAGAAGGCATTCTTGACATCAAGTTGAAATAAAGGCCAGTTAAAAGTAGTAGCCAGAGAATTAAGAATCAGCACTGAATTCAGACGAGCCACAGGTGAAAAGGTCTCAAAGAAATCAACCATATATGTCTACGTGTAACCTTTTGCTATCAGTCTAGCCTTCAACCTCTCAACTGAACCATCTGGATTATGTTACACTGTGAATGCCCATATGCAACCCACAACATTTTTATCTAGAGGTAAATCAATAAGTTCTCATGTGTTGTTTTGTAAAAGAGGACATTTCCATATGATTTGCATGTTTCCACCCAATATCCTTTGTGACAGAGTCAGTGTTTTCAGAAAGCTCAGGGTTGCACAATGTGTGCACTCTCATATATATATATTACTGAAGGAATTACAGAGAGGTCCATATATAAAAGAGAAATAACAAAACAAATAACAGGCTATGTAAAACAGGAAATATATAATGTAACACTCCCCCTCAAGTTGGAGCATAGATATCAATCATGCCCAATTTGTCCAACAGCGTGCAGAACTGTTTCTTCGCCAAGAGCTTCGTGAAGATATCAGCAACTTGATCTTCAGATCTCGTGAATGGAGTGCATATCTTGCCAGCCTGAATAGATTCTCTGATGAAGTGGCAGTCAACTTCAATGTGTTTGGTGCGCTCATGATAGACATGATTATTTGCAATGAAGATGGCAGCTCTATTATCACAATGCATAGGAATGGTCGACGAAGACTCAATCCCAAACTCTTTCAGAAGAGAACGCACCCACAGCAACTCACAGGAAGTGTGGGCCATGGCCCTGTACTCAGCTTCAGCACTAGATCTGGCCACGACATTCTGTTTCTTGCTTCTCCATGTGACAAGATTGCCTCCTACAAAGGTACAATAACCAGAAGTAGATTTTCTATCAACTTTGCTGCCTGCATAATCAGAATCAGAATACCCTTCAAGAACACAGTGCCCATTCTTTTTATAATGAAGTCCCTTGCCTGGCGACTTTTTTAAGTATCTCAAAACTTGACATACAGCATCCCAGTGACACTGTTTGGGTTTGTCAAGGTACCTGCTAAGAAGACCTACTGCAGTAGCAATATCAGGACGAGTAACAGTCAAATAAATCAATTTACCAATCAACCTCCTGAATTTTTTATGATCGGCAAACACAGCAGAGGAATCATCATCCCAATTCACATTGGGATCAAGAGGAGTATTCGCAGGTCTTGCTCCAAGCATACCAGTCTCCTGCAGAATATCAAGAACATACTTTCTCTGCGAAAGCACCAAGGCATTAGAGTTTCTAGAGACCTCTATGCCAAGAAAGTACCGAAGTCTGCCTAAATTTTTAGTAGCAAAGTGCTTGCCCAGATGATCTTTAGTAGCCTGATTACCAAGAGAGTCGCTGCCAGAAATAATAATGTCATCAACATATACAATCAGAACAGTAATACCTACTGAAGTCTTTTTTGTGAACACAGAATGGTCAACCTGTGACCTCAGAAGGCCAAAAGCAATCATGATCCTGCTCAACTTATCAAACCAGCCACGAGGACTCTGTTTGAGCCCATAGATAGACTTCTTAAGCCTGCAGACTTTGTGAGACTCCCCCTGAGCAACAAACCCAGGAGGTTGCTCCATATACACCTCTTCCTGCAGGTCACCATACAGAAAAGCATTTTTCACATCAAGCTGCAGGAGAGGCCAGTTTAGATTCACAGCAACAGATAGAAGAATCCGGACAGAGTTAAGGCGAGCAACAGGAGAAAAAGTCTCAAAGTAATCAATGCCATATGTCTGAGTATAGCCCTTTGCAACTAATCGTGCCTTCAACCTTTCAACCGTACCATCAGGTTGATATTTTACGGCATATGCCCACCTGCAGCCTACCGGCTTACACTGAGGAGGTGGATCCACCAGCTCCCAAGTGTCTCTGTCAGTAAGAGCAACCATCTCTTCTTTTATAGCAGATGTCCAAGCAGTACTTTTCAATGCATCCTGAATATTCTTAGGTACAGCCACAGCAGATAAAGCAGATACAAAATTGCTAGAATTAGTATGCAGGTGAGCAGTAGACACACACTGAGCAATGCTATGAGAAGTGCAAGAACGAGTACCCTTTCTGAGTGCAATAGGTATGTCAAGATCAGATTGTACCTCAGGTGCAGCAGAACCTTCTGGAGGAGAAGATTGGTTGTCTTGGGGGGGGGGGTACATGTGTAGAAGGTGCTCTATTCCTGCTTTGATAAACAATAAGAGGAGGATCTTGTTTTTCAGTAGTCGCAATATCAGTACTGTCAGGCACACAGTCAGAAATAACAGGTAAAGGAGGGGCCAGAATGTCCGTCTGCAAACTATCTCCTGCTGAAGAATAATACGGTGTATCTTCAAAAAAGACAACATCACTACTAGTAAACCATTTCCTAGTACTGGGATTATAACATCTGTAGCCCTTCTGAGTTCGAGAATATCCCAGAAAAATGCATTTAGCAGCTCGAGGAGACAACTTATCAGAAGTGGGTCCAAGCAATCTGACAAAGCAAGTACACCCAAAAATTCGAGGAGGCACAGTAAACAAAGAAGTGTCAGGTTGCAAAACCTGTATGGGAATCTTATTTCCAATAACAGACGATGGCATCCTATTAATCAGAAAACACACAGTCAAGATAGCCTTAGGCCAATAGGAGCAGGGCACATGAGAATGCATCATTATCGTCCTGGTAACTTCTAATAAGTGTCTATTTTTCCGCTCAGCGACACCATTTTGTTGTGGGGTATAAGCACATGAAGTCTGGTGAATTGTACCCACAGATTTACAGAAAACAGCCACATCTTGCTTAACAAACTCTAAAGCATTATCAGTGCGAAAAACTTTAATAGGCAAGCCAAACTGCGTTTTTATTTCAGCAAAGAAGTATTGGATAGTAGACAGCACTTCGGACTTACTTTTTAATAGAAACAACCAAGTAGTCCTAGAAAAATCATCAATAAAAAGAATGAGATACTTGTAACCAGACAAACTTGGTACATGGCATGGACCCCATACATCAGAGTGGACTAAATCAAAAATGTTTTTACTGCTCACAGTACTACGTCTAGGATACACAGTACGAGTTTGTTTTCCTAGCTGACAGGATTCACACTGAAAATGACAACTACCAATATCAGAAACTAAACTACACAGCTTCTCTGACGATGGATGACCCAGCCTGTAGTGCCACTGTAGAGCAGAAACAGAAGCCGATAATGCAGATATCACAACAGCTTTCTCTGATTGAGGTAACGGGTCCAAGTAATAGAGTCCATCAGCACCTTCATACCCCCCACCAATCTTCGTCCTCGTGCGAAGGTCCTGAAAAACGCATGAACCAGGAACAAATGTCGGGCTACAGTTCAAACTTCGTAAAATTTTGCTGACGGATAATAAGTTCAGAGGAAATCGAGGCACATATAAGGCAGACTTGAGGCCAAATTGAGAAACAATATCACCGACTCCAACGACCGAAGGCTTGGAGCCATCAGCAAGCATAACAGAAGAATGACGGGCAGGTGCAGATATATTTTTAAACAAAGATCGATTTCCAGATATATGTGCAGATGCACCGGAATCTATCACCCAGTTGGTATTACCAGAAGTAGAAGGTGAGGAGGAGTTCAGGAATGCAGTATCATAACCAGAAAATGCAGCATGTGCTCCACTAGTAGACACAGCAGGAGAAGACCCAGTACGCTCAAGAAGAAGATGTTCCACCTCAGCACGAATGTAGTCTGCGGTAGCCCCCGCAGGCTCTGTCACAGGTGTCTGAGTAGCACTCTCAGACGCAGTAGAGGAGGAATCTGCAGCAGCATTAGCCCAAGCCGGCTTACCATACTTTTCCCAGCATTTTTCTTCAATATGGTTAGACCGGCCACAAAAAGTACACACGCGTTGTCCTTGCTGAGGACGCGCAGCAGCAGAAGGTGGTGCAGCAGGAGGGGCTCCTCGTCCAACACCAGGTCCACGTCCCCGGCCTGCACCCAGGGGAGGACGACCATCATTGGAGTGGCCACGGCCATGACCGCGACCACGCCCGCCCCAAGCAGCCAAAGCAGTAGAATCTCCAGTCTCAGTAGGCGGAGACGGTGTCGATGACAGAAGGCGCTGGAGACGCTGGTAGGCAGTCTGCATGGTAAGAAGTGGATCACTCGCTAAGATCTGATCCACCACACCAGTATAGGACTCTGGTAAGCCACTTAGAAACTGTATCAGTTGAAGTTCCGCCCGTTGTTTTTGCATAGTCGCTAAATCAGTAGACAGCAGGTGATAAGTCTCCAACTCACCCTATAGGCCAGTGAAGGTGGAGAAGTAGTCTGATATGTCAGATCCCGTAAACTGTAATCGCCCCAGTTGCTTGGTGATATCAAAGGCCTTCTTGGGATTCTGACTGTGAGAGTAGGTATCGGAGAGCTGATCCCACATCTGCTTCGCCGTAGGCAGCCGAAGTAAAGTGACACTGATCTTCTTAACTGTGTTGTTGAGAATCCATGTCATAACAGTCGAGTCATCACGGACCCAATCATCAAAAGCTTTGATGTCCTTTGCATCCGCCTCCTCTGCAGGCTGAGGCGGACCAGTGCGAATCAGGTGAGAGTACTTCCCTTGCGATTTGGCAAATATCACAAAGGAGCACACCCAAAGCTGGTAATTGCGTCCGTCAAGTTTAACAGTAGTGACTTGACGACGCGAGTCTCTCCAGATGTCATCTACAGAAGACGCCATGAGGACAGGCAGGAAGGCAGGTACAGGCAGGAGTAGGCACAGGCAGAAGACGGACTATGACGTCAGGCGGGCAGAAGCAGGCACAAGCAAATCACCGCAGACCTCTCACATACAAACTACGCCTAAGCGTAGCAGAAAACCCGAAGGGCGAAGCCTACACGGGCAGGCAGGCACAGACAAACACGAACAGAAGGTTGTCCTTAGACGAACAACGCGCTGATCTCCCCCTGAAGATGAAACTAGTCCAGATCTACAAGCGGCTCAGTGGTCCCGTAGAAGACGGCCACCCGGCAGCGCACCTGCTGTGCGAACAACGACCAAAGGTTGCTCAAGCACTAACGGTGCACCAAGCCAGGAGGCTAGACGGAACCACAAGCGGCGAGCAACCGGCTGGAAGCCCCTACGTGGGCGGCGGCCCTGCTGCCCCGGGCGGCCTGACCGGCGGCGGCTCCTGCTGCCCCGGCGGCGGCGGCCAGCAGAGCAGCAGGAGGCTGTTGTTGTGCCGCACGCACGGGCGCGGGCCGACGGGAGAGGAGGGGGCCGGCGGCGGGGGGCGGTGGAGGGGAAGGAGAGAGAGAGAAAGGGAAGGGAGGGAGGGAAAGGCGGCTAGGTTTCGACCTGCTCTGATACCATGTGACAGAGCAGTGTTTTCAGAAAGCTCAGGGTTGCACAATGTGTGCACCCTCATATATATATTATTGAAGGAATTACAGAGAGGTCCATATATAAAAGAGAAATAACAAAACAAATAACAGGCTATGTAAAACAGGAAATATATAATGTAACATCCTTCATAGCATAAAGATGATTTCTTGGAATGACCACAGAATCAATCCCAAGAGCGAATGAACGGGCATGCTTAGATAATTTTGGCAAACAACACACTTGCAATAGGATGTCGAACAGTACAGGAACGAGTACCTTTGCAGACAGCAATGGGAACAACAAGGTCAGATGATTCTTCGAGAGTCTCTTGAGTAGAGGGAGATGGGGAAGGCTCAGAGACTAGAGTCGCTACCTCCTCTAGATCATGTCTGCCTCGTCTGTTGTAATCATGTGAATATTGTTAGATTAAGGTACCATCTGTTGGCTGCTCTTCCTAAACTACAGTGTAGTCAGGAATGATAGGTGGCACTCTCTCACTCTGATGTGGTGGTGGTACTCTCTCACTGATGTCTGATGGTGGCACTCTCTCACTCTCATACAATTGCTCCCCCTTACTGGGAATACTAGAGAAATATGGAGTCGATTCATGAAAAGTTACATCCCTAGAAACAAACATATGACGGAGACTGGGACAATCACACTTGTACCCTTTGCTAGTGTTGGAGTAACCAAGAAAAAAAATCCTAATCGACCTAGGGGATAATTTACCAGCCTTAGGATCAAAATTGTGGACAAAGGAAGTACAACCAAACACTCTAAGGGGAACAAGAGAGGGTTGATCCTTGGGATGTAAGACAAAGAACGGAGTATGTCCTTGAAGCACAGAAGAGGGTTGTCTGTTAATAAGGAAACAGGCAGAAAGTAAAGCATCAGTCCAGAATTTCTTAGGAACATTGGATTGAAACATAATTGTCCTGGCAATATCAAGAAGGTGACGATTTTTCCTCTCAGCTACCCCATTTTGTTGAGGGGTGTGAGGACAGGACGTACGATGTATCATCCCAACAGAGCTACAAAAATCAGCCATAGCACTTTGAACATATTCCAAGGCATTATCAGATTGAAGAAATTTAATATTGCAAGCAAATTGGACTTTTATTTCTTCATGAAAATGCTTGACAATGGATAACACAGACTCTCGACTCTTCAACAAATTAATCCTTGTCATGCAAGAAAAATCATCCACAAAGGAAATAAAATAGCAAAAACCATTATAGTTGTTGTCTTTTACAAGACCCCAAACATCACTGTGGACTAACTCAAAGAGACAAAAAGCTCGTTCAAGACACGACTGGGATAAGACATTCTATGATGTTTCCCCAATTGACATGACTTACATTCTAATGAAGACACTTGAAATAACTCATGTTCTAACTTTCTCAAGCTCTCCAACAAAGGATGTCCGTATCTGTAGTGCCATAGTAACAGAGAACCGCTCAAAAGGGTAGCTGGAGCAGGAGCATATACTTGGCGATGCAAACTTTCACCATGGAAGAGGTAGAGATCACCTTTCCTAGGCCCCCCACCAATCGTCCTCATACTCTTGAGATCCTATAATACAAAACAAGAAGGACCAAATGTACTTACATTTCATAGTATCAATCAATTTTGCAACAGAAAGAAGATTAAATGGAAATGCATGCACATAATATACATATTTAAGATCAAATCTAGGAGTCAGAGAAACATATCCACTGGCTAACACTCTCCTCACTGAACCATCTGCTATTGTCATAGATTGGTGAGGAATATGTGAGTCAATGGAATGAAACAGTCTCCTCATACTAGTCATGTGTTGTGTCGCTCCAGAGTCAACCACCCATGAAGAAGTTGAACCAGAAGCCAGTAAAGAGGTAGCCTGATTACCAGTAGTAGATGTCAGGTTTGCTGAAGAAGAAGATGATCCCAAACTCAGATACTGGGTAGCCAGAATAAATCTATCATATTCCTCCTTGGTGAGTGTGATGCCTGAAAATCCAGAACTCGAAGCATGAGGCTCAGAAGACTCAGTATTGCTAGCATAGTTTGTTGTTCCCACAGATGGTGCAGCAGGTCGGCCATGCTTCTTCCAACATTTCTCAACTGTGTCCAGGTTTGTCACAGAAAGTGCACTTTGGACGTGTGCCACGTCCTCGACCCCTACCTATACGGCCTCCTTTAACTGTAGCAGCTATAGGTGCATGAGAATCTCCATGACACAGGATAGTTGTAGGATCAACCTGTTCAAATTTTGATTGTAAAATCCTTGAGTAAACTTCTTCCAAGCTGGGAAGTTTGTCGGAAGCTAGGATAACACTGCGGGCTGAACTGCATGAAAAACTCACGCCGGATAAGAATTTTGTGTAATCAAGTCATCTCTATTTTTGACTTGTTCTGTGACAGTCACTGGATGGTAGAAGCTTAATCTTGAGCAATAGCTTGGATCACTCCAATATATTCTTCCAAAGGTTTGTCTCCCTGTAGTAGTGTAGAACATGAACCTAGCAGCAATTCCGGGTTCCATGCTCCCCCACAACCATGTCTTCACCAGACTATTATGACGCTTCCATTCAGCATAGTCTTTGTCAGTAGAAGCAGGAGGATAACAATCAACATGTTTTGCTTTGTCTCGGGATTCCAACATTGAATGGACAACATTCATCCACAAGAGATAATTCTTCTCATTCAGCTTGATGGAAGGGATAGGTGACTTCTCGTGGTAGATGGTAGATGCCTTGGTGTCCTCTATGATCTAAACAAAAATTAGAATGGCGGGATGATACACGTCAAGAGAGAAACTGAGTGCTCGAAAAGATACACGTCACGTTGTGGAAGGGAGTGACGGAGAGATACATGTCACCGAAATATAGATGAGATGATACGTTTCTGACGCATCCACAGCCTCCAAGCGAGTATTTTCCTAATCACACATAGAGGAGATGTGATTAGGAATTCTCTAAATAGACACAGGCTGCTTGATTTGTACTTTTAGAAGGCAGTTCGAGAGGTTGAAGGAGTCTGCGCCTTTTGGTAAAGAATCAACCGTGTTTGGCCCCTCACCCGGCGAAAACTAGCCGACGGAAAGCTACCTGGAGACTGCTTGGCCGACGGTGATGGGCCTCCAGCGCTGTCAGGGGTGGGCTGTCGACGACGCGGCTGCTGCCCAGCGGCTTGTTGTTACCGACGCAGCGCCTACTACTGCGCGACGGAGGAGATGCTACTGCCAGTGGCTACTGCTGCTTCTTGGCGGCAGTTGTTGCTATCTGGTGTGGCGGCGGCTTGCCATGTTGGTTAGGGTTAGGGTCGGCTACGCTTCCCTTGGATCTTGTTGCTCTGGTATCATGTGAACAAGAAAGATAGGGTGTTGCAATGCAGCGTGTAGAGAGGAGCAATTTGCCCTCTCCCTTTTATTAAAAGAGAACTTGGAGAAATTACATAGAGGTCCAACAGTATATAGAAATTGCAAAATATAATAAAGTTGAATATAAATAGGATATATTAATAGTATCATTACGACAAAATATGGTAAGGGACAGTGATGCATAGTCAAGAAACTAATCCCTAAACCATTTTCAGTCAGGTTGATCACTGGCCACTCGTATGTCCTTGACCCCTATTTGGATTTCCTTTTCATGCGAGTTGAGATCATGACCAAATAAGCGGATGCACTCCCACGTTCCATCATCAAAGCAAAATAGAATATGCCAGTGAGCCCCCCTAACCCAATATCCGGGTTTGGTTGCCTCCACCACTCACTCCTCCTGATCATCCCTCTCCTTTGTCAAACCCCATCCACAACCTACTCCTTCATCTCCTTTCTTTCCACAGCCATTCCCCCCTGGTTGGTTCGCTCATGTCCATCCTCCCTTTCATGTCGCCTCCCTCCAGTGACTCCATGGGCTTTGTTGATCATATCCCTAAGTAGATGCCAGGGTGAGTGTCCTTGCAAAACAACCTTAAGAGTGGTGGTCAGCTTCTCCTGGAATAGATCGAACAGCAAGTCTCATGTATATTTGAAAATTTTCTCCACCCAATACTTGCTTATTACTCATATATCAACATAGTGTAACTTGTCTACTCAAATAAAGGTTAGGGTGTCACCTCTTTTTTCTATTTTTCACTTCTCTACATGTATGTACCGCGTATATGGACAATTCTCTCATTTCTCTAAATAGTGGATATTCTCATAATTGTTTCTAGTATTGGGAACACATCAACTGAATATATTAAGGTCCTCCAAACCCCGAACCCCCACATTGAGTGCAAATTCTTGACTACTGCTCCAAACGACAGCATGAATCCTACACATTTTGTTATTGAAGAGAATTATTTAGGTCTCTAACTAAAAAGCATTCTCTCCTACAAGTTGAACGCTTATCAATCCTGATAGATTATCAGAATATAAGTGTTCTCTTCTCTCTAACCGTCAATGCTAGTCGTGCAAAATTTAGTTGTGCTCTATAATAATATATCTACTGTTATTAAACTATTGTTGATGCAGTAATTTTAATTATACTTTTAGATTATATTAATTTTCTTAGATGGAACATTAGTCCTATGTAGGCAATTATTAGTGTGCATATCATCCAAATTGTTGTATAAAATTTTCACTTCATTGGGTATTTTTTTAAACTAAAAGTTGAATCGTATTGTCACACTGGAATTGTACATGCATAAAGTATTAGGATGAAGAATCCATATCATCATCATCATCATCATCATCAACTAGGTCTCAATCCCAACCATGTTGGGGTCGGCTACATGGATCTTTATTAAATTATATTAACACAGTACTATAGTTCATATTTAAAGAATTCATAGCTAAGTATATGATCTTTATTAAATTATAGTAACAGAGTACTATTCTTTAATACATGGATTTTCATATTTTTAATGTTATGTTGACTTTGTGTATGAATCTTTTGCAGATAGATCATTTCCTCAATTTCATTGAATGAAGAAGAAATTAAGAGTGTTGGATTCAATGACCTTATTTCATGCAATACTAAGAAATAATGCAACCACGACAGTTACCAAGGAAGGAGACAAAGAAAGATCCAACAGGAAAAGTAAAACTAGGTAGTAAATGGATGAAAAGAATAAACGATCAGAAGCTTATCTCAGAACAAGCCATCCACAAAGAACTTGTCTTAGTGAAACTTAACAGTGCAAGCAGGTACCAATTCTTTCTCCTCTATGATAAAATGTTCAAACGGTAAGGCTACACACCTTAAATAGATCTAGCTTCATCCATGCCTCAATTGCCTGGAACAGATCGGTAAGCAACAACAGCTGCAGATCGCAACAAGAGAAGGAAGAAGACTATTTGCTTGAACTTCAGCCTTCGTAGCAACGATGATAGGATTTAATTATAATGATTCAAGATTTTTAACCTAATCACGGTGGAGATCTATTCAAGCAATCTGAATTAAGAAATCTCTCACACACAAGCTCACTAATTTCCTGAAAGGAAGTCTCAAGAAAATTCATAGTGCAACTACTGGAATTGTAATTGGCCACGGACATCTCCTATTCAACCACACAATAACAACTTTATTACAAGGAACAAGATATTTGATATTGATGACATTTTGACAGCCTATAAATAGGTATTTATCCGAATACTGACAAAAACTTCAACAGATGCAATCCTAGCCATTTCAATGACATAGCAAACGAATTAAATCCTAAAATTTTACAGGTGAAATCTCTACATCTAAATGCACCGTTTTATGCAATAAAATTCTATAATATGTATGTGGGGGTGTCCATCACGTGGGAGGTAGGGATTCTATCAGTTTCTCGAGGATTTCCATGAAGGATTCCGATGAAAAAATGTTGGAATTAAGATTTGGAATTTTATTAGCACAATCCATAAACAGAATTTAACACAGTAAAGCAATAATTTCCAATTTACAACACATGAATAGCATAGCAACTTACTAAAGCATATCACTTGTATGTGAGTTAAGCATTGATTCTTCATATAGCATTTAGTTGATATGGTTGACATATTGCTATGATGACATGTACATTATGTAAGATTGGTTGTACAAAGTTACGTGTTGCTCATACATGTCATGTACAACACTCTATAAGCATATAATACTCCTTTTATGTAATCAACATGATACATTTTAGAATTTTATTTAAAATTGAGTGTCAATAAAGTCTAGATAATAATAAAGTGTTATCTGATTATGAAAAACACATTTGAGTGTCAAAAATAAAGCCTAGAAAATAATAAAGTGTTATTTTATTATAAGCATGATGATGGTCGAGTCCCCTTTGATGATGGGTGTTGTTGTTCACCCCTTCCTTGTGTGATGTTGGTTCATCTCGATATGGTTTTTTGTGGAGGCTTTGGGTGTCCCAACAGAAGTTTTGTTTGCTGAAAACTGAACCTTCCTGGAAGGTTGTTTGACGTGCTACGGATAAAGGCTTCACTGGGTATCTTCTTTCTGTTCTCAGTGGTTATGATTAAGTCGGAGATTCCTTTTGCTCCCCCCTCACTGCTGAGAAGTGATGGTCGATCCTCTCTTGCGTTTACTGGAGCCTCTATGTTTTCATGGAGGTTTTGGATGTACTCTGGTCTTAAAGCATTAGGCTATCTGAGAAAGCTTCTATCCGGCTCCTTCCCTGGTTTTTCTCTGTTTTCAAGTGGAGGATGCATGAAGCCATTTCCTTCTTTATATGGTGGATCGTATTTTTTCTTCTGGTTCGGTCTTTCGGGCTTCAGTTTCAGTTTTAGTGTCTTGTATCGAGGTGAAGGAGAGAACACCTGAACAGGTTGGGAAGGTCGTTCTCTCCTATCCCTTGATCCTGAAGCACCCATCTCTATATGTTCTGTTTAGTTTCCCTGGGGATTCATATCGCAGAAATCTATCTGGGTCTCTCTGGCTTCGGCACGATTTTCTGAGGCTCTGCTGGTATGGAGGTCTCTGTTTTCTTTCTCCTGAAGATCCTTTTGGCAGAAGGCTGATTTCCATTGATCATTCATTATTCTTTTGTAATTAGCCTTTGCACAGTTTCTTTCTTCTCTATCTTCAGCTTTGAAGGTAGTAAGCATTGTACATACAAAAAAGATATTGCAAAAATAGCAACACGAGTTTTTACCGACCAAAAAAAATACATTTGAAAGCTTATCAATTGATAACTTCAACTTATACAACATTAACACACACAAACATTAGAAAAAAAACTATTGGAAATTTGATTTATTTTTATCATTTTTATTACTTTTAAAAAATAAAAATATATATAGTTCCACCATATATACACTTTTATATATGTTTACATTACTCTTTCGTAGAACGCCTCCTACTAATTACAAATAAGTAACCAATTATAATAGTACTTATTGTAATAGTACTAGTAATTAGATAAATTACATGATAATGGTTAGTGTTGAGATTTGGTAGATCTAATGATGATTGTTCATATATGTCCTTATTTATATGTCTTTATTTACTGCTCTGTTATTTTACATTTCTATATGGACCTCACTGTAATTGTACCACTTATATAAATATTAGGGTACACACATTGTGTAACCCTACGTTCTCCAATTTCTCTGTTATCATGGTACCAGAGCAGGCTTAGATCCAGAGCCGCCGCTCTTCCCCTTCCCTCCCTCCCTTTCTCTCTCTCTCTCTCTCTCTCTTCCCCCCCCCCCCCCCGCGCGGCAGCCGCCCGCCCGACAGCCGCTGGGCTCCGATCTGCACGTGCTTGTCCGGTGGCTTGAATCCCGACTGAAGGACACCTTCGGATCTATTTTTTCTACCTGCCCGTGTAGGCCGTTGAGCCACCGGGTTTTCTGTTGCGCCGCGGCGTAGCCCGTATGCAACTGGTCCGTCCAGTCTTTTATCTGTGCCTATTGCCGCCTAGCTGAGGAACTAGGCGGTTGTGTTCAGTCTGTGTCTATGTGTTTTTCTCTCTGTCGGCAATTGGTGATCTGCCTGCTATTGCGTCTTCAAACGAGGATCTGCGTCGTCAAGTTACCATTGATAAACTGGATGGGAGAAACTACCAGCATTGGGTGTGTTCCATGCAGATCTATGTTAAATCTCAAGGGAAATGTCACATTTGACGCGTGATCCACCTCATGTGCCTGCTGCAACTGCCGACTCCAAAGATGTTAAAGAATATGATGACTGGGTTAAAGATGATTCTACTGTTATAACGTGGATTCTGAATAGTAGTGAGACAAAAATTAGTGTCACCCTATTATACCTGCAAACTGCCAAGCAGATGTGGGATCAGCTTGCTAGTACCTACTCACACAGCCAGAATCCGAAGAAAGTGTTTGATATTAACAAACAGCTCAGTCGTCTGCACTTCTCGGGATCTGATCTTATTAACTACTTTTCTGCCTTCAAGGGACTTTGGGGGGAATTGGAGGCCTACCATCCCTTGTCTACTGATTTGGCTACTATGTTGCGTCAACGCCAGGAGTTGCAAGTAGTCCAGTTCCTGTTTGGCTTACCTGACTCGTATGTTGGGGTTGTGGATCAGATTCTGGCCAGTGATCCACTACCTACTCTACAAAGTGCTTTTCAGCGTCTACAGCGCCTGCCTGCATCCTCATCTGAGACATCTACTGATACTGGCGATTCCACTGCACTTGTTGTGATGTATGGTCGTGGTCGTGGTTGTGGACGCGGCCGTTCTCACAACACTCGTCCCCCTCTTGGTGCTGGAAGGGGGAGGAACTCTTTTGGTCGTGGAGCATCTTCTAGACCTCCTGCTGTTGCACGTCCTCAGACTGGTCAACGGTTCTGCAGCTTCTATGGACAGTCTAATCATATTGAAGAGAAATGTTGGGAGAAATATGGAAAGCTCGCCTGGGCTAATGCAGCTTCTGATACTCATACTACCACTGAGGTAGTGACATAGTCTACTACTACTTATGCATCCAGTTCGACTACTGCCGACTTCATTTGTGCTGAGGTGGAGCGTCTACTGCTTGAGCATACTGGGTCATCTTCTGGAGCCGCGTTTGGAGCGCATGCTGCTACTTCTTCTGGTTGTGATACTGCCTTCCTCAGTGCACCCTCATCTAGTACTGGTAATACCAAATGGGTTATTGATTCGGGTGGTTCATCTCATATATCAGGGAATCGGTCTCTTTTTAAAAGTTTATCTCGACCGGTATCTCCTTCTTCTGTTATGCTTGCTGATGGCTCCAAGTCTCCTATTTATGGGATTGGAGACATTGTTTCTGAATTTCTGTTAAAATCGGCCCTATATGTACCTCGATTTCCGCTCAATTTATTATTTGTTAGCAAAGTTGTGCGTAGCTTGAACTGCAGTCTCACTTTTTTATCTGGTTCATGTGTTTTTCAGGTGCTTCGCACGAGGATGAAGATTGGTGGGGGCATGAAGGATCTGATGGATTGTATTATTTGGACTATCTGAAAAAGGTGGACAATGTGGCGTTAACTTCAGCTTTATCTTCATCTGTTTCAACTTTACAGTGGCACTATAGACTTGGACACCCATCTTCTGAGAAGCTCAGACATATAATATCTGGTGTAGGGACACATTTCTTTCATTGCGAGTCATGTCAGTTAGGGAAACAGACCAGGGTTGTTTATCCTAAACGATCTCATATTAGTAGCAAAAATATTTTTGATCTTGTTCATGCTGATGTATGGGGTCCATGTCATGTTCCGAGTCTGTCGGATACAAATACTTTATATTATTTATTGATGATTTCTCTCGTGCCACTTGGTTGTTTCTTATGAAAAGCCGATCTGAGGTGTTGTCCACAATTAAATTCTTTTTTGCTGAAATAAAAACACAATATTCTCTGCTTGTTAAAGTTTTTAGAACTGATAATGTGTTGGAGTTTGTTAAGAATGATGTCGAAATGTTTTGTAAATCGGTTGGCACTATTCATCAGACATCATGCGCATATACACCTCAGCAGAATGGAGTTGCGGAACGCAAAAATAGACACTTACTAGAGGTTGCTAGAACTATCATGCTGCATTCTAATGTGCCTCGCATATTCTAGCATGAAGCCATTCTGACTGCCTGCTTTTTAATAAATCGAATGTCTTCTTTTGTGATTGGCAATCAAATTCTTGTACAAGTTCTACAACCTGATGCACCATTGTTTTTTGTACCTCCGCGGATATTTGGTTCTACCTGCTTTGTACGGTTACTAGGGCCAACCTATGATAAATTATCTCCAAGAGATGCAAAATGCATTTTTTTGGGGTATTCTCGAACGCAGAAAGGGTATCGGTGTTATAACCCTACTACTAAAAAATGGTTCACAAGCAGTGATGTTGTCCTTTTTGAGGATACACCCTTTTACTCATCTAAAGGAGATAGTTTAAATTCAGATATTATTGCTCCTCCTCTGCCTATTACCAGTGAATGTGCTTATGATAATTCAAGTACTGAAAATACTACTCCACTTATTGTATATCAACGCAGGAACAGGTCCCAACCTGGTCAAGCACCCCCTAATCAACACCAATCTTCTCCTTCAGAAGGTCCTACATCACCTGAGGTAACTTCTGATTTAGATTTGCCCATTGCTCTTAGAAAGGGCACTCGTTCCTGTACTACTCATAATATTGCTAATCATGTCTCTACTACGCATCTAAGTGTTCATGCAAGTAATTTTGTCACTGCCTTATCTGCTATTGTTGTTCCAAAGACTGTACTGGATGCCCTACAAAGTACAGCATGGACTACTGCCGTGAAGGAGGAGATGAATGCTCTTGCTGATCGAGAAACTTGGGAGCTGGTGGATCCACCTCCTGAGTGCAAACCTGTTAGCTGTCGATGGGTATATGTTGTGAAATATCATTCTGATGGTACTGTAGAACGTTTGAAGGCACGCGTGGTGACGAAAGGGTATACGCAGACTTATGGTATTGACTATTTTGAGACTTTCTCACATGTTGTCCGCCTTAATTCTGTCAGAGTTCTTCTTTCTGTTGTTATTAATCTTGACTACCCTCTTATACAACGAGATGTTAAAAATGCATTCTTGTATGGTGATCTTCAAAAAGAGGTCTATATGGAGCAACCTCCTGGGTTTGTTGCTCAGGGGGAGTCACATAAAGTCTGCGGGTTAAAGAAATCTATCTATGGACTCAAACAGAGTCCTAGAGCATGGTTTGACAAGCTGCGTAAAATTCTGACTATTTTTGGATTTCAGAGGTCACAGGTTGATCATTCGGTCTTTACAAAAAAGACCCCCTCTGGTATTGTGATTCTTATAGTATATGTTGATGATATCATTCTATCTGGCAGGACTCTCTTGAAATTCAGGCTACTAAAACTCACTTGTGTAACATTTTGCTACTAAAGATCTGGGGAAACTGCGATATTTTATGGGCATTGAGGTATCTAGAACTTCTAATGCTCTTTTTTATCTCAGAGGAAGTATGTACTTGATTTATTACAGGAAACGGGGATGCTTGGTGCACGGCCAGTTGATACTCCTCTGGATCCCAATGTTAATTGGGGCGATGACTCTTCCCCTATATTTCCAGACAACAAAAAATACAGGAGGTTGATTGGCAAGATGATTTATCTGACTGTGACTAGAGTTGACATATCTATTGTTGTGGGTCTTCTTAGTAGGTACCTGGATAAGCCTAGACAGTGTCACTGGGATGCTCTATGCAATATTTTGAGATATCTAAAGAAGTCTCCTAGCAAAGGTCTCTATTATAAGAAAAATGGGCATTGTTCTCTGGAAGGCTATTCTGATTCTGATTATGTTGGGAGTAAGATAGACAGGAAATCTACTTCTGGCTACTGTACTTATGTTGGAGGTAACCTGGTCACATGGAGAAGTAAGAAACAAAATGTAGTTGCTAGATCCAGTGCTGAAGCTGAATACAGGGCTATGGCCCACACTGCCAGTGAACTTCTATGGGTGCAATCCCTTCTGAAAGACTTAGGTGTTGAGTCTTCTACTCCTATTCCTATGCACTGTGATAATAAGGCAGCTATTTTCATTGCTAACAATCCAGTATATCATGAGCGCACCAAGCATATTGAAGTCGACTGCCACTTCATCAGAGACACTATTTTATCTGGCAAGATTTGCACTCCTTCCACTCGCTCTGAAGATCAGATTGCTGACATATTTACCAAGCTACTGGCAAAGAAGCACTTTAGTTCTCTTGTGGACAAGTTGGGCATGATTGATATCTATGCTCCAACTTGAGGGGGAGTGTTCATATATGTCCTTATTTATGTCTTTATTTACTGCTCTGTTATTTTACATTTCTATATGGACCTCACTGTAATTGTACCACTTATATAAATATCAGGGTACACACATTATGTAACCCTACGTTCTCCAATTTCTTTGTTATCAATAATATTGTAGATCTGGATAGTATAATTATAGATTTATGTTTAATTAGCATCAAACATATCAATTATAGATTAATACTAGGTTTTAAGGGTAAAAAACATGTTTTTTATGTGAAAGTGAAAGAAAATAGTAGGAAAAGGAGATGAAGAGGTTGCAAATGGTAGAAAATGGAAGTGCTTAGTTAAAGTTACCTTGATTTGGGTTGATTTGAGCTCCAATCGCCAAAAATCGCCCAAATGCACCTTCTTTTCTCCACCCAGACAGTAACAACAATCATTCTCACAAAAACCAATAATACCAGTCGGTATACTGCCGGTTTTGGTCATACGGTGAAGTAGTGCATTTTGCACCGAAACCACTGAAAGTTGGCGGTGTCAGCGTTATACCCATCAGTACACTGGTATTTGTGAGCCTATCGGTACATGTGCATGTTTCCATATCCAATGGTGTCGGTATCTGTACCGATACCGATGATGTCTCGTTCCTTGCTCTGATATATTTCCAACTTATTAAATACAATTGGTGTAATACAACTCAAACGCAACACATTCTCAAATCCAATTTGGATCCGTCGTATACAAGTACTCAAGTTTAGTTAAATTGCTTCAACATGTCACTCGAAGGTCACTCAAATATAGGACGAATATGTTTTTGTATCGCGTAAAAATTCATTTTTGATCTTTATAGTATAAAAAGAAGCCGAAGACCATTCTTCTAAGTCCCTTGTACCAGTGCTCGATGCATGTTCTTGGTCTAGCCTAGTGTGGCGTGGGTGCGCACCCGCGCATGTGTGGTCCACATTTCCCTCTTTTAGTTCTTTGCACAAGTGTTCACAAGCATTCTCATATAAAAGGACTGGTTCTAACTTAGAAGTCGGCAATGTAGGACTAAAGAGTCTCTTCTCAACACCCATTGTACAATACACATACTACAGAATGTTGCAGCTATTACTTTTATAGGTTTCAGAAGAAGAAGAAAAAGATGATTGTATTTATAGTGCTAACTAAATGCACAAAACTGAATGGCGCACTGATCTACTAATGATAGCAAAAAAATGGCTTCTTCATGAAAGTGTTGTGGATGGCTTTGGAGAAAAAGGATGTGCCAATCCAAGTACATTAGCTTGATTAAAGACATGTATGATAGCTCAATTGCGAGTATGAAGACTCGTAGTGGAGAGACACCAACATTTCCTATCACAGTTGGGGTACATCAAGGGTCAACACTGAGCACACATCTATTTGTTCTTATTATGGATGTATTAACAAAGCATGTTCAGATGATATTCCTTATGCATGTTGTTTGTTGATGATATCGTGTTGATTGATGAAACTGAAGATGGATTTAATGATAAAATTGAACGACGAATTGATGATTAATAGGAGCAAAACGGAGTATATGCATTGCGATTTCAGCCAATTTAGAACTATGAATGGTGGGACTAAATTGGACAGAGTAGATGTATCAAATGTGATATATTTTGTTACTTGGGTTCTACTATTCAAATGAAAGAGGATGTTCAAGATGATGTTAGTCATAGGATCACTACAGGATGGTTGAAAATATTATGTGACCAGAAGATCCCTCTCAGATTAAAAAGTAAGTTAATAGAACAGTTATATGGCCAGCCATGTTATACGGGAGTGGATGTTGGGAGGTCAACAAACAAAGTCTTCACAAGATAAATATGACCGCAATGCGTATGCTAAGATAGGTGTGTAGGAAGACAAGAAAGGACTGCTTGAGAAATGACTATATCAGGAAAAGTGGGGGTGACGAGTATTGAATACAAGATACATGAGGGTCGTCTTAGATTGTATGGACATGTGCAATACAAACCGATTAGCACGCCTATATGGAGCAACGCTACTGAATCAAACACAATTAAAAGGATAGGGGCCTAAATTAACACGAGGAGTGCTTATAAAGAGAGATTTTGAATCTCTACATCTTGATCAGAATATGTGACAGAGTTAATTGAAAAAAGGATACATATAGCCGACCCCAACATGGTTGAAATTGAGGCTTGGACGATGACGATGATGATGAAAGAAATAAATCTAGACCCTCTTTTTTGTCCTCAAATTTTCTAACGTGGTCGGAAATGTGGGTATCAAGAAAACCCATCGAACTCAAGCTAGTAGGTACATGCAAATGTATCTCTCGTCGTCCAAGTGTGAGTTGAATGAAATATGTAGGTATTTAAATCATTACATGACCGGATAAAACATAAACAAAAGGAAATGATAAGGCTAAAGGACAAGAGTGTACTTCTAAACAGAAGTAGTTTTATTTAATCAAATTGAGGCCATCGACGTTGTCAACCGCATATATATAGTATGGCATGACAGGTATTGGTGTTGCCCTTGAATCTCAATGTCATCAAGCCGCTAATGTCACATCAACTAGAATGGACGAACAGAACATCTTGCTCCCACACTTGCATGTAGGATTGTTTCACACTAGATCATCCCCCATATAATCTAATGTGAGGCAAGCCATTGTGCGAGGGTACGAGCTACAATGTTGGCCGCACATTCACATCTTTAAATATGTTTAATTAGCATCAAGTTTCCATGAGTTTTCATGATTCGGCATATTTTGTTGTCTTGTGGCAGTGGAAATGATGTCTTGTATTGTTACTTAGAATTAACAAAACTACTGAAATAAGTTCATGTCGTGCTCTCTTCTATTGTCACGTGTCTGTCTATCATTTCTTCATATAATTAAAACTATGCTTTCCATTCGATCTCTGTAATACTCTCTCCATTCATGGCTTTGTTAAAATTTATGTGGCATGATAAGCTCGTACGAATGTAGTTGATGTTTCATTGTGTAGGATTATATATAAGGGGAGTGATTAGAAGTTATGGCTAAGATAAATCTTTTGTAATTATCTAACAATGTAATATTTGACAATACTAACAAGTTTTTTAAGATACTTTTCTTTTGATTATCTAACAACCTAATATTGTAACACTAACATTCTTTGAAGTAGTGAATGGAAACTACTTCATGAATTTTCCCTAATCCAGAGATTACTCTTACTTCTAATTCAAAAATTGGGTATAAACGAGTGAAAATGCAAGAAAAAGATGTTGGCTATAGTAGGGATCATTGAGGCATACAAGATGTCAAGTTATTAAGAGTATTCCCGTCCTATTTGACAAAAATAGTGAGTGCAATATACGTGGAGCAGTTCCCCTCCGGGGATATAATAATGCATAGCACGGTGAAGCGTACAAACACAAGTTACGACATAGGACGAACGGCCTTTGATCATTCTTTCAGCAAGCAATGATGATGACACATAGGGAACAACTAAAGAGCGAAGAAGCATAAATGAAAAATGATTTCGTATAATAAAACATAAAGAGTCAACAACAACTTAGTTATATAGAACTTCATTGTGATCGATTCACAAAGGGGAGAAGATGAGATAGCGACAGTTATGTTACTCAAAAAGAAGAAGAAAATGATAATGCAAACAAATGGTGCATGATAGAAAAACCCTGCATTACCCTACCCTACCCTACCCTACCATATCTGACCCACAAATATCGGATTTTATAGGGTTTTAGGGTATCGTGGGCAAACACTTTATCGTATGTCTCAAGTACTCAGGTTTTGTGGGATTGCAATCGGTAGACACATGGGCACCAGCTGCCCGATCCTTACTATCAACGTCTAAGGAGGATCAACGCAGGGGCGACGATCCTGTTAACTATGTATTGTTGCATCCTGAAATCTCTTTCCTACAGAACCAACCTTAGTGTCATAGCAAAGGAAAGATATTTGTTTAAGTGGTTTGCATTTTCACAGCTTGAGGCCAATCGAGTCGGGTATATAGGAGGAACCAACGTAAAGAGGAAATATGAGGAACTAGAGTGTGGATCCTCCAGTAGTTTCACCTATGGATCCGTTCCAACAGATGGGTGAGGTTCTAGGCAGCCTCCATACTCAGTTGTTATTCAACTCGCCTCAATCGCAATTAGTGCCTCCTTCTCTAATATGTCGTGACTGGCAAGGTCCACATGTTCCCACATGTTCCTGTGATTCGAAGAACGCCTACTCAAGGACTTGTCCTGCATGTTCAAGGAGGCCGACAACTACGTGTGACCCTACATGTCTGCCACGGTCCAAAAATCCAAAGCTAGCATTAGCACCAATCAGGAGTTCACTACTACGACAATGTCTAATGAGTCCAAGGTGTGGTAGGCGTGAGCGCTGCTGATGAGTCGTCGTCTCCAGCGACACCATGCACCCTTTGAAGAGCAGGTCATTACATGAGTGCGAAAACCCACACTGAACTCCTAGACCGCACGTCTCTCCACTGTCTTCCAAACCTCCCAAGACGCCAACCATGATTGGTTCTCTTCTTAGTCATCGGGGACGGAAAACTCCAAGTTGAAGAACGATCCCTTGTTTCCAGCAATGAAGCTATTATCTTTGAGCTTCATCTCGTCTTTTTGTGATCCATCACGATCAAACATGGTTAGAGGTCGACTAGTAGGAGGGTTGTTTGCCAACAGGATCAGGCAAGCAGCCAACTCGTGATCTTTCTAATCACATGACAGCATGTTACAGTCCTCCATCGACACTAGTGCCACCTTGCCGCAGAGTCATTGTTTGGTGTTCACTGGCGGGTTGATTCCCCTCCACTGCTTCTTCTAATGGTAAAACATGTAACCGAATAGGGCCTTCCATGACCTGAACTGTCTCCTGCACTCGTTGAATGACGTGGTGATCTTCATGGCTTAGGTGGTGTTCAGCTGCCTCTTCTTTGGCTCGAAGATAGCATCAGTACTTACGGAGGCTGAAAGGATTTTGGCATTTTTTACCAATCTGTCCAATGATGGTCAACAAGTTTGTAGTCATCACCATTTGTGTTGTGTTCTATATAAAATTAAAACTATGTAATCATTTGATGTTCCAACATTTGTGCGGTGTGATTAGCATTTGATGTCCATGGCATCATCAGAATGTTTCTTATGAGCTTCCCTTTATGTCCTAGGCACATTCGAAGTTTGTTCATTAGGTACTACTGTGTCCAGGACACAGAGCTTACGCTCATGTATGAAAACAATTCTCAACATCCCGAACGAGTCGTTGAAGTTATTCCCATTCAGTTTTTCTTTCGCAAGGACTGATCACGGAGAAAAATGATTATTTGTGTTTGGCATTGATCTACATAGAAGATATTATGCACGAGTCAATATATTCATCATCATCATCATCACCATCATCTAAGCCTCAAATCTAACTATGTTGGAGTCGGCTACATGGATCCTTCGTTTCCATTCAGCTCTATCATGGGCCATATTCTGGTTGAGATGTAGAGATTCAAAATCTCTCTTTATAAGTGCATCCCATGTCAATTTAGGCCATTCTCTTCTTCTATTTATTGTGCTTGACTCAATAGCATTGATTCGTATAGGTGCATTAGTCGGTTCGTGTTGCACATGTCCATACCATCTGAGTCGGCCCTCACGCAACTTGTCCTCAATGCTCGCCACTCCCACTTTATTCATGTTATAGTCATTTCTCAAGCGATCCTTTCTTGTCTTCCCACACATCCATCTCAACATACGCATTTCATCCACCTTCATCTTGTTGAGACCTTGTTTCTTCACCGCCCAACAATCACTCCCATAGAGCATGGTTGGTCGTATAGTTGTTCTATAAAACTTACTTTTTAACCTGATCTTCCGATCACATAATACTCCAGTTGCACTCCTCCATTTCAACCATCCTACAGTGATCCTGTGACAAACGTCATTTTGGACATCCCCATCTGTTTGGATAATAGAACCCAAGTAACAAAATTTATCACATTTTGGAATATCTACTCCGTCCAACTTGGCTCCATCATTCACACTGCGAGATTGGCTGAAATTGCAATGCATATACTCCGTTTTTCTCTTGCTAAGGCCCTGTTTGGTAGGATGCAGTTGAGTGCAAAATGTGTTTAAGAAAACAAATGGTTCAAATGAGTGGAATTTGGCCTGCCACATTTTTATTTGGTTGAGAGATGTTCAAACACGTACAGTTTGTATTCTTCTATTTGGTTAGACGATTAATCATCCAGTGCTCACGTCGTCTGTAACCAGTCGCATAATAATTTTCATTTGTTAACATGGCGAGAAGAATGAGCGACACGGCAATGTACATCTACGGTGTAATATAGCAGCACTAGTCAGCACTGTGAGCCGTATAATTGGCAAAAAAGTAGAGCGCGGTGTATGGACTACGCAAACTGCACCCGACTACTTCCTGAAAGGGCGCGGTACAATTGTTGCGGTTTTCCAGCTTCCGGCCGTGGATATGGGAATCAGAATTCTGGCAACTACACCCCACAACACCTAACCAAATGAAAATGACTCTTAAAATCTGGACATTTGAACTTAATGAAAATATAGTACACCCTACCAAACTAGCCCTAATCATCAATCCATTTGATTCCAAAGTCTCTCTCCAACATTCAACTTTATCATTCAATCCATCTTTAGATTCATCAATCAAAACAATATCATCAGGAAATAACATACACCAAGAAATATCATCCTGAACATTTTTAGTCAACTCATCCATAACAAGAACGAACAGATATGGGCAGTGTGTGGATCCTTGGTGTACCCCAATTGTGATAGGAAAAGTTGGTGTCTCTCCTCCAGGAGTCTTTACCACTTGTCGTAGAGCTATCATACATGTCTTTGATCAAGTCAATGTGTTGGATTGGTACACCCTTTTTCTTCAAAACCATCCACAACACTTCTCTAGGCACTCGATCATCAGCCTTTTCCAAATCAATAAACACCATATGAAGATCTCTTTTTCTTTCTCTATACTTTTCCATAAGCCTCCTTATCAGAAAAATAGCATTTGTTGTTGATCCTTCAGGCATGAAACCAAATTGGTTGTTTGATATCTACGTTATAGATCTTAGTATCTATTAAATAATCCTCTCCCAAAGCTTCATTGTGTGACTCATCAACTCGATACATTTGTAGTTTGTGCAGCTCTGAATATCACATTTGTTCTTGTAGATGGGGACTATGGTACTATTTCTCCACTCATCCGGCAACTTCTTGATCTTCATGATCTTGATATAGAACTTTGTTAACCACATAACTCCTTCATCCCTCATACTCTTCCATACATCAATGGGAATATCGTCTGGTCCGCATGCCTTTCTCATTTTGATCTTTTTTCATCAACGGGTCAATATATTAATTTAAAAATTATATTCGATTTCAAAATTTTGATTTGACGAAATTAAATTGGATTTTAGTTAATTTGGAATATCGTCTTTTCAACGGAGATACTGCATATAATGTTAGCGACTCGTGTGACATGAATACAAGAGATATCATTTACACACGACGAGTTTCACCATTTAAGGTCAAGAATGCTTTGAAAAAGATGAAAATGAGAAAGGCATGCGGACCAGACAACATTCCCATTGATGTATGGAAGAGTATGGGGGATGAGGGAGTTACATGGTAAACAAAATTCTTTAACAAGATCATGAAGACCACGAAGATGTCGGATGAGTGGAGAAATAGTATTATAGTCCCAATCTACAAGAACAAAGGTGACGTTCAGAGTTGTACAAACTATAGAGGTATCAAGCTGATGAGTCACATGATGAAGCTTTGGGAGAGGATTATTGAGTAAAGGTTAAGATCTATAACGCAAGTATCAAACAACCAATTTGGTTTCATGCTTGGAAGATCAACAACAGATGCTATTTTTCTGATAAGGAGGCTTATGGAGAAGTATAGACAAAGCAAAAGAGATCTTCATATGGTGTTTATCGATCTAGAGAAGGCTTATGATCGAGTACCTAGAGAAGTGTTATGGATGGTTTAGAAGAAAAAGGGTGTGCCTATCCAATACATTGACTTGATCAAAGACATGTATGATAGCTCTATGATACTCGTCGTTTTGCAATATCAATCACTAAGATGATTAATCCTAGAGTTTAAACCTTTTTTACTTCCGGTTTTAAGGGTAGTATAGAAGGGTCGATCCCACAGGACAACTAATTAGAGATTGTTCTTAGAACCCAAAGATTTGAAGAACTTTTATTAATTTTTTTTGGTATTTTTTTTTAAAGCAGAAAGTAAATTCCAGTTGGGGGTTTGAATGATTACACTAATGCAAGAAGGAAAGCACTTAACAAGAATTAACATGCACAAGGGAAAAATAAAAAGATTGTTAACACAAGCATACTAAATGAATGAAAGACTAAGAATTAAAGGAAACGAAGATGCGGTGTTTAAAACAAGAGATGGAAATCGAGGCTCGTAGGGGTTTTCACCACCTTAGCCTGGGTGATAACAACTAAATCTTAAACGACAATTCGATGAAGGCTTGTGAATTAAAAACTCACAAAAGAGAAACTCCACAAGAGTCCATTGGTCCTGGTGCTCATGCTTCCTAGTTTATCAACCTAAAAGACGAGAATCCACGGTCATATCAAAACGTCTATGTAATCGATTTTATTGTTCTAAATCTGGATTTCCATGGTCACATCCATCCAGATTAACATGCGATCCAAAGATCGACTATTCAATTAAAATCGATTACCATCTAGTCGTTTAAGAAGAAGTCGTTAAAACCATGGCTAAGGGGTTATTCCCCTTGCCCCGATAAAAGACTACTCACATATAGAGAAATGGGAGTCGGAGGAAGAAAGAATTGAAGCCATAGTCTAGCCCAGAAATCAGGAAATTAATCCTTATGCTAGAGACGATGAAATGGCTTAACTCTTTGTTCCTTGCTCCAGAATAAAGCGCGAATGAAAGCAGATCAAGACTAAAGTGGGAAGAAGAGACAAGAACGAGAATGGAAGAGCGTTGCTTGAATTTAAAACTACTTTATTGCATAAAATGAAAATGATTACAAGCCTAATTGCTACAGAATCATAATACAAAGAAATCCAAGATGATCCTTGGGAGGAGGAAGTGCCCTTCCTTTTATAGGAGAAGGAGGGGTAGGCTATCTAAAAAAAGAGGGGGAAAAAAGAGAGGGAGCCATCCTTTTGAATTTTCAGATCTAGTCAACAAACTCTTGATTGTCTTTCTTTAATGCAGATTTTCGCAGCAGCAATTTCGAGCGAATTTCTGTTGTTCAAAGAATTTAAAGTGCGCCCGAAAATATGATTTTCCTGTAGGCCTTTGAATTCCCTTTCCAAATCATATTTGAACATTAAATTCCGCCTTAGGATGTGAGAGTTATGCTAATTTTGGTGCAAGGTATGCATTTAAGTCAGCATTGCGGGAAACTGAATTGTCTCCTATCTTCATCTCTTCTTTTCTCAATTTAATTACTTAGATAATTCCTGAAAATGAAGAAAAATATCATAAGAATTCAGGAAAAGTATATCAAGAAGATGAAAGTGCTATTTATTTTTGAATTAGCTAAAATTAACAAAAAAGTCCTAATTACTTATTCTAAATGAACTAAAAATAAGAGATGAATATGCATTCATCACTCTACTGCAAGTGTCAAGACTCCTGGAGGAGAGACACCAACGTTTCCTATTACAGTTGGGGTACACCAAGGATCCACACTCAGCCCATATCTATTCGTTCTGGTTATGGATGAGTTAACAAAGAATGTTCAGGATGATATTCCTTGGTGTATGTTATTTGCTGATGATATTGTTTTGATTGACGAAACAAAAGATGGATTGAATGATAAAGTTGAATGTTGGAGAAAGACATTGGAATCAAATGGATTGATGATTAGCAGGAGAAAATCTGAGTATATGCATTGCAATTTCAGCCAATCTCGCAGTGTGAATGATGGAGCCAAGTTGGACGGAGTAGATATACCAAAATGTGACAAATTTCGTTACTTAGGTTCTATTATTCAAATAGACGGGGATGTCCAAAATGATGTTTGTCACCGAATCACTGCGGGATGGTTGAAATGGAGGAGTGCAACTGGAGTTTTATGCGATCAGAAGATCCCTCTCAGGTTAAAAAGTAAGTTTTATAGAACAGCTATACGACCAGCCATGCTCTATGGGAGTGAATGTTGGGCGGTGAAGAAACAAGGTCTCAACAAGATGAACGTGGCTGAAATGCGTATGCTGAGATGGATGTGTGGGAAGACAAGAAAAGATCGTTTGAGAAATGACTATATCAGGAATAAAGTGGGGGTGGCGAGCATTGAGGACAAGTTGCGTGAGGGCCGACTCAGATGGTACGGACAGGTGCAACGTAGACCTACTAGTGCGCCTATACGAAGCAATGCTATTGAGCCAAACACTATAAATAGAAGAGGAAGGCCTAAATTAACGTGGGATGAGCTTATAAAGAGAGATTTTGAATCTCTACATCTCAATCAAAATATGGCCCATGATAGAGCTGAATGGAAACAAAGGATCCATGTAGCCGACCCCAACATAGTTGGGATTGAGGCTTAGATGATGATGATGATGATGCTCCCACTATTTATTCAAACTAATAGCCATCACTATTAATTTGGAAGATTACAGCGAGCAATCTTCTATTGAGCCAAGATCCAAAATAAATTAACTCATGAGTCAACTATGGCTGACCGCTCACAATTAATCATTAAGGTAGGTAACTATGAAAAAGTAAAATACGGCTATAGATATTTGAACAGAACAAACCCTACTATATATAGGAGAACAGGAAGCATATAGATACAACCAAACCCTAATGGGCCAAGACATACTCGAGCCCATATTACAAAACACTAAATAAACAAACTCTCTAACACTCCCCCTCGAGCTGAAGTTGGGAAAATCCCAGATCATCTTGCAAACAAAGAGTGAGACTAAAAACAAAGAAGCAGAATAAAAAGATAAACCAAGCTCATACAAGAATTTTCTCCCCCTCAATATTACAATTAAGAACTCAGAACACTCAGACACTCCCCCTCACGTAGATACTCCAAGCAAGCAGGTCGTAGTCGCAGAAGCTTCGTGATCATCTGGAGGGTAAATTAGCAAAAACAACAATGTTTCATGGTCTTCATCACAATCGCTAACGTCGCAGCCAAGAGAGTGTTAGGTCACAGCAGCAGTAGTAGTCAATGTACAAATAAGTACAGATCGATCAACATGCGAAACAGAGCACCAACGAGCCAGATGGTGCTGGCACACAGCAGTAGAAAGTCGACGTGCAAACGAGGCACGGACAATAGAGAGGTCAAAATGCGCAAAGCATGGACAATGTAAACGTGTGAAACAAAGCATGGACAAACCAGGGAGTGTTGGCGCACAGCAGTAAAGTGGACGTGGCCAGATAGAAGACCATCAACACAAACAAGTAGGCAGCAGAAATAAATCTCCAGAAACAATCTCTTCAAGAAGCATGTAGTAATGGCAGCAGATATAAACTTCCTCCTCTCTCCTCATCTCTTCCCTCTATACATCTTCTCTTCCTCCTATTCTCCCCCTCACACCAAGCACGAAAGGAGTCAAAAAGAGTGGTCGGGGTGGAAAGTCATAAAAAAGTGGTAGAGGTCAAAAAATATATGTAAATAAATGGAGGATAACGAATAACTAGAGTCAAGGTGCAAAATGACTCGATTAGGCAGATCCGACTAGAAAAATAAATGGATCTTTCTCCAACTCGTAAAGGGGATTTGTTTAACCTGTAGGACAACAAATCCAGTGGTGTGGGGGCGCAGCCCTGCGAAAATCCGATTAGGTCAAAAATAGATCTGAATAAGGATGTGAATAGCAATAGGCATAGTGTATATGAGGGCGTAGTAAAAAAATGAGGGGATAGGATTTGATATTGGGTTCTTTGGTAGCGGTGACTAGCGGTGGGTAGACGCAGTTGGGTGGGTAGCAGAAAGTAGTGGCGGCCACAGGGAAGGTAGTGGTGACTATGTGGGGGGTGTTGGGAGTTGACAACGGCCAGGCTAGTGGGATGCAAAGACCAGAGTGGCAGAAGGACAATAGCAATTGAGTGCAGTAGCAGGCAGAGCACATAGCAGCTGTAATAATTAGCAGGACCGACAACTGGGCAATAGGCAGTAGGGACGTCAATGGAGGGTAGGGCTTTCGGAGGTGGCAGAGAGTAGTGGGTTATGGGCGGCGACGAACCAGCAGGGACGGCAATGTAGCAGCACAGCGAAGGAAGGAGTTGGTAGGGCGGATTAGGAGCAGTAGAGCAACAGCAATAGAAGGGGATGACGGCTACGGCATGAGGTGGACACTTTGGCGGCAGGGGGCAATAGTGGTTGCGTTGGCGGGATGGTGGCAGCAGGGACAGGAGTTGTGGGGACATTGGTGACGAAAGTAGCGAACACCAGGGCAGCACAATGGAGGGAGAAGTTGGCTGGGTGGATCAGGTCCAGCGGCCAACAGGGCGGCGTGGAGCAGCGGAGCTCGGGGCGTCGAGTTGCAGTAGCATAATTGCGGGCGTGAGGCATAGGGCGAACATGGTTGCGGGTGGTGCGTAGCAAGTGCTAGCCACGGCGGATGTGTAGTGGGCGGGGAAAGAATAACAGACTGCTAGAGGCGGGGAATAAGGGTAGGAATTCCCGGCGGGCAGCCAAGCGCCGCTAAGGGCGGCGGCCGCCCACAAGTGGCGTTCTTTCTTTTCCCTCTCTCGCTCTCTCTCTTATGTAGGGGTGGATCACTGCTTTGATACCATATGAAAAAGTAAAAGACGGCTCTTCGATATTTGAATAGAACAAACCATGCTCCTATATATAAGAGAACAGGGAAGCGTACAGACGCAACCTAACCCTAATGGGCCAAGACATACAAACTCTCTAACAGTAGCAATTACCAATTTCATTCTATGCAATTCTTGGATAGATGGTTGCACAATTTTGTGTCAATAAATCAGCATACATTGTTTTAGACAACGGTATGCTTTATGCATTTGGAGAGGTCACCAAATAGAGTATATGCAGTATGTGGGAGTATATCTGGTTTTGGATTTTTTTATTTATTAATTATTTATTTATATTTAACTATATAAATATATGTTGATCATGCACTTACATATTTAATTTGTACAATTTCGTGTCTAATTAGTACAATTACAAGAATAATGGATACAATTATGCAAATATGCAATCATCACAGCTTAAATAAATACAAACATGCAACTATGATCTAAATCTAAACAAACATAGATGAATCTTAATATAATAATAAGAAATGAAAGTATTTCCATCTAAAAATGGGGATAAATCGATCTTTTATCCGGTTGTGCGGCCTTGTATGCAGCCCTGGTCCACTTTGTGGGGGATTTGTTGTATGTGGAGCGGTAGGGGGTCCAAACCTTATATGCGACTGCATAAACAAACCGGTTTTTGAAACGTTGTCATCATATGAAATATATGTCATCCTTATACCTCTAGGTGCTTAATCCTATTAAGATCACCTACTCAAGTCCAACCCAAGGCCAATAACAATAAGATATGCCATATATTTATTATCACTTGCCCGAGGTAGATGGTGCACCATTCTTAGCAAGTTAGCATGCTCACACTTAGTAGAACAAGATTTCCATGTGTATTGCAGTCGGAGGCATCTTCAAGATTAATATTAAATTGAGGGGCACACACATATATACATATCCTTTATATTTATATATATACTTATGTATCAAATTATCATTACAATACATATTATTATACTATCATATACTATAACAATCACTCGTGCGACAACATATGGCAACTAGTACAACAACTTGAGCTAACAAGTGTTGTAGAAAAACAACCAAGAGATTCACATGTAAATGTAATCCTAAAATAGCCCTTTTAGGATTTCCAATCACCCGATCAGGTAAGTTGGTCGATCGACCAATAGTCCCTGGTTTGGGTAGTTCTTGTATTTTTGTTGATTCGTCGTCTCGTCTTGATGGCTTCTGATCGTCTCCTCTTCACCATGGTCCACCGGTGATGTCATTACAACATCATATTTTTATTGCATAATTAAAATTTACATGGGAGGATGAATAGAGACAGGCATGACATGCAAGTCATATATATGTTATATATCTTTTAATTAAAATCAAAACGACAATATTACATGATTCAGATCACATTACGAAGATCTAATTGCAATATTCACATTCACTAAGAAAAATGATTTTCAAAACATCGCATAGGTGTATGTAATATTTATATATCATATTATATATGATGTTGGGTGATTAACGTGGATACAATTTTGTACATAATTTGTTCAACGAATCTTTTGCGGTTCAAAACCTAAACCAGCATTAAAAGTGTACAACGTAGGTTCTGATACCACCATAGGGTTTTTCGGAAGGGGGCGCAACGGGATAACAAAAAAAACTTCCCTTTATACTCTAGCCGGTGAATCTGTCGCAACTATAAAACGTTGGTGAACAAAAGACATTGGAAAGGATTAAGGTTATACCCTTGTGCACACTAGTTGTCCAACAGCTAGACGCGTCTTTTTCGGTGAGGAATTTGAACTTCCAGATCTAGATCTGTATCGCTAGTAAATAATCCGGATATAGATCAATAAGAGATCTGGATCGGCCACCAAGTCGATGTGTGGTTGTCTTCTTCGCAGCACATTGTTGTCGTCTTATGGAACAACTTCTCCAAACCTCCATGTGTGTGGTGTGGCCTCTACTTCATCTACGTGGATGAGGGAGAATGTGGTGTACCATCTTGGCCACCAAGTCAAAGAGGAACACGAGATGTCGATGTGCTAGTTTTCCCGAAACTCCCTTTCTTCTCCTATCTCGAGCAGTAGTCCTTTGGGTTTATCTTCTCTTCAAAAGAGAAGTTTGATGGCCAACTTGTCTCACAAGTTGTCTCAAAAGATGTGTGCAACTCTATGGGATGCGCCCCTATATATAGGAGAGACATGGACTTGGAAGACCCTAACTTCAATCCCTTTTTTAATCGCAATCTTAAAACAACCTTATGCTGAAAACTTGGACTGAAATTCTGATTGGCTGATCGGGGTATCTGATCGACCGATCAGGTCCTACTGGGACTCAAAAGGCATTCTGATTGGTTGATCAGATCAGTTTAGATCCAGATCTAAAAAGTTTCCAATTTGATACTTTCCCTATTGAATTCCGATTGGTAGACCTTGATACTTGATCAGCCAACCGGGCTAGTCCAGTGCAAAACTTAGTTGACCAATTATCAATCAATTGATCTATTGACCCAACCAATCCGATCGATCGACCAGACATTCTGGTCGTCCAATCAGACAGGAAATCAGTATGTTTATGATTCAGAATTACTCTAAACATTTGTTTGATTGCGAACTTCAATTTCCTTATGCATCCTTATGTGTGTGATCCGGTAGGTTCCTAAGTACGTCGATAGTGATGTTTAAAACAACACGAGCAAAGATTGATGTCTATATACAACATCATTGTCACCCAAGTAATAGGAATAATTTAAAGAACAACTACAACAAGTAAAGTGACTAACATTGCCATGACCATATCATCCCTTTGTTACAGATATGCATATTAAAATTGAGGCATGTATGCCATCCTCTTAACATTCAATCTATTTTTCTTGGACTAGAACAGACTATTTGATATATTGTGTGCTTAATATCATATATTGACTCACATGAGCATGGCCATGCATCGTGACCTCGCTTATCAAGTGGTCAAAATATCACTCCAAATGAGGGATAAATTCCATCTACATCACTCAGAGTATTCCCCATGTGTCATTGTGCACCCAATCACTACCCTTTTGACAACTCTTATTTAGATCATGTTTGGCTAATGGTCAAGGTACACTATACAACATATGTTACTATACTGACTTCATGTCTAAGGATCACATTCACCCATGTTACATTGAGATATGACTCTGACATGCCATTACATGACTTCCATGTGTCAATCTCAAGGTGGGTTCAATACTGTGTTGTACAGGCGCCGCCTGGGCGGCGCTTAGGCTTAAGTCAGCCCACCTCAAACTGGGCGCCCAGCCCCATAATTGACCTAAGTTGTTGCCTAAGGCCTTTTGAGGCCGAAATCAAGCCAATTCAAGGCTAATTTAGCATAAATTAGATCTGAACTTGATCAAATTGAATCATTTTATGGTTAAATTGGGTCTGATTTATCCCAAACGGGGTCAATTTAGGGTAAATTAGGTCTGATTTGGAGGACAACAGGCCTGATTTGGGGGAATTAGGTCTGATTTGGTCATGTAAGGCCTCGTTTAGATAAACATAAGGAAATTTAGGGTTAGTTAGGTTTGATTTAGTCATGCTATGCAAACTAGGTTTCATTTTAGGCCAAATTATGTCAAACTTGAGTAGATTAGGTGTGATTTGGGGAAAACAAGTCTGATTTTGGAGAAATGGTTTGATATGGTGAGATTAGGTCTAATTTGGCCAAATTAGATATTGTTTAGGTTTATAGAGATAATTTGGGGAAATTAGGTATGATTGGATCATAATATACAAAATTTGGTTTTATTTAGGCCAAATCATGTCAAAATTGGGCCATTAGGTCTAATTTAGGTGAAACAAGTATGATTTGGGGGAAATTGTTCTAAATTGGATGACTAGGTTTTATTTAGCCAAATTTTGTATCATAAAGGTGAATATACGAAAACTTTATGGAAATTGGGATTGATTAGTTCATGGTATACAAAATTAGGTCTGTTTCAGGCAAAAATTAGTGTAAATTAGGTCAAATTTGATCAAATTAGGTCAAATTTGGATCAAATGAGTTCAAATTAGGGCCAATCAGTTCTAGTTTAGGCCTTTTAGTTTTGACTGAGCCTATATTCTACATAATAGTATTATACATGTTTTGGCTACAAACATAATACATGTTTAGCTTTCTTATTTCTATATGAATTTTGTTTAGGTAAAACTTCCACAATTCAATCCAAATCTAATGATTTTGTTGCTTTCTTCATACGATGCTAGCACACTAATTGCATATTTATCATGTATATTTATATGTGTAAGGATTGTATTTTTCATAAATTTTACAAATATCTGTTAAAATAAAAAAATATATAAAAAGCCTGGAAACGCATGGGCCTCCGCCTGGGTTGTCTGGGCCTCCCGCTGGAATGCCTAATCGCCTATACAACCATGGTTCAATACAACTTGTTTTCCAATAAGTACTCATGTATCAAAGTCGATATCCAATATCATTACTAAAGAGACAGTCATCATTCACCATACATGCTAGTCTTGAGTATTATTGTTGTCCTGTAAAGATATGACAACAATTAGTACTCTCATTATAGATATGATCTCATGTTCAGGTTCTCACCCAAACCATATGTCATCAAGTTAAAACATCTTAGGACATTATTAAGTTTATTCATTATCTTAATATGAATAAAAATCATAAGTGGAATTAGCTTTCATTAATATTCAAATCAAGTACAAAATATCTCTTTACAATCATCGCATGATGGCTTTCAGGACATATAACAAACAGCTTTGTTGTTGACTGACAATCTGCGTTATTGTGTCTTTGTAGAGGGTAACCTGGTCTCCTGGCAAGCAAGAAGCAGATTGTCGTATCTACTTTCGCTCAAGCACCAAGTTTGGGTATCGGATTATGGCTCACATCACCATTGAACTTCTATGGATTAGGAACTTTATGGAAGAACTGGGATTTTACAATCCGAAACCATGGAATTGCAGTGTGACAATCAAGTTGCAGTCCACATATCCTCAAATCCCATCATTCATGAACATACAAAACAGATTGAAGTTGAGTGTCACTTCATTAGAGAGAAGGTTCAAGTCAAGCTGATCAACCTTACACCAATCTGCTCATAAGATCAACTTCCAAATCTATATCACTAAATCGTCAAAAAGACGTCAGGTTAAAATCTTATGTAACAAACTGGGTGCCTACGATATCTATGCATCAATTTGAGGAGTGTTGAGTGTGTAAGTCTAACTATATTCTTGTATATTGGGAGAGTCCCGCATCATGTAAATCGTTATTGGCAGCCACCCATAGTCCTATATAAAGATTAGCCCTCCTGTCTATAATAAACTCAAGATATTCTCCACCTTTGTGGTAAAAATATTCAACATACACTACTGCATAAGATAGTGTATTTAGACATTAATACTACACCCCTGTTTTTTCAAAATTTCATTGCTTATTTTGGCATCAAAACAGTTAGAGTAATCTATCAAAATTCCCATTGGTATATCACTATATATTTCCATGTTGTTGAAATGGTATCGGAATCTAACACCGCGTTCCTTTTCGAAATCAACATGTCAAACCTTGTGCAACTCTCCACGTCTATCTCTAGTTTCTTATCAAATAGAATCATTGGGATGAACTGTTGGATTTGTTTGACTTTTCCTTTCACTTTCAAAAGAGTCTGATTCATGCCAACCTTCTTTGGTCTTCAAACGTGAATCCCAATGAAGTTCCTGACATTTTCATACATTGTCAAACAGCTTGGAGGTTTGGTTTCTCCTTATATTGTGCAGAGATATCTCAAAAAAACGAGGCAATGAAAAAACGTAGTGGTTGTCGCTAAGGCCTGTTTGGTAGGGAATAGAATGAGATCATTACTTTAAAACTCTACAAATTTGGACAATGATTTTTGTTTGGTTAGCAAATAGAAAAATGAAAACATTGCTTTCCAAGTCACAAAATGATCTGTTTCGGGGTAAATTCCTAAAGTTGGTACCAAGCCCAATATGGGCGTGGTTGGGTGCAGTTTACTTCTACATCTGTAATTAGCCATCTCACCTACTTCTTGGTGTGCAAAAAGTTACAAGATGCTGAGTAGCAAACCACTATCAGGAGAACCCGTGCAATCTTCCTATGGTATACCAAACAAAAAATCAGTGATGCCTGAAAAGCAGATTTAGTCTGTTGTTTTTCTTCTTCGTCAAACTACACCACTGCATAGTAGCAAACAAGCCTTAAGAGTAAAGAAAGGATGGCAACAAATTGAAAAGGACACGTCGTTGACCTGAATTTTGTCTGTAATCTACCAGTCCCTACTTGTTCTCATCGGTTGGCTCTCATCTAGTCCACTCAAAGAAGAAAAGCCATGAGGATAGGGAAAGATAGGGACTAACTCCTATAATCATGTCCCCTAAATTCATCACAAAAATCATGTCACGAAAGTTTTGGTTGTCATTTGGCAAACTTCACAGTTCATATAGGCTTCTAACCAAACCATAAATAGGTAATCATACTTAGCCTAAAAATCTTATAAAACATCACAACATATAAACCCTCAAGTCATCCATGACCTTCTCCACCAGCCGCTCATAGTCACAAATTCGGTATTCGGGATACGTACGGTCGAGTTGAAAAATTCGGAATTCGGGAAATATGCGGAAAATTCGGCTAAAAAGCGGTCAACGTACGGTAAAAGTACGGTCAACTATTTGGGAAAAAGTTGGAAAAAAAACGGATGTATATATATAATATGTATATATACATGTTTGTAAGAATATATAAATTCGGCAAGAAACTTGAGATATTGAGTGCAAATTAAGGTGTTACATATGAAAATCAAAGTTTGCCACATCTTGGCTTACAAAAAAGAAGACAACTTAGGACCAAAGAATACTAGTCTATTACATTAACATCACACACTAAAAGTTTTAAGTCTATTACATCACTGAGATAGAAAATCAAAGTAATAGTGGACAGCAAGGTAGTCAGTGAATGGACTCACCTTCTCTTTGGTTGATCAGGTACTGGACGAAATTGGTAGATGGTGTGTGATTTGCGTCACACCTGCAATGATAGCAGCCTCTTGAGCTGCAACAAATCAATAAGAAGAAAAATAAGAGAAGGGCAATAAGCAGCAGGAAGAAAGAGTGCGAACAGGGTGGGCTGTGAAGGTGTAAGGGGCTGGGATTATGGACGACACAGTCACAAGTGATGGAGAAAGAAGCAGGTAGTTTGTTGGGGTTAGAGAGTGACGAGCCAGGGGATTAGGGGAGCTGCACTTGTAGACAATGGGGAGGAAGGAGGGCTGAAAGTGGTGTGGGGGTTAGAGGGTGACGTGAGGAGGAGGAACCTGGCGCTGATGATGAGCATCGGACAGGGGAAAGGAGGCAATCAGCCAAGAGAAGAAGCTCCTGTAAATGGAGCGATACAAGTGGAAGAGGGCAAGACGAAAAATGGGAATAGGGGAAATCGAAGGGAAGAGGAAGTTTGAGGAAGGGAGGGAAGAATCGAAGAAGTAAACGAAAAAAGAAATGGAGGATGAGAGGACCTACCTCACGCCTGGACGAAGAAGCCGCCGCCAAGAGAGAAGACGAGGAGCTCCACACGTTCGTCGAAGAAGCTCCTGGAGGCCGGCGTGCTACTGTGGCCGCCGTTGGGTGGCTTCTTTTGGCCGTCGTCGTCGCACGGCGTCAGCGTTAGGTCAGGGACTCGTGGGCGCTGGGTCGGGGACTCGCGGCTCAAGGTCGGGGGTCTGTGGGGGTTTGCGGGGGTTTGTGAAACCCTGTGAGGGTTTCTGTTGAGCGGGCGGGGGGGGGGGGGGGGGGAATCGGGTAAAGCAACGAGAGAAACAAATACTTAGCCGTATTTCATTATTTAAAACGCAAAAAAAACGTCAAAAACGCGTTTAATACAAAATACGCGTTTAAAACCCGTTTAAAACCCGTATAGTACGTTTTATTCGGCTGCCAGTATAATACGGCCGTAACATACGGGGCCTGAATAATTCGCATTTTAAACGCGTTTTTTTCAAAAAAAAAACGCCGATTATTGTGACTATGCGGCCGCTTAAGTACCTAAGGCCCTTGGCCATCTAATTTTTGCCTCAGGCGCCCAGCTAGGCGGCTGAAATTAAGCGCCCGCTTTTTGCCGCTTATCCCGCTTAATTGGCGGCTTATTGTCCGTCAACCTTGCTTAATTGTCCGCTTAATGTCCGTCAACCTTGCTTAATTGTCCGCTTAGGCCACTTAGTGGGAAGTTTTTTTGAAAAATGATGTATAGATGTAAATCTATTTGTGCATTATATTATATATATAGAATTTAGTCCTTACTCCATATAGTTCTATGTATAATTGTATAATACATAATACAACGCATTATTATACATACTTTAAGTTAAGAGACAAGTTTTAAAGTGCTTAATAATTTCATAACAAATAAACATATATACTATATAATCATATATGTGTAATAATATATTGATAAAGCTTTATAAGCAAACATGTACGTAACTACATACATTATGAACTTATATGTTAAGAAGGTTGTTAAAGTGTCTATATTAGTCTATTAGTTAAATAGGCTAATTAGTTTAGTGGGCCTTTATATTCCGGCCCGTCTAGTTTAGATTACTTGGGTCCTAAGTAATAGGGCGTCTCTCCTCTCCTATATAAAGGAGAGGCCGTCAGTCGTTGTATCACAATCTATTCTATTCAAGCAATCTTTTATTTTAACATGGTATCAGAGCGGGTTAGATCTTGAGAGAACCCTAGCGCCGCCCGGTTCCCTCTCTCCTCTTCGGCGCACACAACTACCCTAGCCGCCGGCCGCCGCCTCTTCGAGAGAGCAGCCAAGGGCGAGCGCCCGCCTGCGGGCGGCCGTCGCCGGCGCCATGGCTTGGCCGGCTGCCCGCTAGGCATATCCCCGCCTCTGTGGCTTATCCCCTTTCATATTCATTCATTCTTTTTCAACGATCACTGCTCCTATCTCTTTCCCGGCGCCATCAGTCTCGCTGCCCCATCACCCAGCCGCCGCCGCTGGCAACTGGCAGCCAACAACCACCGCTGCCAGCAGCAGCACCAGCCGCCGCCTCCATCAGCAGCAGCCGGCGCCGCCGCCAACAGCCGCACCAGCCGGTGTCGCCCGCACAGCAGCCACTCCGCACAGCAGCCACCTGCTGGCCATCTTCCGCCACCTATCAACAAGCATCCACCGTGGACAGCAGCCATCGCCTTCGCTATCATCAGCAGCCGCAGCCAAGAACAGCAGCCACGCCACCATCGTCATCAAGCCAGCAATTAGCAGCACCATCGTCATCCTCCATCATCGCCATTGTATTTGTGCTCGTAGGCTGCAGTGTTGCTTTATCCAAGCAACCGTATCACCAGCCTTGATCCCACTTTTTCAACCGGCGCTCCATCTCATGACGTCTTCAGATTAGCCTTCATCGCCGCTTTGGAGAGGCTCCGCCTTGGCTCCGCATGCATCCTCTTGGCATGCAATATCTCCGGAGTCACGCAGGAGACCCTTTGTCATCTCCTATGTTGCGACAAAGTGCTTCATCAGCCGAGCGTCATATCCAGCCATCATCTGCAAGTTGCTGCTCCTCCACTTCATCATCATCCCGACAATCTTCATCCGCAAGTTGCTGCTGCGTTGTGCGTCATCATGCTACTACTGCCATCTATAGTAGGCGATCACCCCTCACTCTCCACCGCTACCAAACAACCATGTTTACTACCCCCATATGCATTATCCCCGTCTCTATTCGGATCCTTAATCGGTTCTATTTTTTGCTAATCGGATCCTATTTTGACCCTAATCGGATTTTCGGGTCGGGACTAGATCCATTTGTTTTTCTACCCGGATCTCATGTTGACCCATTTAGTATACTCTCTTTGGCTATCGGTTTCATTCTCCACATATTACCCATCTCCATTTCACATATTTCTCTCTTTTCCCACCATTTTCTTTCCCACCCACCCATATTTTGTGAGCATCCCTTTTTCACATTGCGGGGGGGGGTCATATGTCCAGTTCTCCACACCAAACACTCACTCTTGTCGTATTTGGTGTGCGGGGGGGATAGAGAGGAGAGAAAGAGATGAGAAGAGAGAGCGAGCATGAGAATATATGAGAGAATGTATGAGAGAGAGTATGAGATGAGATGATGATATATGTATTCAGATTATATATTCCAGGCTATCTTCATGAAGCTTCACATTGTTCAGCACACCGGTTCTCTACTTCAGCCAGCAGTGAAGATCCAGCGTCGACACCGTATCCGCGTTCGTACCGCGTTATGTACGTCAGGTGTTGATGGTGTATTCCTTCATCTGCATTCACATGAGACAGATGGGTGCTTCTTCAGAAGCTCAGAGTTTTATCTTCACCGAGCTGCTTCATCACGTCTTCTCCGAGCCGCATCTGCTGTATCGACATCGCCTGTAGCTGATCCTCTTGGGACCTTCCTTGATGGATGATCTCCTTTCCCGTCAAGCCCCCAAGTTTCATGCGTCAGAGTTTTATGGTTCCTGCATCGTATCAAGCAGCAGATCGTCCGTCCGCGTTCGTGCCGCGTTAAGCATGCATTCCAGTGGCGACTTGTTGTAGTATCAGGACCATTCTTCAGCCTACAGAGTATCTTCAGATGTCTTCATTTTAGATGCACTTCAAGGAAGACCTTCTTCAAAGCTTGAGTATCTTCAGCCTGCAGAGTCATCATCACTATTGATTCAGGGGGAGTATTGATTAAGGGGGAGTAACATATTTTGTATGGGAGTGATATTTATCTTCATCTTTTATTTATCATTTCTTTTTATCGAAACCTGTAACTCTCCAAGCTTGGACATGTGTTTCACCCATGCTCCAGCTTGAGGGGGAGTGTTAAAGTGTCTATATTAGTCTATTAGTTAAATAGGCTAATTAGTTTAGTGGGCCTTTATATTCCGGCCCGTCTAGTTTAGATTACTTGGGTCCTAAGTAATAGGGCGTCTCTCCTCTCCTATATAAAGGAGAGGCCGTCAGTCATTGTATCACAATCTATTCTATTCAAGCAATCTTTTATTTTAACAAAGGTAATAATATTAATGGATAGTGCAAACTGTACGTTGTTGTTTATTTATCATTTAAGATTTTCTGAGACTTACACATGTACTTGAGCTAAAATATATGATAAATACACAATTTTGATTGTCGCTTTTTCAAAAAGCGACCGCTTAAGTGCACGACTAGCGCTTGAGCGATCACAGGGACATGTCTGCCTACCTCCCTCTTCCCGTTTTATAAAACGAGGACCTTCCCAGAGCTGCCTGAATTTCTTAATCCAAATAATACAATTTAAAAAAATGCAATATTCATCCTTCCATAAGCAGAAAATACAGAATTCACTGTTATAGTCATTGGAGTGCCATATAAGGTACCCCATCCAATTCCTAGTTGCCTAACATAAGGTGCCCAACCCAATTCCTAGTTGCCTTAGCATTATCATCAAACAATTTTCTTGATGCATCAACTATGCATATATTAAAGAAGCTAGTCCCGCCGCATCATTGCCCAGATGCAGTGAAAATTGTGCAGGGACAACATTTTCGACGAAGGCAAGTAAAGAAGCAAGTTCAACAAAAAAGGATTAGAGTTGGATCTTGGAATATTGGCTCTTTGACAGGAAAATCTTTGGAGATAGTGGATACCATGATGAGAAGAAAAGTCAATATAGCTTGCTTGCAGGAAACCAAGTGGACAGGGGAACGCTGTAGAGAGATTGGAGACGGATACAAAATCTGATATACAGGTATTGATAAACATAGAAATGGTGTAGGTATTATCGTTGATAAGATGTTGAAGGATGACGTCGTCAAGATTACAAGGATGGGTGATAGAATCATAGCTATCAAGGTTGTTCTTGGGGGAAATATTTTTAACATTATTAGCGCTTATGCCCCCCAAGTTAGCCTTAGCGAGGATGCGAAGAAGAATTTTTGGGATGACATGGATGAATTGATGCAAGGAATACCGATCGAGGAGAAGATTATTATTGGGAGTGATTTTAAATGGCCATGTGGGGAGTGGTAATGCTGGATTTGAGAGAGTTCATGGTGGTTTTGGATATGGCAACAGGGACGGAGAAGGAGAGAGGATATTAGATTTTGCAGTTGCATATGATATGATTTTGGCAAACACCCATTTCAAGAAAAGAGAATCTCATAAGATTACTTTCAAGAGTGGGCACAACTGTAGCCAAATTGATTACCTCCTTACAAGGCGGGTGGATCGTAACATATGCAAGGATTGTAAAGTGATTCCTGGCGAAGAACTCACGACCCAACATAGGTTGGTAGTTTTGGATATTAACATGAAGATCAATAAAGACAAACATAACGGAAACCAAGATAGCAGGATCAAGTGGTGGAATTTTAAAGGAGAAAAGAAATTGACTTTTCATGATAAACCCATCAAGGAGGTAACTTGGAACTTGGAGTCTGATGTTAACACTATGTGGCATAACATGAGCTCCTGCATAACAAAAATTTCCAAAGAGGTTTTGGGGGAGTCTAAAGGTTGTGGACCTCCACAGAAGGAGACTTGGTGGTGGAATGATGAAGTACAAAAGGCTATTGAACTGAAAAGGGAGATCTATAGGAGCTTGCCCAAATCTGGAGATGATGCAACGTTCCAAAGATACAAGCAAGCAAAGAAAGAAGCTAAAAAGGTGGTTCGGGAGGCAAGGTCTAGATACTTTGATGATATGTATAAGAAGTTGGACACTAGAGAAGGGGAAAAAGATATACATAAAATGGCTCGTATAAGAGAAAGGAATGAAAGAGACTTGATTCAAGTAAAATGCATAAAGAATGAAGATGGTAGAGTATTGGTGAAGGACGATGATATCAAAAACCAGTGGAGAAATTACTTCCATAAGCTTTTCAATGGAGATATTGCATATAATGTTAGCAACTCGTGTGACATGAATACAAGAGATATAATTTACACACGACGAGTTTCACCATTTGAGGTCAAGAATGCTTTGAAAAAGATGAAAATGAGAAAGGCATGCGGACCAGACAATATTCCCATTGATGTATGGAAGAGTATGGGGGATGAGGGAGTTACATGGTTAACAAATTTCTTTAACAAGATCATGAAGACCAAGAAGATGTCGGATGAGTGGAAAAATAGTATTATAGTCCCAATCTACAAGAACAAAGGTGACGTTCAGAGTTGTACAAACTATAGAGGTATCAAGCTGATGAGTCACACGATGAAGCTTTGGGAGAGGATTATTGAGCAGAGGTTAAGATCTATAACGCAGGTATCAAACAACCAATTTGGTTTCATGCCTGGAAGATCAACAACAGATGCTATTTTTCTGATAAGGAGGCTTATGGAGAAGTATAGACAAAGCAAAAGAGATCTTCATATGGTGTTTATCGATCTAGAGAAGGCTTATGATTGAGTACCCAGAGAAGTGTTATGAATGGTTTTAAAGAAAAAGGGTGTGCCTATCCAATACATTGACTTGATCAAAGACATGTATGATAGCTCTACTACAAGTGTCAAGACTCCTGGAGGAGAGACACCAACTTTCCTATTACAGTTGGGGTACACCAAGGATCCACACTCAGCCCATATCTATTTGTTCTGGTTATGGATGAGTTAACAAAGAATGTTCAGGATGATATTCCTTGGTGTATGTTATTTGCTGATGATATTGTTTTGATTGACGAAACAATAGATGGATTGAATGATAAAGTTGAATGTTGGAGAAAGACATTGGAATCAAATGGATTGATGATTAGCAGGAGCAAAACTGAGTATATGCATTGCAATTTCAGCCAATCTCACAGTGTGAATGATGGAGTCAAGTTGGACGGAGTAGATAGACCAAAATGTGACAAATTTCGTTACTTAGGTTCTATTATTCAAATAGACGGGGATGTCCAAAATGATTTTGTCACCGGATCACTGTAGGATGGTTGAAATGGAGGAGTGCAACTGGAGTTTTATGCGATCAGAAGATCCCTCTCAGGTTAAAAAGTAAGTTTTATAGAACAGTTATACGACCAGCCATGCTCTATGGGAGTGAATGTTGGACGGTGAAGAAACAAGGTCTCAACAAGATGAACGTGGTTGAAATGCGTATGCTGAGATGGATGTGTGGGAAGACAAGAAAAGATCGTTTGAAAATGACTATATCAGTAATAAAGTGGGGGTGGCGAGCATTGAGGACAAGTTGCGTGAAGGCCGACTCAGATGGTACGGAAATGTGCAACGCAGACCTACTAGTGCGCCTATACGAAGCAATGCTATTGAGCCAAACACTATAAATAGAAGAAGAGGAAGGCCTAAATTAACATGGGATGAGCTTATAAAGAGAGATTTTGAATCTCTACATCTCAATCAGAATATGGCCCATGATAGAGCTGAATGGAAACGAAGGATTCATGTAGCCGACCCCAACATAGTTGGGATTGAGGCTTAGATGACGATGATGATGATGATGATCAACTATGCATATATCTTTTGCTTTTTATTGATGAAGGATTTGGTTTTGTTTCCATATGTCAAGTGGACATCATTTTCATTTTGCTTTTTAACAAGATACAGCTTAT